>CAWUFW010003643.1:1092500-1632500 GCA_963921515.1 Calotriton arnoldi
CGCAGCCTTCGACACCATCTCACATCGCACGCTCGCAGTCAGACTTCACGACGCAGGGATACAAGAAGCCGCCCTCGACTGGATCCAATCCTTTCTCTCCGGCAGAACCCAGAGGATCAGACTCCCTCCCTTCCTCTCCGAACCCACTGATATCAACTGCGGAGTACCCCAAGGATCATCGCTCAGCCCCACGCTCTTCAACATCTACATGGCCCCCCTCGCCGCCATCGTCAGACAGCATGGGCTCAGCATTGTATCCTACGCCGACGACACCCAGCTCATCCTCTCACTCATGAAGAATCCCGAAGACACCAGACTCTGCTTTCAGGAAGGAATGAAGAACGTGGCCGCCTGGATGAAAGACAGCTGCCTGAAGCTCAACTCAGAGAAGACGAGGTCCTCATCCTCGGACCCTGCACCTCTGCCTGGGACAACACCTGGTGGCCCTCCGCCCTCGGAAATCCACCCACCCCTACAACTACGCATGAAACCTCAGCATCATCCTCGACTCCTCCCTCTCCATGAACCGCCTGATCAACGCCGTCGCGTCTACTAGTTTCAACTGCCTGCGCATCCTCCGTAAGACTTTCAAATGGATCCCCCCCGACTGCAGAAGGACCATCACCCACGCGCTCATAACCAGCAGACTGTACTACGGCAACGCCCAATACACCGGAATCAACAGAACGCTTCTACACAAACTCCAAACCATCCAGAACGCTGCAGCCAGACTCGTCCTCGGGACACCGCGTCACGAACACATGACCCAACACCTACGAGACCTCCACTGGCTCCCCGTCGAGAAGAGGGTCACCTTCAAACTCCTCACCCACGCCTACAAATCCCTCAACAACATTGGACCCAAATACCTCAACGAGAGAGTATCCTTCCATGTACCCAAGAGGAACCTCCGCTCCGCCGAGCTCGCCCTGGCAGAGGTTCCCCGCATCCGCAGAAACAGAACTGGCAGGAGAGCCTTCTCCTACATCGCAGCCAAGACCTGGAACGAGCTCCCTGTGAACATCAGACGATCCCAGACCCTGCACACGTTCAGGAAGGACCTCAAGACCTGGCTCTTCGACTGATCCGGAGCAGCTCTCCACCCCCCACCCCCTAGCGCCTTGAGACCCTCACGGGTGAGTAGCGCGCTTTATAAACCCCTGATTGATTGATTGATTGATTGATTGACCTCAAGCAAGATTGCAAGGCACCAGCCCACGGAGCACATGGTGCGAGGAGGCCGGAGTTCTTTGGTGCAAATACTGCTCAGGGTCAGGACTACAAGGAGTCCAATGCACAAGCTCGGGAATCGTCAACAAGCATATGCACTTGCAAATGGACGCGGTGCACAGGGGTTCGGGTTACGCAGCCCCCACGAGGGATACTGGCCTCAAACTCGGTGAGACGGCAGATCAACCTCAGGGACCTTCAGGAACCCACCTCCTGTGTTGCTGAAATCTCCTGAGTCCGCAGGAGCTCAGGAGCAGCTACCGGTTAGTTGCGCTTTAGGTGCCTGTGAAGCAGGGGAGTGACTCCTTCACTCCAAGGGAGATTCTTCTGTTGTCTTAAGTGCCCCACAGGTCCTGCACGGAGCCTGTTTGGAGTCACAGCACAAACTAAGCTTTGGACGGAAAGGGGAACGAAGTCCAGCCCAGTCGAGGTCCAGCGAAGTCCAGGTGTCCAGACGGTCGAAGGTTTGTGTTTTCTTCTTTTTAGAATCTTGTCCACATAAAATCCAATGTCCTGTAGCCAGGTAACACATTTTATACCCACGGGAGAGGGTTGGACAGATTCAGGGGACCCTCCTAGGGGCGGGGCAGGACAAAGGGGTGGCTACACCCATGTCCTTTGTCCAGTTTCGCACCAGAGCAGGAGCCAACGGCTCCCAGAACTGGTTTGAGCTGGACTATGCACAGGGACACCAATTGTGCCCCCAGATGCAGACTTTCAGGCACTCTCAGAGTGCACCCACCCAGCCCCAATACACTAAACCCTGTCTGGGAGGTGGTCACACCTCCCTGTGACAGGATGCCTATTGTGCTGCCTTCCTCTGCTCGAGCTTGGCTCAGCAGCAGAAGGGCAGAAATGTGTCTCTGGCTGGCAGCATCCATTTTGTGCTGTCCGGGTCGAGAAGGCTGGTACCGGGTAGACCGGTGACCCCACGAAGCTCGCTTCTGAAGGGTGGAATCATACCTCCACACCAGTTACTGGTGTGGAGGTATGATTCCAAGGTGTTTGATACCAAACACGATATATTTCTATGCAGCGGTTTTCGAGATAGCATTTACCGTGAGGTTATAATGCACCTCTACCTATATGTCCGGCTGAGTCACAGACAACCCGGGAGAATGGTCTCCGAAGGCTGCAAAGGGGCTCTGCTCATGCAGGGGCACCCTCTCACTAAAAACCCAGCACCCAGCCTTCAGGATTGATAAGGCCTGCTATAGGGGTGACTTATAAGTTTTAAGTGTAGTGACCTATAGATATAGTGAACCTATATCTAAAGTAAGTGGTGCAATCACCATCTTACACAAGCTGCTGTAGCAGACCTAGAGTTCCATTTTGCATGGCCTCTCATGGGTGGCATAATACATGCTTCAGCCCATGGGAGGCCTCTGGGGTACCTATGCCCTGGATACATGGGTACCATATACTAGGGACTTATAAGGGTACCCCAGTATCCAATCTGGAGTGTACCAAAGTACATGTATGCCAATTTAAGGGAGAAAGCAGATAGACTGGGGTCCTGATTAGCAGGATCCCAGTCAGACTAGTCAAAAACAGTGAGACATCAAGCAAAGAAATGGGGGTAACCATAAGAAGCAGATCCTACTTTCCTACACAACCCCACCCCCAAAACGAAAGGACATTAAACTAACCTTGACCAGTTGAGTCTTCATGTTCTAAGTGGAAATATCTGGATAGTCCATCTGCATTGGCATGGTTACTCCCAGGTCTATGTTCCACTGTATAGTCCATCCCCTGTAGGGAAATGGACCACATCAAAAGTTTGGGGTTTTCACCCTTCATCTGTTTAAGCCATAAGAGGGGCTTATGGTCTGTCTGAACAAGGAAGTGAGTGCTAAACAAGTATGGCCTCAGCTTCTTCAGAGCACAAACCACAGCAAAGGCTTCCCTCTCAATAGCTGACCAACGTTTCTCTCTGGGGGTCAGCCTTCTGCTTATAAAAGCTACTGGCTGATCCTGACCCTCTTCATTCAGTTGTGATAACACAGCCCCTACCCCCAACTCAGATGCATCAGTTTGAACAATGAATTGTTTGGAATAGTCAGGACTTTGCAGAATGGGAGCAGTGCACATGGCCTGCTTCAGGTCATCAAATGCCTTTTGACAGCTAACTGTCCACTGAACTTTCTTACGCACTCTTTTGGAAGTCAAATCATTCAAAGGGGTCACTATGGATCCATATCCTTTGACAAACCTCCTGTAGTACCCAGTCAGGCCCAAGAAAGCTCTGACCTGAGTCTGGGTAGTTGGAGCAACCCATTCCATTATGGTCTGGATTTTGCTCTGTAATAGTTGAACCTGTCCTCCACCCACAAGGTGGCCTAGGTACACAACCTTACTCTGCCCTATCTGGCACTTAGTGGCCTTGATAGTGAGGCCTGCTTTTGCAGGGCCTCCAAAACATTTCTCAGGTGGACCAGGTGATCCTCCCAGGTGGAGCTAAAGACAGCAATATCATCCAGATAAGCTGCACTATAGGCTTCCAGGCCTGTGAGAACTTTATTCACCAACCTTTGAAAAGTGGCAGGTGAATTCCTTCAAACCAAAGGGCATTACAACAAATTGATAGTGCCCACTAGGGGTTGAGAATGCTGTTTTGGGCTTAGCATCCTCAGCTAGTCTGATTTGCCAGTAGCCAGCTGTGAGGTCAAATGTACTCAGAAACTTGGCTGAGGCCAAAGTATCTATAAGTTCATCTGCCCTTGGAATAGGATGAGCATCAGTCCTAGTGACTGCATTGAGCCCCCTGTAGTCCACACAAAACCTCATCTCTATTTTACCACCCTGGGTGTGAGGTTTGGGTACCAGGACCACTGGACTAGCCCAAGGGCTATCTGAGGGTTCAATTACTCCCAATTCCAACATCTTTTGGACCTCAGTCCTGATGCAGTCCCTGATATTGAAGAACCGGAATAACCCACTCACTGGGTCTCGGCGGCGGGGGAATTGCCCAAGTCTTCCATACCCTTCATACGTAGTAAAAGGAGACACAGGAGCCTTCGTCTGCAGGAGGAACCCAGATTTATTCAAATAGCCCGGGCTATGGAACAGAGTCCCAAGCTCGTTAGAAACAAGACAGAGGAGGCTGCTGCTTTACTCCGCAGCTTACAAGCCTTTTATACTTTTTCATTCCAGTCTTTTGGCTGTTAGTCCATTGTTCAATCAGGGCAGTGTTTGCAGTTGATAACCAGATCCAGACGGTGTTTGTAATTGGTGACCTGATCAAGGCTTGGTACTCAAATTATTGTTCACTCAGCTTGATCAAAGCACGGTCATTCAGGTCATTGTTCGATCAGCTTGATCAAAGCTCGGTCATTCAAACCATTGTCCAATCACCCTGATCAAGGCCCAGCAGTCAGACCATTGTCCAGATAACCTGATCACGGGTCAAGGATGTTTACCAGGCAGGGAGCAGGAGATGGGAAACAAATCATTTACACAGGGCGTGAGTGTCTCATGGTTTTCTGTCGAACTGCAAAGAACAGGGGGTTGGGTGTGCGACAGTTCCTGGGCAGAAATGCAGGCTGCAAGATGGTTTTTGTCGTGTTAGTTATAATTTCCTCAGGCATCAGCAGAAACGACCAGGTGGGTCGTGTGGAAGTGTTTGACACGAAATGGCAATGAAAAAACAATGGAGTCCTGGTACAAATGATACCGATCAGAAGAACACTTTTCCTCAGACCCTCCGTTTGCCATTGAGTGGCAAATACTTTAAGCAATGTCAATGTTCATAAGACCATCGGTTTCTTGTTGGAGCATCATCATCATATTGGTGTTGCGAATGTTGGAGGGTGGAGGCTGGATGGTCTGGACACACATTGTACAGAGCACTGGCAGGCACTGAAAGCACAAACAGCAGGAGACCAGGACAGTTATTCCCAAGGCAAGGAAGATGAGGACCCTCCACCCCCACTGGGAAAGGAGGCCCCAGATCCAGCCTGTGAGGGACCAGTTGCCTTTATCCAGATGAATTTCGGAAGAAAGGGCGATGCAGACGTTGGATGGCATAGTACACTGAAGGTGCGTTGTCTGGGATGTACACGCAGCAGCGGGAGCCGATCAATTTACACACACCACCACGATCAGCAAGGAGGACGTCTAGGACCATGCGGTTCTGCAGTGTTATAAGGCGGTCCGCCTGTAGTTCTGCAGTGATGTTGGAGAGGGCACCAGCTGTTACTGTGATGGTGGCTTCAAGGACCTTGGTCAGTCCTCGTACAGCCCGACTGTTTGCCATGGGGCCCCAGAATGGAAGGAAACCTTTAAGGAAGTCCCCGGTTTCCTGGCCTGCTGTATCCTCGGCTGATATGACGCCCCTACGTGAGCGACGCAGAGCGCCCTTCATCAACAGGTGGTAACTCCCATGGGTAGAATACGTTGGCGGAAGGAGGAAGGCCAGATAGCAGGTACCAGACCAGTTACGGGGGAGCCAAGTGTAGGCGGCAGTGCCACAGATAAAATAGGTGTTGGGGGATGCCACCAGCTTCGGAGGAGATGTAGAGTTTAAAGATTTTGTGATATTACAAGTACTGGTACCAACTTTCTTAGTCCCTAGGCCATGGATGCAGACACGGCCTTGCACATTTATGACATTCACAGTGTCTCGTTCATCGGGCAGTATCCTTCTTGTGCGGAATCTGGAAAATGTTCGTCGAGTGGTTGAGTTGAATACTACCATCTCACCGAGTTCATCTGGTGATAGTAGCGATGTGGATGAGCTGGTCGGGCAAAAAGGAGCATTGGCATTGCCAGATCTGTTCCGCCAGAAGTCATCCTGAAATGTTCCAAGGGCAGAATTGGCAGTACCATTGACAGTGTAGGCCTCCCGTATCAACATCCACCATGCAAGACAAGACCCAGAGATGGAAAAGGGGTAGGGAAAGAATGGGACAGGATGTATCATGGAATGCGGCATCAGTCCGCAAACCCAGCAGTTGGAAGTGTTCATGATCAGCTGATGATGATGCAACATTTGGATGAAGGTGTTATTGAAGAATTCTGCACGGCGGGGTAACTCGTGGGCTGGTAGCGTGTAATACTGGTGCTCTGTAGGAGTTGGGGTTGGGGTAGGGGTTGGTGAGGTAACAGGATGGTAGATTAGTAACAGCCAACCAAGAATAGACAGGATGAGGGAGACAAACAGCGTCACCACGGTGGCCATGAAGCATTTACTATGTCGGAGACTGACATATTGTTTCTGGATTCAAGTGTTTTGGACGGCAGCCATTGTGCTAAGCCAGGGACCTCTAGTGGCTGTCTGTGATTGGTGGTTGCTTCACTTGGCGCAGGTGCCAAGAGCCCTATGGCGTACCTTAGTCTGACACACCAGCACTACTCTCGGCCGGGAGATCACAGCCCTACAGCCTATAGGCACTTGGCGAAGTCAAAGGCAAGCCTTCCCTCGGGGCGCAAGTTATATCGGTCGGAAGTAGGGTCAGTATGGTCGGGAAACAATTGTTCTGGACGTTGAGCAGAGTTAAGGGAGGGTTCCACCCTTCCTTTCAGTATGCTGTCACTCTCTGCTTCCGTAGATGTAAAATGCAGTCTGGCATCGCTGAATGGGACAAACGTCGGGACTGTTTCTGTTTCTGAGTCTCCTTGTCCTTCTCTCACCCACTGATCATAGGGGAGGGGCAGAGGCACACGCCTACAGTGGGACGAATGCACCCAATTCTTCCGACCTTCTACTTTCACGGCGGTGCGGGTGGCCAGCAACACCTGACGGGGCTGTGTCCAGCGGGGTTCGAGGCTCTTAGTCCGTTGAAAATTTCTTACTAAGACCCAATCACCAGGTTGGATAACGTGTCCTGGGCCCTCGCTTTTGTCAGGTATGGCCTCATGCACCTGGTGATAAAGAGTACGAAAGGTATTAGTTAGACTGTACAGATAATCAGTTAATACAGGGTATTCAACATCAGACCGCGGGACACCCCATACATTGGCAGGCCTCCCGAACACAATCTCATGGGGGGATAGCCCTATCCTGGTGTGGGCTGTTGTTCTTGTAGACAATAGGGCCAAGGGCAGAGCATCAACCCAAGTGACACCTGTCTCGGCTACTATTTTGGCCATTTTCGTTTTTAGGATGCCATTGTACACCTCCACTAGACCTGCTGACTGGGGGTGGTTAGCTGCATGAAATTTTTGTTTTATACCCAATGCTGTACAGATATATTCCATGATTTGAGCCGTAAAGTGTGTCCCGTTGTCACTCCAGACCAAGCGGGGCAAACCGAATCGTGGGAGGTACTCTTTTAATAGCATTTTGGCGGTAGTGATAGCGGTGCAGTCTTTGACGGGGTAGGCCTCCACCCATCGGCTGAAGGTACAGACCACCACTAGGACATATTTTAAATTGTTACATCGGTCCATCTGGATGTAATCTATTTGGAGGACTTCAAAAGGGAAGGTAGGAGGAGAGAATCCTCCCTTAGGAGTAACTGTGCCTTTTCCTGGGTTATACATTAGGCAAATCATGCATGTTTTAACCAGCTTTTCAGCATATGTTGGTATCTTAGAGTTGTACCATGTAGGTTCCAACAGTTTACATATCCCTTTTGCATTAATGTGAGCAGGACCATGGGCCATCGTAACTACTGGTAGCACATGACTGTCAGGTAACATCCATTGTCTTTCCATAGTCGTGCGGACCCAGCAACCATCAATTCCCTCCTTTGCTAATTGCTCCTTCCACACCCGTAGTTCCTCAGGAGTAGTATGGGACTGAATATCGATCACACTCTGTACTGTGTTTTCAACCATGCCCTCGTCTGCCACCCACCTAGCGGGACCTCCTACATACATTCCTTCCCTTTTTCTAAGAGCTGTTTGTCTGGCCGTCTGGTCAGCCAGGGCATTGCCTTTCCCAACATCATCTGTCACTTTCTTATGGGCCTTACATTTTATAATGGCCACCTTTCTGGGGAGTGTCAGGGAGTCTAACAATCGGTGAATTAGGGGCCATGTTGAATCTTGGTCCCATGGGAAGTAAGGAAATTCCTTTCTTTCCATAACCTCCCGAAGTTGTGGGCCACCCCGAAGGAATATTGGCTGTCAGTATAAATATTTACCGTCATCCCTTTGCTTAACTCACAGGCTCTAGTGAGGGCCACTAATTCTGCTGCTTGAGCAGAGCACTGCGGAATCTGAGCTGTTTCTACTACTTGTCCTAATGTCGTGAGGGCATAGGCGGCTGAGGTGTTCCCTTCTGGCCCTCTGAGACATGATCCGTCCACATATAGTGTACCTTCTGGTTCTGCTATCGGGGTATCCTGTAAGTCAACCCGTCCCTTCGTCTCCTCCTCTGTCCTTAATATGCAGTCATGTGGGTCTAAGCGGGCATCCTGAGTATCCAGTGGGAGTAATGTTGCGGGGTTCAGTACAGTGCATCTCTTGATGTTAATGTGGCTGGAAAAGAGTGTCAGTTCATATCCTGTGAGTCGTGCGCTAGTGAGGTACTGTGTCTTGGTGTTATTAAGGAGGGTATCTACAGAATGGGGGACCATCAGAGTCAGGGGAGTTCATGACGATCCCCGCACTCTGACGGACCATGAGGGCGGCCGCAGCGGTCGCCCGTAGGCATCCTGGGAGAGCCCTTGCAACAGGATCTAAGGTGGCTGAAAAATAGGCACATGGCCGATGGTGACCTCCGAACATCTGGGTCAAGACAGCGCATGCACAGCCGTCTGTCTCATGTACAAAAAGAAAAATTGCTTGCTATAATCAGGAGTACCGAGGACTGGAGCAGTACACAGAGCCCTCTTTAAATCTTGGAAGGCCTGCACATGCTCTCTAGTCCATGGAAAGGAACTGTCTGATATGTCTTTAGTGGTGAGGGCAAGAAGAGGTTTGACCATGGCCGAAAAGTTGGAAATCCACTGTCTGCAGTATGAGGTTAGGCCTATGAAGGCTCGCACCTGCTTTTGTGTTCGTGGGGCTGTCATAGCATTGATAATGGCTACACGATCAGCGGTGAGCTGCCTTCCCTCCTTCGAGAGGAGATGACCTAAATAGGTCACCTTCTCTTGACAAAACTGAAGCTTTTTAAAGAGACTTTGTGATTATGGAGGGCAAGGTGGCGTAACAAACAGAGAGTAGCTTCTTTACATGATGGGGCAGAATTTGCAGCAATGAGGAGGTCATCTACATATTGTAATAGTGTGGAGTTATCAGGGAGTTCCAAGGAATCTAGTTGACTTTTGAGGGCTTGACTATAGATACTGGGGCTCTCGGTGAAACCTTGAGGGCGCGGCAGAATCTAAAGCTTCGCCCACCAAGGGAGAAACCAAAAAATGTCTGCTGTCAGGATGTATAGGAATGCTGAAAAAGCATTCTTCAGGTCTATGACAGAAAAGTGCGTTGCGTCAGAAGGGACCATCGTTAAGAGGGCTGTAATGTCGGGGACAACAGGATATTGGGAGATTGTTATTTTGTTAAGGGCTCTCAGGTCAATCACGAATCTGTATATTTTAGGGGAGAGAGCATCTCCATTGGTCTTTTTAAGAACGGGAATAATGGGACTGTTACAGATATTGCCACGTGTTTCCTCCACTACGCCCTTGTCCATTAATTCAGATATTATTGTTAAAAGGGCCATTTCTCCTTCCGCGGGTAGTCGATACTGCCGGAGGCGGGGAGAAGTGCACCTGGCTGGATGCGTACCACATGAGGGGATATGTTGAGACACCCTACATCAGTGTCTGATGATGCCCAGAGGGAGGGAGGTAAAAACTGCAATTCTGGTGGGAGGGGACCAGACAGATACATATAGGAAGCTGCGGTGGGAGAAATTGTTAGGGATTCACCTTGGGGACTACATGATATGGTCGCATACAGAGCTTTCAGTAAATCCATGCCTAACAAGTTTTCACTGCAACCTGTAGTAAGGACCAAGGGAGCGTCAACATGTGCAGGGCCAATATCGAGAGGGAGGGTTCAGAGACAGGGCTCGTCACAGGTGTTCCTGCAAAACCCACGGAGACATTTATTTTGCCAGAAAGGGGTGCCTCCGGGACTGACAGACGTGCAATAGAAGACCTGGTGGCCCCAGTATACAAAAGAAAATTCTGATCGTTCCCCACAACTGACATTTGAACATACGGGCCCCTTTGATCCACTGGAATTTGCACTCTGGTAATACCCCTTTCCTGGCTGTCCTATGCTTGGTAGGACCCTATCTCATCAACTTCGTCATAATCATCATTGTAATAAGTGCGTGTTGCTTCGTACCCATCAAACCTATTGGCCGGGCGCGGCCGGACGGGAACGTGATCCCTGGGCCTACGTTCTTTATCCTGTGGATGGGGCGGGCCATGGTCCCTAGTCGGCCTTCCCTCCCTGGGAGCGCGAGGCCGATTCTTCCCTGTTCGGATGTTTTCAGCTAACACGGGACACTCGTCTATCCAATGGCCGTACCCCTTACAATAAGCACACTGATCTGTTTGGAGGGCTCCCGTATGTTGAGGGCTGGAGGGGGTAGACTGGCGAGCCCTCGGAGGGTGTTGGGGTTGAGGTCTGAAATTCCCGCGGGCATCGGGACCTCGGGGAGGGTAAGCCTGCTGCAGAAGTGCCTTAGTCTTAAGATCCCTAACCTTCTTACTTTCCTTGTCTCTATCTTCATTCTCCCTATTCTCATGATATTGTGCCATAGCCAAGATACCAGTCATAGTTTGGGCAGACCACGTACTTTCAACATTCTTAAGCCTGGTGGAAATCTCAGGAAGCAAGTTGCTGACAAACTTATCGACAAACACTGGGCCAGAACCTGGGGTCCGGGGATCCAAACCACTATGTCCCTTGTATTCTGTCTCAAAACGGGTAAAGAAGTCAGCCACATTCTCATCTTTTCGCTGCCTACAGGCGTTTATTTTATCCCAGTTAATGACAGTTTCCGGCAAAAGTGTTTTCATAAACGTTATTATTTTACCGGGCAAAGTCAGGATGGCAGCTTCTGGTTTAGTCCCTCCTACCCTTGCTTCTTCCATAGCCTCTAGGTCAGCCCATTTACCTCCCAACGCCACTTCATGATCAGTATGTCGAATCTTGTCCCAAATTTCAGTGGGGACAACCGTACCAAAAAGTAAATCTATATCCTCAAGAACGAGAGTACCTGCAGATATAATCTGACCTAATTCTCTGTAAAAGGCAGCCGGATTCTTCCGGGGATCTGGTAATTGTTCTTTTAACTGCATTACTTCTGACCTTTTCCAAGGAACATGAACCCAAAGCCTGCGCCAGTGTGCCTCAACAGCCCCTCGGCCATTATTTTGGGCATCGGTAAGTGTGTTAACAAAGACAGGGGCCGCCTCTCTCATTGGCATAGCTGTCTCTAGAGGGGTGTTGGAAAAAGCGGTCATATCACGGTAAGCCATTAAAGCAGACACAGCACCAAACATCCCCTCTCCCTGAACATCGCCTCTTCTTATTTGTGACCTAAGGTCCATTAATCCAGTGGGTATCTGCATAAGCGCATTCTCAAATTTTTGCATGACCAGCGTACACATGTATTCAGCCCAGGTGGTCTGTTCCATAATCGTCCACTGGGAAAAGGTGGACCATATGTCTTTAAAGGCATAAATATTCCAGTTTTTTATCCAACATTCACACTGTTGCTTCTGTAGGTCATTTTCTCGAAGGGACGAAAAGCTGACTGCAGAGCGCAAGGAGGCCAGTCGGGGGGAATTGAACATTTTATTTAAATCCTGCTTAACTGTAGACCACGGGGAAGTAGGAAAAGGGCGGGTAGGGGTAAAGCCGCAGGGGTTGGGCGGATGGAGACTTGTTGTCATTCCCGCAGTGAGGACAGGGTTAGCGGGCGTGGTCGGTGTCATAGGAAAAATCGGGAGGGTTGGTGTGACAGGAAGAACAGTAGGAGGGGCAGTGGGGGCAGGAGTGGGCGGTGGCGGGGGGACATGTGGGGTGTGAGGCGTCAGGGCAGGGTACATTGGGGCATATGCAGGAGGGCTTTCTAGCATGGTATCAAGCAAGGAATCACCTTCTTCTTCCCCATCCATATGGCCCTTTCTTTTCTCCTCACGAGCTGGATAGCATTTTTGTACCCGGGCCCCATGCTCCCTGTTGGCTATTTCTACCGATTTTGTCATTTGATTTTGTAAATTTACTCTGGCGTGGTCGGCCATTGACATGCGTTCCTGTTTTCTTTCTTGAGCCTTCTGCTTTCTAGCTCTCTGCTCTATCTCTTTCCTCCAAAATCGGACAGATTCAAACATAGACGGGCGCGTTTTTCTTTTCATTAATTGTTCCTCTAAGTTGGTGAGAACTTGGGAATTAAAGGAGCCGAAAAGTGGCCACTGTAATTCCGCGTTACTTTTTCGTATATTTTACCCAGAATGAGGAAAACATTATGGCAGAAGGGCCATGTTTAACATACATCGTATGGCCAGGGGTACCTTCTGGAGGAAGCGGACAAGCCGCCTCCAGCTGGGAGTCCTGCGTACACATACAACAACATAATTTCTTGAACTTACTACTGACTGGCATGCTTGTAAATAGGTAACAGACACCGGCGGGTTTTAAAATTGACCTCGCCTGCTTGGCTTTTGCAAAGGTCAATAACAGCAGAATCATACAGACTTGGTGGGTGATCAGTCCACCCTTACCTTACAGGGGTAGTTCTCTTCTGCAGACGTAGGGCTGTGTCCTGCTCCAGAAATTATTTGCTAAGGGACTCCAGCGAGGACGCGGTCATGTGGCCCAGACCGGGTGGGGAGGAACAGCGGGCGAGTCGTTCGGCTTACCGGATTGCAAGAATCCCTCGGGTAGGGCGCCTCCGTCGGAGTCTCTCCGTGCACCTCCTCACATCCACCGGGCTTGACCTTCGTACTCGTGGAGTCCCTATTCGGGGCCATTTGAAGAACCGGAATAACCCACTCACTGGGTCTCGGCGGCGGGGAATTGCCCAAGTCTTCCATACCCTTCATACGTAGTAAAAGGAGACACAGGAGCCTTCGTCTGCAGGAGGAACCCAGATTTATTCAAATAGCCCGGGCTATGGAACAGAGTCCCAAGCTCGTTAGAAACAAGACAGAGGAGGCTGCTGCTTTACTCCGCAGCTTACAAGCCTTTTATACTTTTTCATTCCAGTCTTTTGGCTGTTAGTCCATTGTTCAATCAGGGCAGTGTTTGCAGTTGATAACCAGATCCGGACGGTGTTTGTAGTTGGTGACCTGATCAAGGCTTGGTACTCAAATTATTGTTCACTCAGCTTGATCAAAGCACGGTCATTCAGGTCATTGTTCGATCAGCTTGATCAAAGCTCGGTCATTCAAACCATTGTCCAATCACCCTGATCAAGGCCCAGCAGTCAGACCATTGTCCAGATAACCTGATCACGGTGTCAAGGATGTTTACCAGGCAGGGAGCAGGAGATGGGAAACAAATCATTTACACAGGGCGTGAGTGTCTCATGGTTTTCTGTCGAACTGCAAAGAACAGGGGTTGGGTGTGCGACAGTTCCTGGGCAGAAATGCAGGCTGCAAGATGGTTTTTGTCATGTTAGTTAGAATTTCCTCAGGCATCAGCAGAAACGACCAGGTGGGTCGTGTGGAAGTGTTTGACACGAAATGGCAATGAAAAACAATGGAGTCCTGGTACAAATGATACCGATCAGAAGAACACTTTTCCTCACATGGTCAGGTTGTCTGTAAATTTTGTTCTTTACAGGTAAGCTCTCCCCTGTGTCCACTTCATGGGTACACAAGGTGGTCTGACTGGGAGTCAGTGAAAACATGTGTCTGTACTGATTGAGGACTTTCCTGCAATCAGTCTGTTGCTGCTCAGTGAGGCTGCCTGACAAGGCTACACCATCTACTGAACCATCATCAGGGTTCTGTGAGAGGAGGTCAGGGAGTGGGTCACTCTCTTCCTCCTGTCCCTCATCAGTAGCCATGAGCAAGCCCATGTCTACCCTGTCAACATATGGCTTGAGCCTGTTCACATGGAGCACCCTGTAGGGGCTCCTGGGAGTTCCATGGTCCACCAGGTAGGTAACTTCTCCCTTTTGCTCAAGTATGGTATGGGGCCCACTCCACTTATCTTGGAGAGCTGCTGGGGCCACAGGCTCCAGCACCCATACCTTCTGTCCTTCCTGGTACACAGTCAAAACAGCCTTTTGGTTATGCCAAGCTTTCTGTAATTCTTGGCTAGCCTCAAGGTTTTTGGATGCCTTCTTCATGTACTCAGCCATCCTGGAGCGGAGACCAAGTACATAGTCCACTATGTCCTTTTTAGGTGGTTTGAGAGGTAACTCCCATCCCTCCTTCACTAGACACAATGGACCCCTAACAGAAGTTCAAAAGGGCTGTAACCGACCCCCTTCTGAGGAACCTCTCTGTAGGCAAACAGAAGGCAGGGCAACAGGACATCCAATCTTCACCTAAGCTTTTCAGGGAGGCCCATGATCATGCCCTTCAGGGTTTTGTTGAATTTCTCAACTAACCCATTGCATTGTGGGTGATAGGGTGTGGTGAATTTGTAATTCACTCCACACTCCTTCCACATAGCAGTTATGTAACTTGACATGAAGTTTGCACCTCTGTCATTTAAGACCTCCTTAGGGAAGCTCACTCTGGAAAAGATTCCCAGGAGGGCCCTGGCCACCACAGGAGCTGTGGTGGTTCTAAGGGGTATTGCCACTGGATACCTAATGGCATGGTCCACCACCACTAGTATAAGTCTGTGCCCAGATGCAGTTGGAGGATCCAAGGGACCAACAATGTCAATCCCAACCCTCTCAAAGTGAACCCCCACCACAGGTAGTGGTATCAGGGGGGCCTTTGTGGTACCACCTGCCTTACCACTGGCTTGACAGGTGATACAGGAGCAACAAAACTCCTTTGTGTCCTCTGGCATGTGAGGCCAGTGAAAGTGAGGGACAATCCTGTCCCAGGTCTTACTTTGGCCTAAGTGTCCTGCTAAAGGGATATCATGTGCCAGTGATAATAGGAAACCCCTAAACTTCAGAGGTATGACCAACCTCCTGGTGGCACCAAGCTTGGGGTCTCCACCCTCTGAGTAAAGGAGTCCATCCTCCCAATAGATCCTGTGAGACCCAATGGCACTCCCAGCAGCCTCAGCAGCAGCTTGCTGTCTGAGGGGTTCAAGAGAGGGGCAGCTGTGCTGCTCCAGGCTCAGATCTGCCCTGGAAGGGCCCTCTGTCCCCAAGAACTCAACCTGATCAGGTTCAAGTTCCTCTGAGACAGTTCCTTCACAGGGACTGGGATCATCTTCCTCAGCAGACTGATCCTCACCCTGAGGCTGGGGGGAAGATGCTGCCTTACCCCTACTGCTCCTTCTCTTGGAAGGCACCTGGTCCATTTTTCCAGGATCCAGGGCCTGTTCAGTGGAAGACATTTTTGCCTGTGACCTGGTCACAGCAAACACATCTGCAGAGATGCCCAACATTGCTGCATGTGTCCTGAGTTCCACTTCAGCCCAGGCTGAAGTTTCCAAATCATTGCCCAATAAGCATTCCACAGGGAGGTCTGAGCTAACCACAACCTTCTTAGGGCTAGTTACCCCTCCCCAGCTGAAATTCACAACTGCCAAGGAATGGTCTGTCCTGACATTGCTTGCATTGGTCACTTGGTACATCTCACCAAGTATGATCTGATCAGGTCTCACAAGATCCTTAGTCACAATTGTGACACTGGCTCCTGTGTTCCTGTAGGCCATGGCCTCCTGTCCATTTATTAAAGGCTGTTGCCTGTATTTGCCCAGGTTACTGGGACTGACAAATAAGGGGGCACTATCCATGCCTCCTTCACAGACTAGAACAGCCTGAGCTGTAGTTCTGACTAGGCCAGAACCCATCTCAGTTCCCAGGGTCAACCCTACTACACCCTTGTTTGCAGTACCACCACTTGTAGCTGCACTAGGGGGAACAGTTGCCTTAGGGGCAGTGGTGTTGGTAGGAGGATCCTTGGCTCTGGCACAATTGGCATCCCTAGGCCAATGTGTCTTTTCCTTACACAGGAAACACCAAGGCTTCTTTCTGCCTTTTCCCTTGTTAGATTGTGACCCACCCTCAGATGCAGGTTTTTGGGGCCCTGAAGAAGACTTCTGGTCTTTACCCTTCTCCCCACCCTTATCTGCTGGTTTAGAATCAGACTTCTTTTGGTCACCACCTTGGTTCTGAGTTTTCTGCTTCACCCTGGTTCTGACCCATCTATCAGCCTTCTTTCCCAATTCATGGGGAGAAGTCAGATCAGAGTCAACCAGGTATTGATGCAACAACTGATTTTGGCAATTATTAAGGATCTGCTCCCTCATAATTAAATTGTACAATCCCTTGAAATCATTCACTTTACTGCCAAGTAACCAGCCTTCCAGAGCCTTAGTAGCACAATCTACAAAGTCAACCCAGTCCTGAGTCTGTGCTTTCTGGGTGTCTCTGAACTTAATCCTGTATTGCTCAGTGGTTAAGCCAAACCCATCAATGAGGGCACTCTTCAGAACTGAATAATTATCAGCATCCTCTTCTCTAACAGTGAGGAGCTTATCTCTACCTTTGTCAGCAAAGGAGAGCCACACGATAGCTGCCCACTGCTCTTGAGGGACCCTCTGTACTTTACAGGCCCTCTCCAAAGCAGTTATCCATTTGTGGATGTCATCCCCGCCGTGGTAGGGAGGGACTATCTTACTCAGGCTCCTATGGTCATAAGTATAATCCTTAACCCTAGGGACACTGTTGCTGCCACCATGGGACTGTAGTCCCAATCTCTTTGTAGCCCTCTGGAGCTCTAGGGTTCCTTGTCTAGGGCCAATTGCTCTTTCTTGAGCCTGAGCTTAACTTTCTCAAGTTCTAGAAATTGGCACTGTCTATCATAAGAGGATTCCCTCTTATTGGATATGGAAGTCCCTACAGAAGTTCCTGAGTGTCGAGATTCTGCAGAGGGAGATCTAGATCTCCTTGGTAAGCTCTGCACTCTTCCTGGAGGGGTGAAGAGAGGGACACTAAGGCCTTCTCCCCCACCTCCTAGAAGATCTATGTTGTCCAGGTTGGAATCATCTTGATCCCCCTGGTCAGGGTTTGATTCCAGGTCAAAGAAGGTTTCACTTCCTGGCCTTTCCTCATTCCCTGCCCCACCCACTCTTTCTACCTCATCAGACCCTGGGGTCTTTCTAAGATCATCCAAGAGTAACACCTCAATGAGACGTTGGGTGTTTGCATTTCTCCCTGTCCTCAACCTCCTAGACACACTCATGGCTTTCAATTCCTGGAATGAGAGGTCATTGTACCTAGTTGGCAGAGAGCCACTGGCTTCTCCTCTAGAAGACATACTAGTGTTATGTGGTGTAGGCACCTACCTAACCTAGTGGAGACTAAACTCTCTTGAGTTGGAGAAAGGGAGTGCTAGACCCTTGACTTACCCAACTCCAAGTTCAGTAGAACTTACTTATTCAAATCTTGTATTATATGTGCCTAATACTTTTAGTAGTTTTCAGTTAATCACTCAAATGAGATTTATCTGGTAAAACAATAGCAAGCTTGAATCCCAACCGCTGCACACCAATGTGAGAAGGGGCTTGGTATATGCTGTCCACTAGTTAAAGTTGGCACCTTGTACCAATCCACACGACCCTTATGATGTATGAGGTCAAAGATAACCTTTATGAAAGCTATCCTAGTGGTAGCTATGGAGAGCAGCCTTCAGTCTTAATCTTGAGGAATGTAAAGCAGCTTGTTTTACCAGAATATCACCTCCTGAATGACTAAATGAAGGAGAACCACACAGTAGTTATATAAAAATATGTATTTATTAACATAACACTCTCTACTACCCTCTACATGAGGATAGAACACAGAGCACACAATACTGGATCAATAGAACAGTTGTAAGTAGCACAATACACAGCGGGCTCCAGGGGGAGACCGAACCATATACTAAAATAGTGGTATAACAATCACGACTTGACTAGACACAGTGCCTAGTTCACGTAGAATCGCTGGGACCCCAAGGAACCACCCAAGGTGATGACACAGGAGACCCATGGAGGATGGGTGCAGTGAGGAAACACGACCACGTGTTCTGTACAACTCTATGGGAAAGTCGCGGTTGCAAAGTTAAAGTTTAAGGACCCTTCTAGGAGGACTTCGAGCCAACCCTTCGGAACTTAAGAGTTTAAAGAGCCACCCCACCTGTGGATACCGTGGTATCAGTTACCTATCCCAGGGGAGTCGGGTGCATAGGTCGGAAGTGGCGTCGAAAACTCTTGTCGTTCTCTATGGAAGGAAAGAAAGAAGTACTGATGCCGGGGAGGTGAAAAGGGTCCGGTGGAATCCAAGCCTGGATTCTGGATGGAAGGAACCTGAAAGCAGAGGGGACAGAGTCTGGGTCACTACAGAGTGACCAAGGGCTCGGTAGACGAATGCCCGCCGATGTCGGGTGCTTCAGGTGCGAAGAAGGGATGCTTGACTCTGCAGCCACGAGGACCAGGAGATGTTGAGGATGACCAGGAGCTGGAGGTGAGCTGCCCCATGAAGGATGTCGAGTGCTGAGGGGTCTGTGTCCGGCGGGAGCACCAACAAGCCTTGGCAACAGCAACCCACGCAAGAAGGACAAACAGGTTACGGTGTGGACCAGCAAGGTCCAGGGGACTCTCCAAGCAATGGAGAGTCGGGGCACGTCTGGAGCAACCAGGAAAGCCCAAGAACAATTATGATGACCCTCAGGGGGACCCACAGGCCAAAGGACCAGGAGTTGCGAGGGGACCTCAAGCAAGATTGCAAGGCACCAGCCCACGGAGCACATGGTGTGAGGAGGCCGGAGTTCTTTGGTGCAAATACTGCTCAGGGTCAGGACTACACGGAGTCCAATGTACAAGCTTGGGAATTGCCAACAAGCATATGCACTTGCAAATGGACACGGTGCACAGGGGTTCAGGTTACGCAGCCCCCACGAGGGATACTGGCCTCAAACTTGGTGAGAGGACAGATCAACCTCGGGGACTTTCAGGAACCTACCTCCTGTGTTGCTGAAATCTTCAGAGTCCGCAGGAGCTCAGGAGAAGCTACTGGTCAGTTGCGCTTTAGGTGCCTGTGAAGCAGGGGAGTGACTCCTTCACTCCAAGGGAGATTCTTCTGTTGTCTTAAGTGCCCCACAGGTCCTGCACGGAGCCTGTATGGAGTCACGGCACAAACTAAGCTTTGGACAAAAATGGGAGTGAAGTCCAGCCAAGTCCAGGTCCAGCGAAGTCCAGGTGTCCAGACGGTCGAAGGTTTGTGGTTTCTTCTTTGTAGAATCTTGTCCATGTAAAATCCAATGTCCGGTAGCCAGGTAACCCATTTTATACCCACGGGAGAGGGTTGGACAGATTCAGGGGACCCTTCTAGGGGATTGGCAGGACAGAGGGGTGGCTACACCCATGTCCTTTGTCCAGTTTCGCGCCAGAGCAGGAGCCAACTGCTTCCAGAACTGGTTTGAGCTGGACTATGCACAGGGACACCAAATGTGCCCCCAGTGCAGACTTTCAGGCACTCTCAGAGTGCACCTACCCAGCCCCAATACACTAAACCCTGTCTGGGAGGTGGTCACACCTCCCTGTGACAGGATGCCTATTGTGCTGCCTTCCTCTGCTCGAGCTTGGCTCAGCAGCAGGAGGGCAGAAATGTGTCTCTGGCTGGCAGCATCCCTTTTGTGCTGTCCAGGTCGAGAAGGCTGGTACCGGGTAGACCGGTGACCCCACGAAGCTCGCTTCTGAAGGGTGGAATCATACCTCCCACACCAGTTACTGGTGTGGAAGGATTCCAAGGTGTTTGCTACCAAACACGATATGTTTCTATGCAGCCGTTTTGGAGATAGCATTTACCGCGAGGTTATAATGCAGCTCTACCTATATGTCCGGCTGAGTCACAGACAACCCGGGAGAATGGTCTCCAAAGGCTGCAAAAGGGCTCTGCTCATACAGGGGCACCCTCTCACTAAAAACCCAGCACCCTGCCTTCAGGATTGATAAGGCCTGCTATAGGGGTGACTTATAAGTTTTAAGTGTAGTGACCTATAGATATAGTGAACCTATATCTAAAGTAAGTGGAGCAAGCACCATCTTACACAGGCTGCTGTAGCAGACCTAGAGTTCCATTTTGCATGGCCTCTCATGGGTGGCATAATACATGCTTCAGCCCCTGGGAGGCCTCTGGGATACCTATGCCCTGGGTACATGGGTACCATATACTAGGGACTTATAAGTGTACCCCAGTATCCAATCTGGAGTGTACCAAAGTACATGTATGCCAATTTAAGGGAGAAAGCAGATAGACTGGGGTCCTGATTAGCAGGATCCCAGTCAAAAACAGTGAGACATCAAGCAAAGAAATGGGGGTAACCATAAGAAGCAGATCCTACTTTCCTACACTTTGCACTGCGAGTGTTATCCCACTCGAGCCGAACTTTGTCCCACCATTTCCTCTGGGACTCCATTTTTTAATCTCATTATCTTTTTATCTGTACATAGATACTTAACCGGACTTGATAGGCAATACCGAATATTGCTTGCTTACTCATTAACAATTACGGGCTTATTTACAAGCCCCTTGCGCCACCCGTACGTCACTTTTCCCATGTTAAAAATGGCACAAAAGTGGCGCAAGAGGCTTGTAAATAAGCCCCTACATATTTATCTGGGCGCCTCAAGTTGCGGTGCACATACTAGTCCTTCCATTCAGACGCTCATGTTTCATCTGTGAACGTCTATTTCGTCTTGACTTCTTCTAGGATGTATTGTTCTTACGTAGATGGTGTATTCACATTTTAGCTTTTCGCTTTATTGGGCTGTTTGATCTAGCCTAGATTGTCCCTTAATATGTGAGAAGGTATCATAATTACGTTTTCATATACACCCTCTACAGGTTTTTCCATACTGGCCACTTAAGGGCCTATGCTTGAAGCTCACCGGCATACTTTGTATACCTGTGACGTGTATGTATCTCCTCCCGTCCCGGTTTGATTGCCCTGACATATATTCTCATTCTCTGCCGTCTGGATTCGGTGTGGGGCAAGTATTTGGTGGCTAAGTAGTCGCTGTTAACTACTATCCCTTGGGATAATGGGTACGTTCCAGTATAGACCTATACTTTTTGTACTTATGGCTTCCATTGTTAGTCCCTTCGAAAGGTTCTTTGCCCAGCTTTGGGCCCCCAGGTTTGAATCTCCCTCTCAAGAATATTTCTATTATATGGTGATTGTGCTTATGCTGAAAATATGACTGTAGCTTGAAATTGCAGGTATCTCTCCCTTTGTACACTCCCCTATTTAGCATGAGCACCAACCTGCACACTAAGAGATGATTTACATTGCTATGGGACAACACAAATTATATTTCTTCAAATATTTCTTCAAATAGGTCACCTTTTTTCTTCTCTCATATTATTTATATTCTTGTTCATATTTTTTTAGCACACTATTGTGCCTTTTAACTGTTAGATTCTTTGTGCACTTTGGGTGTTTTGGGTGTGGTAGAACTCATTTAATTTGTTGTCGATATAATTCCTTTCCCTAAGTCCTCTCACCAAGTACTTGTACTGTTCTATTATAGATAAACTTTGGAATATTTCATATTTCAGACCCTGTAAGAGATCAGGCGTGAGCTCCCCACATCTTCGAAAAGTTCAGGATGGACGGCATCAGCCACTACATTTGGAGTTCGGACAGCGCTCTGATGAAGGTTCACAAGTCATCTAAGTGTATTCTGATTACCGAAACATGCATAGGCGCAATCCTGTTCTATTATTTTTTTCTTTGTTATTTCTTTCTTCTTTATTGTGAACATAAGGTTTAGGATATAATGATATATGTTTTGTTTCTTAACTAAGAAAAAGGATACAAAATGATCTGTATGTAGTAATCTATCTACGAATATTAATAATATATGGGGCAAGTGATATCACACTGCCACACCACTGTTTTTAATGTTTGGAATGTGTGTCTTGTCATAGTATGAGTGGGTTTGAGTGCTTTGAAGTGGTAGGATATGCTGTTTGTTCCTTCCCCTGTTGTTGCCTTGGTCTTGAACTTGTAGTGAAAATCGTTTATTGTAGATTTCCAAAATGATTTATACTGAGAAAATAAATCATAAACAGAATTGATCTCACTTATGGTCCTTAATATTGTAGGAATGTGTCCTTTTCTAGAATAATTAGGAGAAGTCAGTGTTTTGTGTTCTGTGAAGGTTTTGACAGGAAAATCGTGATGTGATTTCCAGTGCAAATGGATGAAGTGAAATGGAAGTCCTTATGTTTGTCTTCTTCTTTTTAAGCTGGTTTTAGCAGGAAACCAGTGATGTCACTTCCTGTGCATATGGATGATGGAAAATTCAATGATGGCATGTCCTGTTGAGATGGGTGATGAGGAATGAAGCCCTCTTGCCTGGCCTCTTTTAAGGGTGATTTTGGTGTTAAAAGTGATGTCATTTCCTGTGCAGAAGGATGATGTAAAATGCTGTGATGTACCTTCCTATGCAGATCTATGTCCTCTTGACTTGGAATAAAGAGGACACAAGTAGCAGCTCAAGAACTATGTACATCAGGATGTGGGGGCAGATGCCATGAAGAAGAAAGGAATAGAGTAAGGGATGTAAATGAGAGAGAGCCATGAGGGGAAAATGGAAGTGTTTGTGAGAAGGGGATGTTAAGAAGGATGCAAGGTCCTTGGACTTCTGCATGGAGGAGGCCATCTTAAAACCAGGCTGCTATTTGCCTGTTGTAGGGACAAGTGTGTTCCCTCTACCTGAGTCCTCGGCTGTATGAAAAAATGCTATCCAGACTTTTATTTTGGCGCTGGTGTCATGCTAATTGTGTATAACCCTACTGTTAAATGAAACCCAGAATCTTGTGCTAACATTGTATGTGTATGTTGAGTGTGCGTGTGAGTGAGAATGTGCAGTGTTTATGTAGCACATGTGTTGTAGTGAGACTCTGTTGTATCAGTGTGAGTACTGTGGCCAGTGGGGTCCATTTTGGATGTCCCTGGTTTAACATGGCACAAGATGGAGGGTGGGATGACTTCCCCAGATTGTGGAAGTGTATTGCCTGAATTGCTGTGGCTCTAGGGTAGGGATTAATACACTGAAGTGAGGTGAGTGGAAACAAGGCTCCCTTTAGAGGGCCTTCCTAGCAAAGGACTGCTGAGTAGTTTTTTTCTGAACATTGCCATTTGGTTGATGGTTGGGGTGAGGTTTGGGACTGCAGTTTCTGTTGTTCAAGGTGAGGAAGTATCTAGGCAGGGCCTGTCCTTTTGTCTGTCTCTGGTTAGTGCTTCAGGAAGATGATGGCAGCCAGGTGCTGAAAAAGCACACTTCATTGTGCCCATGATTTGGGTACTTCTGCTTGGAGCCAGCCCCATTGCTACCTGCCAGGAGAGACATCACTTTGCACAAAGGTTGTGTCTGGAGAGCAGCCTGGAAATGACATTTGAAATAGAATTAACTCAAACATGTTCTGAAGCTTTAGACAGTGGCTCTGCGTCCCACCTGGAAAATGTTTACAAAAATCGGATCCAAACACACCCTCATGTTGTTCCAGTTCCAAGCTCGTCACAAGCATGGAAGGGAGGGCTCCACGGATTACTAGAAGGTTTGCTGAGTGACTGCATCTGAGACTTGTTAGCGCCGTGTTTGCGAGTAGACATCAAGGATCACAAATCCTGGAGAACTCCATTAGAGAGGTGGGTACAGAAGGGTCTTGCACCTACATTCACACAAGATTTTAAACCTGTAATTGCCATGTGTAGTATCACATAACACTGTGTGATTAAAACACTGTGGGGCATATTTACAAGGGGATATTGCCACCAGAACATCACTTTTAGTGACGTTCTGGTGGCAATATCCCCTTCTCCTTACTTACGAAGCCAGGTTAAGCCACTTAACCTGGCTTAACGCCACCTTGTAAATAAGGCCCCTTTTCACGCTTCACTTAGCGTGGAAGGGGCGTCCAATGGGTGTTGCAGTTGGTGTTCCACCACAACAACCATTGTTTTTTTACGCTGCTCCAAATTTACAAAGCTAGGGCAGCAGCAAAAACGAAGACAAGGGAATACCTGATCTTAGACTGACCGTACGAGGAGAAATTATAAATTTCTCCTAGTTTTGCTCTTTCCATGTGTGCTGCATTTTGCAGCACACATGGAAAGAGCAAATCCCCTTTCAAGATTGTTTATGTGCAGGAAGGTCTCCCTACCTGCACATAAAGAATCGCCCCTGCAGCTCATGCACCCTTGCAACATGGCACTAGGGTGCATGCGCTGGCGCTAGGCAGCTTTATTAGCGCCAGCGCTAGGGGAAATGCAGGGGTGCACCAAATGTTTGTAAATACGGTGCATCCCAGCGTTTTAAAAATGTCGGAGCGCGGCGTTTCCAATTTTGGTGTAACACTCCGCTCCGACATTTTGCTGTAACTATCCCCCTGAGTGATGATTAAAGTACTTACAGACTAGCACTAGACTAGACCCACCCTACTATCTCTCTGAGAAGCCTGTCGCTGCTCGCTCTTGATACCCCCAGAAGTCAAGTGTGGAAAGTGTTTTACTTGGCGCAGTTTGCAGAGCCGTAGCTGGATGGACACCAGGACATCAGTGGCAAATTATATCAACCACAATGGTTGGGGCCCAGTAGCCTCTGTCTGACCTGTGGCCCCCGAACAGGGTCTGACACCTGCCATGGAAGAAGCATCATATTGGTATCAAGCTGTGACTGTGCCAGTCCGCTCTCTTGTTCATGGGTCTGCCATGTTCTGCCCCAGGTTCGTGCCAATCCCCTCTCTTGTGCATGGGTCTGCCATATTCTGCCCCAGGTTCGTGCCAGTCCGCTCTCTTGTGCATGGGTCTGTCATGTTCTGCCCCAGGTTCCTGGCAGATTCAGTCGCCTCTTCTCAGCTGCTGCCACAGGCTGGCTCCGAAGTCCATGGCATCTGTTGAGGAAGGAGAAAGAGTTTGTCATGTACTCAGGGCAGGGACCTGCAAGCAGGTATTTTTACTCGGGGGCAGGGGTGGTTTTCTTATGCTGTGTATAAGTTCTTTCCCAAACATCCCAAGTGCAGTCAGAAGCTGATATCACTTTCAAGGCCTTATGCATTCAGCTTGATGTCTCATGGGACAAGTCCATCCACTGCAGAGGTCATCTGAAGGCCACAGGCTTGGTTTGTAGCTGGACCACTCAGCCTGACATCCTTCAGAGGTTGAGACAATGGTGATGAAGCACTGTATAGGATCAGCAGCTTCTCTTCAAGTCCTTGCCCTCCCACAGCAGCCTCCATCAGCCAGTTTCTATCACAAAGCACAGTTTTTTCTGTGTCTCTCTGACTGCAGAGATGTGGTTCACACAGCTCACTGAGGAGATGGCAGCTCTATTGCTTTTGGTCTGGGTGTCAGGGTCCCGGCTATTGTTTCATCCACCGTGTAGGGGGCTGAGCTGTCCTTCCATTCACGTCTTCCTTCTCTTTTCATGCAGATTGTCTCACTCCTGGTGTTAAGAGGGATTATCGAAGAGGCATGGGTGGGTTCTAAGCGTCTGGCTAGCCTTCGAGGGACACAGGGTGGGACGTGGCTGACCATCACACACCCGTGGTGGTCAGTGTAGTGGGTCAGCAGTCTTGTTTCCCGGCATGTTGGCCGGATGAGGATGTCACGTCATCCGCAGGCCAGGCGTGGCCTGCAGGGTTAAATAAATGGGGAGGAACCGCACGAGGTTCATCTCCCGACCCAGTATCCCAACGTGTGTCTCATTATGTATAGTCCCCTTGCATGACCCTTCATGTAGTGCGACCTAGCATCAGGCCGCAACACCACACTGGCGATGAGGGGACAGACTCACGCTCCGCTGACCCGCCTTTGGCTCCGCCACACCGCCGGCACCATTGCTGATGCTGCGGACGGCACTGGGAGACCAGGAGTACAACGCGTGAGCCCGCGAAAAAGCACGGGTGGAAGGAGCCGTTGGTGCGTAAAGCACGGATGCGGTGAGTGCGGCCGCCCTGCCAAGATCCACAGCGGCCCCAGCGGAGCCGTGCCTACGCGGCTGAGTGCGCTCCCTACTGAGCCTCCCCTCCACCCCCACCCCCAGTGGGCAGGACCGCTAGAACACACGCGTGCAGCTGCGCTGCTTCTGCAACAGCCAGCAGGCGGCTGGATGAGGCCCATGGCCCTCTGAGGGTCACTGGAGCAGGAGGAGGACAGAACCCTGCAGTGCAAGGGCAATGAAGGCTAGAAGAGGAAGTCAGGAAGAGGAAAGCGGGAGAAGAAGCAGATCAGGAAAAAAAAAAATCTTATATAAGAAAACAACCAAAGAGGCCCACCCCAAGAGGAAAACAAGGGAAGAAGGAAGGAAAAAAAAAAAGAATATATAAATAAGCGAAGACAACAGCAAGCAGGGAGTCACAAACAAGAAGAAGGGACACAGATGCAGCGACATGGCAGACGACGACCAGGCTCAGCCCCAGCAGAACATGTACAGCATGCCCCAGTACAGCATGCCCTCACCAGGGTGTTGCCGCCATTCAGCGAATTAGAAGACCCGGTGACAGCCTCCCCGCGGTGGAAGATCTGGATCAAGAGGCTAAACAACTACTTAGTCGCCACAAGGGAGACCGAAGGAGCCGTGAAAAGTTCACTACTTCTCCACTACGCCAGGGATGAAATATTCAAGTTGTTCAAGCACCTGCCAAACACGGGCATCGCCACGGATTACCACGCGACAGTAACAGCGCTCAACGCTCATTTCGAACCCCGGACTTTGGGAGGTTCAAGTTGCACCAAGCGCACCAATGGGAAGGGGAGTCCATCGACGCATCCTAACCCCAGCTGCGCGAGCTGGCCCGCACCTGCACGGCAGATGACCAGCCGAAGGAAATCAGGGCCCAAATCATCCAAGGGTGCCGAGACAAAACACTCCGAGATCTCATCCTACGCCAGCCGGACATCAGCTTAGAGAATATATTAAAACTGGCACGGACTCACGACCTGTGTTAGAAATGGGATCTCTAGTTGGCAAGGGCTTGCACCTTTGTCCAAGTAGGGACCCTTCTTCCTAGTCAGGGTAAGGGTGTTACACTCGTGAAGTAACCCCTGCTCACCCTCGTGGTAGCTTGGCATGAGCAGTCAGGCTTAATTCAGAGGCAGTGTGTAAAGCATTTGCACATAACCAACAGTAATACAGTGTAAGCACTACAAACGGACACCACACCAGTTTAGAAAAATAACCAATATTTTATATACTCAAGACAAGACCAATTACGACAAAAATCCACAATACTATACTTTAAAAATGAATGCTTGATACGGTAACTTCTTCTTTGCAGGAATAGCACAAAAGCAAAGTTCGTACGAGTCGGTAGCTCCGTCCGAGCCTACCGTGATGCTGAAAACCACAGAGTCTAACAGTTCCAGCCGACCGCGTCGATACGGGCCAGCAGAGTCATGAACAGACTCGGTAACAGTACCTTTCTCGTTGTGGCTGGTACGGAGTGTACGAGCCGGTCGGCGTTCGTCGCGGATGCGGTGCAAGACGGAGCGATGCAAGGTGCGGTGTCCCTCGATGCGGTGCAGGCAGCGGCTCGATGAGCGTCGTGCAGACGGAGTCGGTGAGTCCAAGGCGTGCGATGCAGGGTGAGACGATGCTCGATGCGGTGCTGACCGGTTGCGATGCAGGCGACCTAGCCGGAGTGCGGGAGCTGGCGTCGGACAGCGGTGCGAGTCGGAGCGGTGCGTCGCAGACGTGCGAGCGGTGCCCCAAATGCGGTGCGGTCACGACTCTTGAGCCAGTTGCAGCGACCGCGTCGGTCGGGTCCGGTTGGTTCAGTGAAGCGATGCGATGCGAACTGCGGTGCCCACAGGTCACGGTGCAAGCAGCGGCTCGATGTTGGCGGCGTCGGACGTCGCCCACGGTGAGACCAGGGTTGCGATGCGAAGCGGGGCGATGCGGTCTGCGGTGCAAACAGGTCACCGGCCAGGGATGGATTCGGTTGACGGAGTCGGTTGCAGTTCCCTTCCTCTGTGGCAACTGAAACAGCGTTCCAGAAGCGGTACCCAGAGGCTTATGAAGTCTTTGTAGTCCCTGAGACTTCTTAACAGGAGGCCAGCTCGGTTTCAGGCCCTTGGAGATACTCAGCACAAGTTTGTAGAAAGTTCAGTCCTTTCACTGCCCAAGGCAGAAGCAGCAGCTGCAGGCCAACCCAACAAAGCAACAACACAGCAAAGGGGCAGTACTCCTCCTGGCAGCTCTTCCAGCTCTTCGTCTTGGCAGGTTCCTTGATTCCAGCGAGATCTAAATTCATGGGGTCAGGGCCCCAATATTTATATCCCAAATTCCTTTGTTCTCTGAAGGCAGAGAGGCCTTTGCCTAGTCCAAACCAGTTCTGGAGCACTTTGTTGACAAGTCTCCGTCCCTTCTTTCAGTGAGTAGGCCAGGGACATCAGACGCACCACAGGAGGTGGAGCCAGCATTGTGGAGGGAAGGCACTGTCCTATTCAGGGCCCAGGTGCGACCCCTCCCACCCATCTACATGTAGATCTTGCTATTCAGCCCTGTGCTGACTCACCCTGTCTCCTGGCATCCCCCAGCCCCTGTCACTCACATTCCAGACAAGGAATACACAACCCGCAGAGGCAGGCTTGGATGGTTAGACAAGAAAATACCCACTTTCTAAAAGTGGTATTTTCAAACACAGAATGTTAAAACCAACTTCACTAAAAGATGCATTTTATCATTCTGAGTCCAGGCATACTAAACTCGAATTTCTACCACGTTCCCGGGTCAGTTAGGATTATAAACTGTAATAATCAAAACTGCCCGTTCTGGCCTAGGGGGAACAGGTAGCCTTGCAATAGTGAAAAAGAACTAGGCTGTAATTCACTATCAGGACATGCCGCACACACCAGGGCATGTCCTACCTTTCGCGTACAACGCACCCTGCCCACAGGGGTACCTTGGGCCTACCTTAGGGGTGACTAACATGTAGCAAAGGGAAGGTTTAGGGACTTGCAAGTGTGTGCACTTGCCAAGTCGACATGGCAGCCCCAGGCTGCGCACAGGCTCTGCGATGGCAGGCCCGAGTTACACTTTACGGGCTGTTTGCGTGGGTGGCACAATCCAGTGCTGCAGCCCACCAACAGCATTTGGTCTATAGGCCCTGGCACTCGTAGTGCACTTTACAAGGGACTGACAGATAAACCAAATAGGCCAATCATGGAAACACCAATCCATAACACATTTTATACAGGAGCACTTGCACTTTCCCACTGGACCGCAGTGAGGAAAGTGCGCAGAATCATTACACCAGCAAAAACAGAGTCAAAACCGGGAGGTCAGAAAGCAAAAAGTCAGGAGAAACACGCCAAAAGATGCCAAGTCTAACAACCTGTCAGCTGCTCGAGCTAGTGAGATGGACCAAGCCCTCACGAAAGCCCAAGAAAGACCAGCGAGCGTCAAGGTAGAGCGAGCCGATGCCCTCTGCACGAAGGCTCAGAGTGACACATACCAGAAGCCAAAGCCCAATCCGTCCAAGGCGAGGTGTGGATACTGTGGGCATGAGACACATCCTGTAAACAAATGCCCTACACAGGGCAAGACCTGTGCCAACTGTGGAATCCCCAACCATTTTCCTGCGGTCTGCAGAAAGAGAAACCGAGGGAGAGACATCAGAGGACAGAGACCACTCTCAAGAGCCGTGAGACAACTATCCATCACAGGCCCAACACAAAGTGAGGCGTGTTAGATTTGGAAGTCTCTAGTTGGCAGAGGTAGGTACCTTTGACCAAATAGGGACCCTTGCGTCTAGTCAGGGTAAGGGGGAACACTCCTAAAATAACCCCTGCTCACCCCCTTGGTAGCTTGGCACGAGCAGACAGGCTTATCTCAGAGGCAGTGTGTTAAGCATTTGTGAACACATACAGTAATCAAGTGACAACACTACAGATGGACACCACACCAGTTGTATATTAAAAATAAGTATCTTTTATATAGATTTAACACAAGACCACAAACGACAAAAATCCACAATACTGTACTTCAAAAATGGTAGAATTAGCTCAGTTCTCTTTAGATGGTAAATGCGACACTTTGAGTTCAATGTACCTTTGGATGCGTAACGCTATACAACGAAAGTGTTGCTGGGAAGGTGATGCGTCGGTTCCTTACACGCAAGAACGGTGATGCGTCGGGTCCCTACTGATGCTTAGGGGATGCGTCGGTTCTTCTCGGCATGGGGAGGTGATGCGTCGGTTTCTTACTGCGCTTTCGTGGCGATGCGACCAGCAACGCCGTGATGCGATGAAGATCCGGTGCAATGAAACAAAGATGGCGTCTTCTTCTTGATGCGACACGATGCGTGCACGCCCGACGGCCGTGCGGTGACTCAACGATTCTTCTGAGCCGCTACAGGCCCTGCGACACGCTTCCCGGTGATGCGGCGGCGTCTGATGCGACGTCGATCCTCTTCTCCGGCGATGCGAGGCGCTTCGGCAACGATGCGACGGCCGTGCGTCGACTCAACGATTCTTCTGAGCCGCGATAGGCCCTGCGACACGCTTCCCGGTGATGCAGCGGCGTCTGATGCGTCGTCGATCCTCTTCTCCGGCGATGCGAGGCGCTTCGGCAACGATGCGGCAGCGGCGGCGACACTCTTCTCCGTTGATGCGGCGGCGTCTGATGCGACGTCGATCCTTTTCTTCGGCGAGGCGCTTCCGCTGCGGCGGCTACGCTTCTCCTTCGTGAGTCGCGCTTCCAGCTCATTGCGACACGCAGTCCCTCAGAAAGTCCAGCACAGCAGCAGGCACTTTCCAGAAAGACTCTTGGGGAGCTGGTTGGTGAAGTCTGTTGTCCCTGAGACTTCAGCAGGAGGCAAGCTCTTCTCTCAAGCCCTTGGAGATCTTTTACAAGTTGATGAAAGTACACACAAAGTTCCTTTCTCCTTTCTTTGGCAGTCTGGCAACCACTGCAGGCCAGTCCCCCAAACAGCACTCCGCTTAGGGATAGTCTCCTCCTCAGTTTCTCTGGTTCCTCTCCTCAGCAAAGGTTCTTCTTGTTTCCCAAAGTGATCTAAAGTTCTGGGGTTTGGGTCCCCTCTTTTATACTCATTTTCCCTTTGTTCTCTGAAGGCAGAGAGGCCTTTGCCTAGTCCAAACCAGTTCTGGTCAGTCCTGGAGCACTTTGTTGACAAGACTCCTTCTTTCCTTTCACAGTGTAGGCCAGGGACATCAGACACACCACAGGAGGTGGAGCCAGCATTGTGGAGGGAAGGCACAGCCCTATTCAGGTCCCAGGTGCAACTCCTCCCACCCATCTCCATGCAGATCTCTCTATTCAGCCCTGTGCTGACTCACCCTGTCTCCTGGAATCCCCCAGCCCCTGTCACTCACAAACCAGACAAGGAATACACAACCTAGCAGAGGCAGGCTTGGATAGTTAGGCAAGAAAATACCTACTTTCTAAAAGTGGTATTTTCAAACACAGAATGTTAAAACCAACTTTACTAAAAGATGTATTTTATCATTCTGAGTTCAGGCATACTAAATTCGTTTTTCTACCATGTTCCCTGGGTCAGTTAGGATTATAAGATGTAATAATCAAACTGCCCATTCTGGCCTATGGGGAACAGGTAGCCTTGCAATAGTGAAAAAGGAAAATGGCTGTAATTCACTATTAGGACATGCCACACACACCAGGGCATGTCCTACCTTATACTTACAATGCACCCTGCCTTTGGGCCTACCATAGGGGTGACTGATATACAGAAAAGGGAAGGTTTAGGGACTGGCAAGTAGGTGCACTTGCCCAGACAACATGGCAGTACCAGACTGCACACAGGCTCTGCAATGGCAGACCTGAGACACACTTTTACAGGCTGCTTCTGTGGGTGGCACAACCAGTGCTGCAAGCCCACCAGCAGCATTTGGTTTACAAGCCCTGGGTACACTCAGTGCACTGTACTAGGGTCTGACAAGTAAACCAAACCAACCAATCATGGAATCACTAATCCATACACCAATTTACCATAGGGAGCACTTGCACTGTGGTACTGAACAGCAGTGGCACAGTGCCCAAAGCATCTATAACCAGCAAAAACACATGAGGCAACAGCAAAAAATGGAAGGGAGACCCACGCCAACAGTGCCAGGTCTAACACGTGTCCCCTCCAGCTGAAATGTGGGGAGAACTACCCTACCTCCTGGGAGTTCTCTTCACCAAGGTGGAAAAATCTGGACAGACCAACAGCATTGGCGTGTTCTGTACCAGGGCGGGGTTCCACCGTGAAGTCCATCCCCTGTAGGGAAATGGACCACCTCAACAGCTTTGGATTCTCACCCCTCATCTGCATCAACCATCTGAGGGGCCTGTGGTCTGTCTGAACCCGGAAGTGAGTCCCAAACAGGTATGGTCTCAGCTTCTTCCGTGCCCAGACCACAGCAAATGCCTCACGCTCTATCGCACTCCACCTCTGTTCTCGTGGAAGTAACCTCCTACTGATGAAGGCTACGGGTTGATCTAGGCCCTCCTCATTTATCTGTGACAAAACAGCCCCCACACCATGCTCTGAAGCGTCTGTTTGAACGATAAACTCTCTTGAGTAGTTGGGTGCCAGGAGCACGGGCGCCGTGCACATGGCAGTTTTCAGGGCCTCAAAAGCTTTCTGACAGGTGTCAGTCCAAATCACTTTCTTGGGCTGCTTCCTGGAAGTCAGCTCTGTCAAGGGTGCAACGATGCTGCCATACCCCTTGACAAACCTCCTGTAATACCCGGTGAGTCCTAAAAAGGCTCTCACCTCTGTCTGGGTCTTGGGGGGCTCCCAAGCCAGGATGGTCTCAATCTTGGACTGTAGGGGCACCACCTGGCCGCTCCCAACCTGGTGTCCCAAGTACACCACAGAACCTTGCCCGATCTGGCACTTACTCGTCTTGATCGTGAGGCCTGCCCTCCGCAGCGCCATCAACACTTCCCAGAGGTGGTGCAGATGTTCTTCCCAACTGGCGCTGAACACTGCAATGTCATCCAGGTAGGCGGCACTGAACTCTTCCAGTCCAGCCAACACCTGGTTGACCAACCTCTGAAAGGTGGCAGGGGCATTCTTCATCCCAAAGGGCATAACCCGGAACTGGTAGTGCCCCTCTGGTGTGGAGAATGCTGACCTCTCTCTTGCCCCATCAGTCAAGGTGATCTGCCAGTACCCAGACATTAGATCAAATGTGCTGAGGTACCGGGCAGCCCCTAACCGATCGATGAGCTCATCAGCTCTGGGGATGGGGTGCGCGTCAGTCCTCGTGACTGAATTGAGCCCTCGGTAGTCCACACAGAACTGGAGTTCTGGCGTGGCACCCGGTGCGGCAGCCTTTGGGACCAAGACCACTGGGCTGGCCCAAGGACTGTTAGAGGACTCAATCACCCCTAACGCAAGCATCTTGGAGACCTCCTCCTTGATGCAAGCTCTCACCCTGTCAGTTACCCTGTAAGTTTTGTGCTTAACAGGAGGACTGTCTCCAGTGTCCACATCATGGATGCACCAATCAGTGACACTGGGAATCAGGGAGAACAGATCAGAAAACTGTCCCAGCAACTGGTGACAGTAATTCTGTTGCTCAGGGGTCAGGGTGGAAGAGAAGTTCACACCATCCACTGACCCATCTCGCTCTGTCGCCGACAGGAGGTCAGGAAGAGGCTCAGTCTCCTCCTCCATTCCAGCATCTGTCGCTAAGAGCATGCCCACTTTCGACCTCTCCAAGTGGGGCTTCAGGCGGTTGACATGCAGGACCCGCAAGGGGTTCCTGGGAGACCGCAAGTCCACCAAGTAGGTAACAGGACTCTTGCGCTCCACCACCTCAAATGGTCCGGTCCACTTATCCTGGAGCGCACAAGGCTCCACTGGGGCCATGACCCACACTTTCTGACCAGGCTGAAGCTCTACCAGAGTGGCATTCTGGTCGTACCACCGCTTCATCTCCTCCTGGCTGGCTTCCAGATTCGCCTCAGCGAGTTGCCTGAAACGCCTAGTCTGGTTCCTGAAGGCCAGCATGTAGCTATATACATCCTGGGGAGGTTTCCTGGGAGATTGCTCCCAGCCTTCCTTCACCAGACTCAGAGGTCCTCTCACTGGGTGACCATAGAGAAGCTCAAAGGGACTGAACCCTAGAGATTTCTGTGGCACCTCACGGTATGGAAAGAGCAGGCATGGTAAGAGGACGTCCCACTTACGCCTCATAGGTTACTCAAGACCCATAATCATGCCTTTTAGGGTCCGGTTGAATCTCTCAACCAACCCATTTCCTTTGGGGTGGTAAGGAGTGGTGAACTTATAAGTTACCCCACACTCCTGCCACAGGGACTTCATATACTTGGATATGAAGTTTGTACCTCGGTCAGACACTACCTCTCTAGGGAATCCCACTCGGGAGAAAATTCCCATCAGTGCCCGTCCCACCACGGGGACCGTCACTGTCCTCAGAGGTATGGCTTCCGGGTACCGGGTGGCATGGTCCACCAAGACCAGGATGAACCTGTTGCCCATGGCTGTCTTGGGGTCCAGTGGCCCCACAATGTCAATACCCACCCGTTCAAAGGGGGTGCTGACCACAAGGAATGGCTGGAGAGGAGCCTTTTGCTTCCTCCCACTCTTTCCACTTGCCTGGCAAGTCTGACAGGTCCTGCAGTGAGTATCTGAACTCCTGCGCAATTGGGGCCAATAAAAGTGGGTGACAAGCCTCTCAAAGGTCTTGTCCTGCCATAAATGTCCTGCTAACGGCACATCATGAGCCAGCCCCAGTAGGAAGGCTCTGAAGTGCTGGGGTACCACCAACTCACGGGCTGACCCAGGCTCAGCAACCTTAGGCTCAGTATACAGGAGATCATTCTCCCAGTAGATCCAATGTGATCCAGACTGATCACCTGCTGCCTGGTCTGCAGCCTGCTGCCCCAAACCCACAAGAGAAGGGCACTTCTTCTGCTCCGCGCAGAACTCCTCCCTGGAGGGTCCTCCTTCTTTCTGCCAATGGGTCAGCTCAGGCAGGTCCCCCAGTTCAGCTACCTGTTCCCCTGTAGGCTCCAGGGCATCCCCCTCAGGGTCTACCTCCTCCTGGACCGTGGGAACTTCGGGGGCCGGTTTCCTGTGGCCCCTGCCTCTTCTCTTTAAGGCAGGCACCTGGGCCCCCCTCTCAGGCTCCAGGTCATCTTGAACAACCTTACTGGCTGCCATGGACCATGTGGTCACACACGCCCAGTCAGGCAGACCCAACATCTCCAAATGAGCTCTTCGCTCCACCTTAGCCCAAGGTGAGCTCTCCAAATCGTTCCCCAACAAACAGTCAACAGGCATGGCTGGCCTCACAGCTACTTGAAGAGTACCAGAGACCCCCCCCCACTCAAAGGGAACCTGAGCCACCTTGCAGTGGCTCTCTGTGTTGTCAGCGGCAACAACTGGGTAAAATGCATTGGGGACAACCTGCTCTTCAGACACCAAGTGACACTTGACAGCTGTCACACTGGCTCCTGTGTCTCGAAGAGCCTCCACTCTATGGCCATTGATGGTCACCCACTGCCTGTACTTCTTAGTGTTATCAGGCAGTTGGGTCCTGGGGACCACCTCACAGTCTCCTAAAGAGACAAGGGACATCTCTGCGGGACCCCACCCACCTTGGACACCCCTCTCCTCCCCCAGGGCTACGCTCGCCATCTGCCGGGGTGGAGCACCAGTGGGTGCTGTCTTTCCAAACTGTGGGCACTGGGGATCAACCGACTTATGGCCCACTTCACCACACTTGTAGCACCTCAGGGGTCCCCTGGGAACAGGCCTACCTGTCGGGCCCCGTGCTTCTTCTCAGGGGGAGGCTGGGAACCCTTCCCTTGGTTCCCTTGGGGATTACTTTGGGGCCCTTTCTGGAACTCCCTCTGTTTACCCTTGTCCCCCCCATGCTTCTGCTGGGGACCCTGCCCACTCTTGGCGGAGTCTCCCACGTGACCCTTGTGGACCCGGGTGCTCACCCAGCGGTCCGCCTCCTCAGCAAACTTCCTAGGGTTAGTTAGCCTGCTATCAATCAGGTGCTCGCGTAGCTCTGGAAAACAATTACTTGACAAGTGCTCCCATGCAATTAAATCAAAGAGCCCCTCAAAATCATTCACTTTGCTACCCTTCACCCAACCATCCAATGCTCTGCAAAAGAAAGTTACATACTCTACCCATGTACCTGACTCCACCTTCTTGCAATTTCTAAACCTCTGTCTATACCATTCAGGAGTCAACCCATACCTGGACATCAATGCATCTTTCATGTGGCTATAAGAATTATGGACTTCAGAAGGCAAGTCTAACAGTGTGTCCCGACCCTCACTAAGGAACCGCCCCCACAACCCCACTCCCCAATCCTTCTCAGGGACCCGGTGGGAAGACATGGCTACCTCATAGGCTTTGAACCACTGCCCAATATCATCATTCTTATAAAACTCTCTCACCACATCTTTAGGAATATACACCCTATCTTCAACAGGCATGGACGGTGTGCTGCCACCAGAGGGAGTAATCTCTAAGCTTCTAGCTTTCAACTCCAACTCCCTCAAACTTTTCTCATGCTCCAACTGCATTCTCTTTTCTTCCAGGGCCAATCTCCTATTTTCTAACTCCAGTTGCCCACCCAACTGGAGCTTGGCAAGCTCCAATTCGTGCATCCTGTTTTCCTTCCTGTCCGCCAACTTCTCTGGGGACAGGCCTTTGGCAGAAACACTGCTACCTACTGGGGAAGTTGCTCTCCTCCCCTCTGGACCCAATGGCCCCTCCAGCTGCTCATCTGCATTCTCAGCCCCTTCCTCATTCTCAGGGGTATTCCTTGCTTCAACCCAGGCCCTCAGCGCCTTTTGGAACTCATCCTTCTTGGTGAGACCGGTCATAGCAACTTTAAATTTCCTGCAGAAGTGCTTGAGCTGTTTCACATTGTAGCATTCCAGTTTCTCCTCTTCCCACTCATAATCAACAGATGCTATGGATGCTGCTTTATCCATGGTGGTTAAACTTGGCAGTTCTTGGCAAAAATAGAAAATCCCAGAAAAAACAATCTACCAAAAGTATGTGGTCGCGTTTTGGTCTGCATTCACTAGTAGTGTTCACCAATCACTGTACATGAGTCACAAATGCAAGTCCAGAATCCTCACCGCTGACCACCAATGTTAGATTTGGGGGTCTCTAGTTGGCAGAGGTAGGTACCTTTGACCAAATAGGGAGCCTTGCGTCTAGTCAGGGTAAGAGGGTACACTCCTAAAATAACCCCTGCTCACCCCCTTGGTCACTTGGCACGAGCAGACAGGCTTATCTCAGAGGCAGTGTGTAAAGCATTTGTAAACACATACAGTAATCAAGTGACAACACTACAGATGGACACCACACCAGTTGTATATTAAAAATAAGTATCTTTTATATAGATTTAACACAAGACCACAAACGACAAAAATCCACAATACTGTACTTCAAAAATGGTAGAATTAGCTCAGTTCTCTTTAATGGTAAATGCGACACTTTGAGTTCAATGTACCTTTGGATGCGTAACGCTATACAACGAAAGTGTTGCAGGGAAGGTGATGCGTCGGTTCCTTACACGCAAGAGCGGTGATGCGTCGGGTCCCTACTGATGCGTAGGGGATGCGTCGGTTCTTCTCGGCGTGGGGAGGTGATGCGTCGGTTTCTTACTGCGCTTTCGTGGCGATGCGACCAGCAACGCCGTGATGCGATGAAGATCCGGTGCAATGAAACAAAGATGACGTCTTCTTCTTGATGCGACACGATGCGTGCATGCCAGACGGCCGTGCGGCGACTCAACGATTCTTCTGAGCCGCGACAGGCCCTGCGACACGCTTCCCGGTGATGCGGCGGCGTCTGATGTGACGTCGATCCTCTTCTCCGGCGATGCGAGGCGCTTCGGCAACGATGCGACGGCCGTGCGGCGACTCAACGATTCTTCTGAGCCGCGACAGGCCCTGCGACACGCTTCCCGGTGATGCGGCGGCGTCTGATGCGACGTCGATCCTCTTCTCCGGCAATGCGAGGCGCTTCGGCAACGATGCGGAAGCGGCGGCGACACTCTTCTCCGTTGATGCGGCGGCGTCTGATGCGACGTCGATCCTTTTCTTCGGTGATGCGAGGCGCTTCGGCTGCGGCGGCGACGCTTCTCCTTCGTGAGTCGCGCTTCCAGCTCCTTGCGACACGCAGTCCCTCAGGAAGTCCAGCACAGCAGCAGGCACTTTCCAGAAAGACTCTTGGGGAGCTGGTTGGTGAAGTCTGTTGTCCCTGAGACTTCAGCAGGAGGCAAGCTCTTCTCTCAAGCCCTTGGAGATCTTTTACAAGTTGATGAAAGTACACACAAAGTTCCTTTCTCCTTTCTTTGGCAGTCTGGCAACTACTGCAGGCCAATTCCCCAAACAGCACTCAGCTTAGGGATAGTCTCCTCCTCAGTTTCTCTGGTTCCTCTCCTCAGCAAAGGTTCTTCTTGTTTCCCAAAGTGATCTAAAGTTCTGGGGTTTGGGTCCCCTCTTTTATACTCATGTTCCCTTTGTTCTCTGAAGGCAGAGAGGCCTTTGCCTAGTCCAAACCAGTTCTGGTCAGTCCTGGAGCACTTTGTTGACAAGACTCCTTCTTTCCTTTCACAGTGTAGGCCAGGGACATCAGACGCACCACAGGAGGTGGAGCGAGCATTGTGGAGGGAAGGCACAGCCCTATTCAGGTCCCAGGTGCAACTCCTCCCACCCATCTCCATGCAGATCTCTCTATTCAGCCCTGTGCTGACTCACCCTGTCTCCTGGAATCCCCCAGCCCCTGTCACTCACAAACCAGACAAGGAATACACAACCTAGCAGAGGCTGGCTTGGATAGTTAGGCAAGAAAATACCTACTTTCTAAAAGTGGTATTTTCAAACACAGAATGTTAAAACCAACTTTACTAAAAGATGTATTTTATCATTCTGAGTTCAGGCATACTAAATTCGTTTTTCTACCATGTTCCCTGGGTCAGTTAGGATTATAAGATGTAATAATCAAACTGCCCATTCTGGCCTATGGGGAACAGGTAGCCTTGCAATAGTGAAAAAGGAAAATGGCTGTAATTCACTATTAGGACATGCCACACACACCAGGGCATTTCCTACCTTATACTTACAATGCACCCTGCCCTTGGGCCTCCCATAGGGGTGTCTGATATGAAGAAAAGGGAAGGTTTAGGGACTGGCAAGTGGATGCACTTGCCCATTCAACATGGCAGTACCAGACTGCACACAGGCTCTGCAATGGCAGACCTGAGACACACTTTTACAGGCTGCTTCTGTGGGTGGCACAACCAGTGCTGCAAGCCCACCAGCAGCATTTGGTTTACAAGCCCTGGGCACACTCAGTGCACTGTACTAGGGTCTGACAAGTAAACCAAACCAACCAATCATGGGATCACTAATCCATACACCAATTTACCATAGGGAGCACTTACACTGTGGCACTGAACAGCAGTGGCACAGTGCCCAAAGCATCTATAACCAGCAAAAACACATGAGGCAACAGCAAAAAATGGAAGGGAGACCCACGCCAACAGTGCCAGGTCTAACAAGGCGCCACAAGGGGCTAGTCGACGGTACCAGCGACCGGAAGACTCGTCCATGGATGAAGACGAAGAGGAGGCCTACCTCATTTCGTTCACACAGGAACTCAAGCGCTGCAGAAGACCCCGGCCGACCTGCGTTGTCAGGATCACCGGATCCGAAGTCAAAGCGCTCATCGACACCGGAGCCTCAGTAAATGTGATGGGCCTCCAGCAGTATCGCCGCCTCCAGCCCAGGCCACCACTGACGCCATCTCGGACCAAGATATTTGCTAACGGAGGTCAGTCTTCGCTGCCACTGAAGGGAAAAATGTCAGTACCCATGAGGTCCGAAGGGCAGGAGATGACCACAATGACCCACGTCATACACAGAGAGGCGGACATCCTAATCGGCAGCCATACTGCAGAAGACCTAGGGCTGGTGTCGTTCGCCAGGAGCGTCCGAACACAACAGATAGACAACGTCTTGGACCAGTCTCCCGAACTCTTCCAGGGGCTAGGGTGCCTCAAATGTGCCCCCATTAAGTTGCACATTGACAAAACGATCACCCCCGTGGCGCTAAGGCATAGGCGAGTCCCTTTCCACCTGAGACCCCTCGTAGAGAAAGAACTCGAAAAGCTAGAAGAGCAAGGTGTAATTGAGAAATTAGCAGGCCCAACACCGTGGGTGTCTCCGATGGTAATCGCAGAGAAGCCAAAACAACCGGGAGCAATACGGCTGTGCATCAATATGAGGCTCCCCAACCGTGCCATCAAGCACGAGCAGCACATCACGCCCACGATGGAGGACATAATCTCTGACGTCAACTGATCTCACTGGTTTTCCAAGTTAGATCTGAATGCCAGGTATCACCAGCTGCCCTTGGCGGAAGAGAGCCGGTACATTACGACGTTCAGCACGCACCTAGGGCTGAGGAGATACAAACGGTTAAACTTCGGAATATCCTCGGCGGCCGAGGTATTCCAGAATACAATCTGGAAACTGCTCTCTGGCCTACCCGGAGTACTTAACATCAGTGACGATATTTTGATTCACTCCGCCACCGCAGCCGACCATTACAAACACCTGAAAAATACTCTACGGAACTTCAGTGAACATGGTGTGATGCTGCACTGGGAAAAATGCCTGTTCTTTCAACCCTAGCTGGAGTTCTTTGGGTACGTCTTTAATCAGGAAGGCATCCAGGTAGACCCACGAAAGTCACAGGCAATCCGAAGTGCACCTGCCCCCACCCGGCCTTCAGAAGTAAGAAGCTTCCTCGGCATGGCCACCTACTGCGGGAGATTCATCCCGGACCTTGCGACCTGCGCTGAGCCGCTACGAGCTCTCACAAAAGACGACGCCAAGTGGACCTGGGGAAAGCGCGAGGAAGAGGCATTTCAGAGCATCAAGGACGCCCTTAGGAGAAGCCACGCTCACTTACTTCGACCCTGAGAAACGCATTGAGCTGTTAGTGGACGCCAGCCCGGTGGGGCTAAGAGCAGTACTGGTCCAGGAACAGGAGCCAGGGCGGTGGGCAGCCCTCTCATTTGCCAGCAAATCGCTAACGCCTACCGAAGCCAGGTATGCGCAGATTGAGCGAGAGGCGCTCGCCATCAAGTGGGCATGCAACCACTTCCACCTGTACCTGAGTGGCCAACCTTTCACCGTCGTGACCGACCATCAGCCGCTAGTTCCCCTCTTCAAGGATTCTGCCCCTCACCAGCCCCCGCGGATCAAGCGATGGGCTATCCAGTGTAGGAAGCTGGCTCTGTATATACTATACCAAAGTGAGGTATAGTGTGCACAGAGTCCAGTGGAACCCCAAAGGTAGGCAGAGGTAAAGTTAGATAGCACCTCACTCTCTATTTGTGGTAGTGTGGTCGAGCAGTAAGGCAGTATCAGAGGACAGTGTTAAGCATTTGTTGTACACACTCAGTCAGCAAATGAATTCACACACTCAAAGACTGAACTTCAGACCAATTGTTTTTGTATAAAAATATTCTTTTAGTTATTTTATTTTCTGGAACCAAGCAAGCCTGGCACAGGTAAGCAATAAATACTTTACAGTAGTAATGCAGTTTGTAAACAGTTTGAATTGTAATTGTATATGCACTTTGTTTTGACTTACAGTTTGGTTGCAGAGAAATGCAATACTTTGGTGCTCCCTAAAGTTTCAATCCAGAAGAAAGTCGGATCTAATAAGGCCGCCTGGTTTTCCCCTAAACTACGCACTTTAAAACAGCATTGCAAAAAATTGGAAAGAATATGGAGGAAAGATTTCTCTCCTGAGAAGAAATTGGAATATAGGGCGGCTATTGGACGATACAAGGCAGAAATAAAAACTGCTCAATCCTCTTATTATGAGGGAAAGATTGTGTCAGCCGCTAGCTCCCCTAGAGAAATCTTCCTCATTGCTAAAAAACTACTCAAGGTCTCTGGCCCCTCAGCCCCACCGGACACCTCAGGTCTCCGCTGTACTGAATTGGCCGAATACTTTTCCACTTAATTACAAAACATCCTTAAGCATCTCCCCCAAAAAGACAGCAACATCCCAATTAAGCATATGAATGTTGGTGGGCATCCAGTGGAACATGAACTGGAGACCTTTCCCACGTTGACCCAGGAATTATTCCTAGCCATCTTAATGTTTACATGGCCCCGCTGGCGGATGTTGTATACCCCTTCGGGATTCCTATGGTGACATACGCCATCGACACACAGCTGGTCGTAGCACTGAACCACCCCAACCAGCAGACCAATGACCTCCTTTCCTGCCTTGAGGAAGTCGCCAAGTGCATGAGTGTTTCCCACTTGAAACTTAATGGTGAAAAGACAGAGCTCATGATCCTTGGCAATTCTCTGAGTTTTCTATCAAGCACCATGTGGCCTACTTCTATGGGCCCGGTGCCGGTCCCCAAGACAGAGATTAAAAGTCTGGGAATCTGGCTAGACCAAGACCTTACTTTGAAAGTACAGGCGAGGAAGACTGCTGCCTCATGCTATGGCCTGCTGAGAATGATCCGCAAAATCCGCCCCCTCCTACCTTTCGAAGCAAAAAAATTACTGATCCAGGCTCTAATTCTGTCTAGGATAGATTACGGAAACGCCCTTTACTTAGGGGCCCCGAACTCAGTGACCGCGAAATTGCAGGTCGTACAAAATTGTGCAGCGAGGCTGCTCACTGAGACCCCCAATCGATGCTCAGCAAGGCCCGCGCTACGCTCTCTTCACTGGCTCCCGGTGCAAGAGAGAATCAATTTTAAGGCCCTCTGCATAGCCCATAAGTCGCTGGAGGGGAGTGGACCTCCCATCAACAAAGCCATGATTCGCTCCTACAGGGCGAACAGAAAACTCCGCTCAGATGAACTTCACCTGACTGTGGTCCCTAGGATCAAGAAGGCCAGAAGTGGCGGACGGCTTTTCTCATTCAATGCCTCCAGACTCTGGAATGCCCTTCCGCTGCACCTCCGTAGGGAGCCCAACCACCTGACATTCCGGAAACAACTAAAGACCTGGCTTTTCCCCTACGGTATCTGTCCTCTAGTTACGGCTTCAGTGCTGGGATGCTCCCGGGTAGCCATGCGCTATATAAATGCCAATTCAATTCAATTCAATTCAATTCAATACAGTACACAGCCTTGAATGGGCTTTTCAGTAAAATACCAGGTAAGTTACTTTTTAGATTAATTTTCCTACTCAGAGTAGTATACCTGGATACTACTCTGGGATATTTCCTGTAAACAGGTAAGTAAAATCGTTTTGGTTAAATAGTACAATTTTAAAGAATTTCTTTAGGCTTTCAAACTCCACACTTAGAAACTTTTCCAAGAAAAACAGTCAATGTTATCCTATGGAGGAAAATAGTGTTATCGGTTTTGAGGTAAGTATTTGGTAGTGGGAGTTGAGGTTCTGGGGGTAGACTCAGGGGTCCCCCAGGGTCCAGGATGCACTCTAGTTACACCCTCAGCGGCACTAGGGCGGCCGGGTGCAGAGTGCTAGCAGTCCAATGTTATCCAACGGGGGATATGGGGCCTCCGGTTGGTGGCTGCTGACGAGCAGGCCACTTGGTTGTGGGAGCAAAGCTCCTGGACTTTAGCTCAGGGCAAATGGGGAAACAAAGTAGCACCCAAGGTGCACCCTCAGCGGCACTAGGGCGGCCGGGTGCAGGGTGCTGTTTTGATGTCGGGCACCCTGTTGTTTGCAATGGGGAACCTCCGGTTTGCAAAGGCACTGCAGGCTTGGGGACGAAGGTCTTCTGGGTGTGACCACCACTTTAAGAGGTAAGTTGGGAAGTTAGGGGTTGGTTAGGCACCGTCGGTTTGGCCACCCAAGGCCGTGGGGCGTCGGGTGCAGGGGTCCCTTTTGGGGTCGGATCTTCTTACCAGCTCCTGGTCGCGGTTGGGGGGACCTTCCGGATTTAGGCTGCAGGCGTCGGCTGGAGGCTTGAGGCAGGTCAGGGGTCGCCGGATCTCGGGTTAGGATTGCCGTGGGGACCTCCTTGTGGTGTTTGCCCACTCGAGCTCGGGCCGTGGACGGCGGGTGCAGAGTGGGGCGGATCCGCGGTGTCCGGGAGGAACCAGAGGTTGCAGATGAACAAATCCGGTGTTCACGGGAGACACAGTCTTTGAGGTTGAGGGCAGGCAGGTCCTCCGGAGTTTTCGAGGTTGCTGGCTGCAGGACACACCAGGATTTCGCAGGAGCAGGTTCGAGGTGGAGACAGGCCGGTAGGGCTGGGGCCAAGTCAGTGGGCGTCTTCCTCTTGTTAGCTTCTGCACGGCTGTTCGGTCCTTCTTCTTCTTCTTGTAGTTTCTTCTTGTCTGAGGAAGCAAGGTTCAGGGGTGCCCCTAAATACTAGATTTAGGGGCGTTACAGGTAGGTAAAAGGTAGGGACCAATGGGTCCCTTCCCTGGGATGGGTACACCCCCTATTATGCCACCCTCCAGTGGGAGGGGGGCATGAGCCTGTCCCTGGTTGACTGAGTCCCTCCATCTTCAAGATGGCGTGGACTGAGAGTTATGCTTCACCTCGCCTCCCTCACCTGAGGGGTGGAGTTGGCAGAGGTGGGCACACCTCTCTTCCTCACTTGTTTTTCCCTCCGGTTCTCCCGCCCAAAGTGGGGTTCAGGAACAGTGGGGACCAGTTGCTGAAAGCAGCAAGTGGCCTGGGGAAGCTCACAAAGGTGGCAAGCCTTTGAAGTTTCCCCTTCGTGAACCCTGCCCATCCTGGGGGAGGAGGCTTGGCACCTCGTCCCAGGATGTGCATTGTTTCAGGCCCCAGAAAGTAGCAGGCTCTCGACCCAGGGGTCCAGAAACATGTCTGGTGGTGGCAGTTGAAAGCAGCCACTCAGCCTGGACACTAGTGGTAGGTTAGTTTTCAGGGAGCATCTCTAAGATGCCCTCTGTATGCATTTTTCATTAAATCCCCCACTGGCATCAGTGTGGGTTTAATGTGCTGAGAAGATTGATACCAAACTTCTCAGTTTTCAGTGTAGCCATTATGGTGCTGTGGAGTTCGTAATGACAAACTCCCAGCACCATATACTCTTAATGGCAGCACTGCACTTACAATGTCTAAGAATGGACTTAGACACTGTAGGGGTACAGGGCTCATGCACCTGTCCCCTCACCACTGGTATAGTGCACCCAGCTAGAGGGGTGACTGATCTATGCCAGGGCAGTGGGTTGTAGGCATGGCACACAGAGAAGCGTGCATTGTCGACTCTTCACTTTGTTCTGCACCAAAACACGCAGCCTGCAAAGGCAGTGTGTGTGTAAAGGTACAGGGCCTCTAAGGGTGGCACAATAAGTGCTGCAGCCCTTAGAGGCCTTCTCTGGTCACAGTGCCCTGGGTACCTGTGGTACCATTTACCAGGGACTGAACTGTGGCTAGAGATGCCAATTGGGTTTAGGCTTCAATGCAGTTTTAGGGAAAGAACATCGGCCCTGGGTACCTGATTAGCAGGAGCCCAGGGCACACTCAGTCAAAGCACATCAGCAATTCAGCAAAAAGTGGGGACAACCATGCAGAAAGAGGGCACTTTCTCACATCCAGTTACAGCCTTATCAGATGGAAGTAATCTATCGACCTGGAGCTAAGAACCCAGCCGACACCTTGTCCCGACACCCCACACCAGTGGAAGGATCGGACAACACAGAGGAGTCAAAGCAATATATCCACATGATCTCGGTCGCGGCCATGACGATTGAAGACATCAAGAGGGCAGCAGAGCAGGACCCAATATACGCCAGGACTCTACAAGCCGTCCAGAAGGGTTCGTGGAAGGACTACCTCCAGCAAGCGAACGCGTGGGCGTCAGAAGACAGAGAGGAACTAACCAAGATGTGGAATGTGCGGAGCGAGCTGAGCGCCACTCAAGACGGAATTCTTCTGTGAGGCTCTCGCCTGGTGATCCCTCACGCACTGAGACAACAAGCAACCCAGCTGGCCCATGGAGGCCATCAAGGCACCACCAAGATGAAGTCTAGAATGAGAGAAAAGATATGGTTCCCCGAGTTCGAGACAATGGTCGAGGACTTGATACGCCAATGTCACGCCTGCCAGATGACCAGCATGCCCGAGCGCCCAGCCCCGGTGGTCACAGAAGAGGCCTGCACCGACCCATGGTCAAAACTGAGCATGGACTTCAGGAGTTTCCCCGGAGGAAAAGTCACGCTCGTCCTGGTGGATGCCTACTCCAAATATCCGATAGTGGAAACGATCCCTTCAACTGCCTTCACTCATGTGGCACCCGTCCTGGAGAAGGTGTTCGCGACGTTTGGTTTCCCCGCCGAAATTAGGAGCGATAACGGGCCGCCGTTTCACGGAGCCAAGTTTGCCGAATTCCTCAACCAGCGCGGGATTCACCACCGACGGATAACCCCTCAGTGGCCCCAAGCCAAAGGGGACATGGAAAGGTTCATGAGGACATTGAACAAAATGTTACGCATTGCCACTGCTGAGCAAGCGGACCCTGAGCATCTGAGCATCGCCTCAACTCGTTCCTCCGTGAATACCGGAGGACCCCTCACTACACGACGCTCCATACACCCTGGGTGCTAATGTTCAAAGGACCATGGAGAGACTTGATCCCCATGTATCCGGGTTGGAGGCCCCCACCCTACAACATCCAAGCCACCCAAGCACGACAGGAGCGGAGGAACGAACAAGCCAGTAACCGGCGCCATCCTACGTCAAGGTCTCTCCTTCCGGGGGTGACTGTAGTCCTCAAGGACCGCCGACCCGGTAACAAGTTTTGAACCACCCACGAGCCAGGCACCTGGACAGTTACGACCACTAGTGGTACTATGGTGACCGCCCGCAGGGGAAGCGAAGAAATATCCCGCAACATATTGTGGTTTAAGGAGGTCCCGTCCACCACCAGTGAGCCGGGCCCCCGGGTCCATCGGGCCCTGACAACGATGACTCCAACTCAGTCGGCAAAAACACCGGAGACCCTGACCCAGCTCGATCCCAGGGGACCTCGCAAGTTCTCCGCCAACCATGCCTCAGCGGGGTGAGCTGCCCGTCCGAGGTCAGCCCCATCGCTACAGCCTCCGGCCGAACCCTCGGCCCAACCGGCATCTGCAAGACTTTGCATGTTGATTTCTCAGAGACTGCGGCCACAAGTCAATGTTGCCTGCTGGACCCCAAAGACTGCCGTCAAAGACCAAGTTGGGAAGGGATGTAGTGGGTCAGCAGTCTTGTTTCCCGGCATGTTGGCCAGATGAGGATGTCACGTCATCCGCAGGCCAGGCGTGGCCTGCGGGGTTAAATAAATGGGGAGGAACGGCACGAGCTTCATCTCCCGACCCAGTATCCCAGCGTGTGTGTCACTATGTATATTCCCCTTGCATGACCCTTCATGTAGTGCGACCTAGCATCAGGCCGCAACACCACAGTCAGCTCTATATGCGTGTTTTTAGCTCTCACTTACACTGCTCTGAAGGTCTTCCCCTCCTGGAGTGGGTCTGAGGTGGTCATCTCCAATGAAAGGATTTTCAGAATGCAAAGCACACTCCTGTCCCCCTGCTGGGCATGGCCTTTCCGGGAGCAGTTAGGCCATCTGTTGCAGTCTGGTGCCCTCCTGTGGTCACTTGTGGTGGTGCCATGAGCCAGCTGCCTAAAATGGACTTCATGTAGCAGCGGCTCTGAGGACGGTGATGCTGTGCGTCAGTCTGCTGGACTTAACGCTTTGCTCTCTGTTTTCCTCCTACGGTGTACATGATGCTGCGGGGTTGTCCGGTCCTGTTTGGGACACGCAGATGGAGCCATATGATTCTGCTTCCACATACCTTGTGCAGGAGGGACAGTGAGGCTGTGATGACTTTGGTGCTGGAAACCAGGGTTCGAGCCTCGGCCGGGTCGCGTCCACATCCTGTGATTCTGGGCAAATCACTTAGGGGCAGATTTACAAGCCCCCTGCGCCACCAGTACGTCACTTTTCGTGACGTACTGGTGGCGCAGGGGGCTCCTCGATATTTACAAGGAGAGGAAAAGCCACCATGCGTGACTTTTCCTCTCCTTGTAAATACCGTCCCTTCACACGCAGCACTTTGCGGTGAAGGGGCGTTCCATGGGTGTTGCTGTGGGTGTTCCCACGCAACACCCATGGAACAAGACACATCTCCAGAATTACGAGAAATCGTAACTCTGGAGATGCGTCTGAAAGCTACGCCACCCTAGAGGTGGCGTAGCGAGACGCACCGAGGAGAAATGTTTTCATTTCTCCTCGTTTTTCCTCTTTCAATGCGTGCTGCATTCTGCAGCACACATTGAAAGAGGAAAAGCCTGTACTGATTGTTTTTGTGCAGAAAGGTGCCCCTTCCTGCACAGAAACAATCTCCCCATGGCGCAGGCATCCTTGCACCATGGTGCAAGGGTGCCTGCGCCGGCGCTTGGCAGCTGTTTGTGCGCCAGCGCAGGGGAGAGCACAGGAATGCGACATATTCTTGTAAATATGTCGCATTCCTGTGCTCTGAAAGTGCCGCAGCGTGGCGCAGCCAAAGGGCTTGCAGCGCCACGCTGCGGCACTTTCTTGTAGATCTGCCCCTTAATCTCCCCGTGCCTGAATGTGTAATGTAAATACGGTGCTCATGTAAAGCGCTCCAATACCTTCGGGTCGAGTTCGCGCTATATAAATATGCAACAAAAAAAGAGAAAAAAAAATATGGTCAGTACAGTGACAAGGAGGCGGAGGGAGGTCGTGGAATAAAAAGGACACAAGTAAGAAATCGGCCAGCTTAGAAATGCGAGTTAGTTGCAAAGCCAGTCGCCGCAGTCCTACATTCAGTGCAGGTTGAAGGATGGTGCTGCTCAGAGCTCAGTGCTTCCACATGACCTCCACAGACCCTGCATGCTTGCACACAGGAAACAGGGAAGTGGTTTTCACTCGGAACAAGGCCCCATCGTCAGTTCTCACCACTGCACAGCGGTGGGGTAAGCCATGCTGTTCCTCTTTGATACACACAGGAATCAAGAAACCTGTGACACACGCTGCCGCTGACGTGGGCCCGTCCACCTCGTCATCGAGTGGGGTACCGCAGTCTCACCCTGTGAAAAATCCCCTTGTTGGTCGGACTTCACGTTCACCGCTTCCAGCAGCATCTCGGCGCGGTGTCTCGTGGGGATGGGCCCAGTGTGGACGGACTGGACGCTACTCCAGAGGGAGGTCATGTCTGGTCACTCTCGGCCTCCACATGTGTGTCTTTTCACCCCTCCCTAGTTTCCATGATGATAGCTGGTCCCCAATGTTTGCCTCTAACAGAGTGCTATTTGCTTTCTCCTGATTGGACCAGTCTTGGGAGTTGCCTGGACAGTGCTTAATTTGTAAAACAATTAGTGCCAGGCTCTTTGTCAGGAGGCCGCTGCAGCTTGCACCACACATTGCCCCTGCAAGCGCTGCCAATGACAGTACCTACACAACTACTAATCATCACACTACTACAAGTGTGACAATTACACCTATTCCAGGCCCCCAAAGCTCTAACAATGGCTTGGGCGGAAATCAATAGTCATTTTTAATTTATATTGAATTAATAGACAACTGTTGTTGTGCTCGTCTGTAAATTACACAGACAGCGCCACCTTGTGGCAAACTTTGCAAGCCCAGCGTGGACAATTAAGTGCTGGTGCCGAGCACCGGAAATCACCAGCTGAAATTAAGCACTGCGTAGCCAGCTCCTGATGGTGCCTGATGGTGAACCAAGGAACGATATTAGTCATTAAGCGGTGTCTGAAGTCTTACTGATGGGCTCTCAGACATGCTGGGGGTCTTTGAGGGCATTTTAGAGTCATCTGCGGTCCACCCGAAAATCTTTAAGGGCCAGCTAGGAGAGTGTAGGGACCAGCTTGGGGTGACGTGAGGGCAGCTAGGAGAGTGTAAGGACCAGCCTTGGGTGACTGACGGCAGCTAGGAGAGTGTAAGAACCAGCCTGGGGTGAACTGAGGGAGCTAGAAGAATGTAAGGACCAGTCAGAGTGACCTGAGGGCAGCTAGGAGAGTGTAAGGACCAGCCTGGGGAGACCTGAGGGCAGCTGGGAGAGTGTAAGGACCAGCCTGGGGAGACCTGATGGCAGCTAGGAGAGTGTAAGGACCAGTCTAGGGTGACCTGAGGGCAGTTAGGAGAGGGTAGGGACTAGCCTGGGGTGACTTGAGGGCAGCTCGGAGAGTGTAATGACCAGTCTGGGGTGACCTGAGGGCAGCTAGGAGAGTGTAAGGACCAGCCTGGGGAGGCCTGACGGCAGCTAGAAGAGTGTAAGGACCAGTCTAGGGTGACCTGAGGGCAGTTAGGAGAGGGTAGGGACCAGCCTGGGGTGACTTGAGGGCAGCGAGGAGAATTTAAGGACCAGCCTGGGGTGACTTGAGGGCAGCTAGGAGAGTGTCAGGACCAGCCTGGGGTGACCTGAGGTCAGCTAGGGGTATGTAAGGACCAGCCTGGGGTGAACTGAGAGCAGCTAGAAGAATGTAAGGACCAGCCTGTGGTGACCGGAGGGCAGCTAGGAGAGTGTAAGGACCAGCCTGTGGTGAACTGAGGGCAGCTAAGAGAGTGTAATGACCAGCCTGGGGTGAACTGAGGGCAGTTAGAAGAGTGTAAGGACCAGTCTGGTGTGACCTGAGAGGAGCTAGGGGATTGTAAGGGCCAGCCTGGGGTGACCTGAGGGCAGCTATGATAGTGTAAGGACCAGCCTGTGGTGACCTGGGGCAGCTAGGGGAAGGTAAGTATTAATCAGGGGGTGAACCGAAGGTAGCTAGGAGAGTGTAAGGAACAGCCCAGGGTGAACTGAGGACAGCTGGGAGAGTGTAAGGACCAGCCTGGGGTGAACTGAGGGCAGCTATGATAGTGTAAGGACCAGCCTGGGGTGACCGGAGGGCAGCTAGAAGAATGTAAGGACCAGCCTGGGTGACCTAAGGGCAGCTAGGAGAGTGTAAGGACTAACCTGGGGCGACCTAAGGGCAGCTAGAAGAGTGTAAGGGCCAGCCTGGGGTGACCTGAGGGCAGCTAGGAGAGTGTAATTACCAGCCTGGAGTGACCTGAGGGCAGCTAGGAGAGTGTAAGAACCTGCCTGGGGTGACCTGAGGGCAGTTAGGAGAGGGTAGGGACCAGCCTGGGGTGACGTGAGGGCAGCTAAGAGAGTGTAAGCACCAGCCTTGGGTGACCCGAGGGCAACTAGAAGAGTGTAAGGACCTGCTTTGGGTGACCCGAGGGCAGCTGGGAGAGTGTAAGGACCAGCCTGGGGTGACCCGAGGGCGGTTGGGAGAGTGTAAGAACGAGCCTGGGGTGACGCGAGGGCAGCTGAGAGAGTGTAAGGACCAGCCTGGGGTGACCCAAGGGCATTTGGGAGAGTGTAAGGACGAGCCTGGGGTGACCTGCGGGCAGCTATGATAGTGTAAGGACCAGCCTGGGGTGACCTGAGGGAAGCTAGGAGAGTGTAAGAACCAGCCTGGAGTGACCTGAGGGCAGTTAGGAGAGGGTAGGGACCAGCCTGGGGTGAAATGAGGGCATCTAAGAGGGTAAGGACCAGCCTGGGGTGACCTGAAGGCAGCTAGGAAAGTATAAGAACCAGCCTGGGGTGACGTGAGGGTAGATGGGAGAATGTAAGGACCAGCCTGGGGTGACCTGAGGGCAGCTAAGAGAGTGTAAGGACTAGTCTGGGGTGAGCAGAGGGCAGCTGGGAGTGTGTAGGGACCAGCCTGGGGTGACCCGATGGCAGCTGGGAGAATGTAAGGACTAGCCTGGGGTGAGCTGAGGGCAGCTAGGAGAGTGTGAGGTCCAGCCTGTTGTGACCTGAGGGCAGCTGGGAGACTGTAAGGACCAGCCTGGGGAGACCCGAGGGCAGCTAAGAGAATGTAAGAACCAGCCATTTGCTCCTGCTCTGGCGCGAAACTGGACAAAGGACATGGGTGTAGCCACCCCTCTGTCCTGCCCCTCTCCTAGGATGGTCCCCAGAGTCAGTCCAACACCTTCCCTGGGTATAAAGTGGGAAACCTGATTACAGGACTTTGGATTTTACCTGGACTAAACTCTGCAACAGAAACCAAGTACTTCGACGGTCTACACTTCGCTGGACGACAGAAGAATCTCCCTTGGAGTAAAGGAGTTACTCCCCTGCAGCAGCAGGCACCTAGACGCATCTGACTGGTTTGCACCTCCCGAGCTCCTGAGGACTCCGAAGATTTCTGCAACACAGGAGGTGGGTTCCCGAGCGTCCCTGAGGTCGATCTACTCTCTAAGCAATCCTGAGACCAGTATCCCTCGTGGGGCCCATGCAACCCGAACCCCTGTGCATCCTGCACTTTTGCAGCAGCATATGCTTTTTGGGGATCCCTGAGGCTGTGCTTTGGACTATGTGTAGTCCCGACCCCGAGCAGCATTTCCACCGAAGATCTCCGGCCTCCACTCCACGAGTGCTCTGTGGGCTGGTGCTTTGTGAATTTGCTCGAGGTCCCCTCACGATCCCTGGTCCGTTGGCCTGTGGGTCCTGGCGAGGGTCACTTTGAATTTCCTTGGGCTTCCCTAGTTGCTCCAGATGTGCCCTGACTCCCCATAGCTTGGAGAGTCCCCTGGACCTTGCTGGTCTACACCGTAACCTGTTTCCTCTGCCCGCTCGGGTTGCCTTTGCCAAGGCTTGTTGGTATTTAATCCGGACACTGACCACTCAACACTCGACATCCTTTGTGAGACAGCTCACTTCCGGACTTTGGTCATCGTCGACGTCTCCTGGTCCCCGTGGCTGCAGAGTCAAGCATCCTTTCTTCACACCTGAAGCACCCGACATCGGTGGGCATTTGTCTATCGAGCCCCTGGTCACCCTGAAGTGACCCAGACTCTGTCCCCTCTGCTTTCAGGTTCTTCTCACCTCGGATCCAGGCTTGGATTCCACCGGACACTTTTCATCTTCCCGGCAGCAGCACTTCTTCGCATCACGCCATTGAAAACAACGAGGGTTTCCGACACCACTTGACCCCTATGCACCCGGCTCCTCTGGGATAGGTAACACGGGTACCTCAGTACTCACAAGGGTGCTGGCCTTAGAACCTTCTATATTCCAAAGGGTTTGCTTGAAGTCCTCTCCGGAGTGTCCTTAAACTGTAATTCTCCAACCGCGACTTTCCCATTGAGTTGTACAGAGCACGCGTCTGTGTTCCCACACTGCACCCGTCCTCCGTGGGCTCCCTGTGTCACTCCTTTGGGTGGTTCCTTGGGGTCCCAGTGATTCTACGTGCTCTAGGCACTGTGTCTAGTGAAGTCGTTGTTGTTATACCATTTTTTAGGATATGGTTCGGTCTCCCCTGGAGCCCGCTGTGTATTGTGCTATTTACTGCCGTTCTATTGATTAAGTATTGTGTGCTTTATGTTCTAATCTCGTATAGAGATTAGTAGAGAGTGTTTAGTAATAAATACATATTTTTTATATAACACTTGTGTGGTTCTCCTTTCATTTGATCCCTCAGGAGGTTCTGTTCTGGTAAAACAAGCTGCTTTACATTCCTTCAAGACTTAGCCTGAAGGCTGCTCTCCATAGCTACCACTAGGATAGCTTTCTATAAAGGTCATCTTTGACCTAATCACCATAAGGGTCGTTTGGACTGGTGCAAGGTGCCCACTTTAATTAGTGGACAGCATATACCAGGCCAACTTCTCACATTGGTGTGCAGAGGTTGGGATTCAAGCTTGCTATTGTTTTACCAGATAAATCTCATTGAGTGATTAACTGAAAACCACTAAAAGTATTAGGTACATATAATACATCAAGATTAGAATAAAGTAAGTTCTACTGAACTTGGAGTTGGGTAAGTCAAGGGTCTAGCACACCCTTTCTCCAACTCAAGAGAGTTTAGTCTCCACTAGGTTAGGTAGGTGCCTACACCACATAACACTAGTATGTCTTCTAGAGGAGAAGCCAGTGGCTCTCTGCCAACTAGGTATGACCATCTCACATTCCAAGAATTGAGAAATATGTGCACATCTAGGAAGCTGAGGACAGGGAGAAGTGCAAGCATAGAGATGTTGCTCTTAGATGACCTCAGAAAGACCCTAGGGTCTGATGAAGTAGAAATAGTGGGTGGGACAGGAGATGAGGAAAGAGCAGGAAGTGAACACTTCTTTGATCTGGACTCAAACCCTGGCCAGGGGGATCAAAATGATTCCAACCTGGAAAATCCAACTCTTCCTTCAGGTGGGGGAGAAGGCACCAGTGGCCCTCTCTTTACTCCACCAGGAAGAGTACAGAGTTTGCCTAGAAGATCCAGAACTCCGTCTATGGAGTTTAATCATTCAGGTACTTCTGTAGGGACCTCTGCATCTAATAGGAGAGAATCCTCTTATGATAAGAAGTGCCAATTACTAGAGATTGAGAGAATCAAGCTCAGGCTCAAGAAAGAGCAATTGGCCTGTTGTAGGGATTCTGCACATACACAGAGCTATGCACAGGATACTAGGACCTCGGATTGTAGTGGTGAGCCAACCATAAACCTTAGCACCTAAAACCCTAACCCGACTAGCTGTAACGTCTCATTAGCAGCAAAGCTACCAATGATTAGACAACCCAGAACACGGTATCTCTTTCTCTCAGGACTCGCAGTAGCAAGAACACCCTTTCATAACTCACTCATACCTGTCCACAACGCGCGTAAGAAGAGACACTGTATAGTTTAAAATGTTTATTTCAACTACCGTGCTCTAAGATACAGTACACGTGCCAGTACTATCAGCATAATGCATAATGATAAAATAAGCAGCATAGTTACAACTCCATAGAATACAAACGGGGAAAGCATTTCATAAAGCAGTGGATATAAGGCTAAATCACCTTACCACCCTCCCCGTGCTAGTAGTTAGTTTATTATAAAAATAGAAGACCTCTGGGCTTTGACTAGCGAACCCCCATACCTCAATATCTAGATGCAAAGTTTACATCATCAGATACAAACAGCTCTTCTCTCTGGAAAGGTTGTTCCCCAAGTGTGTCTTACAGTGAAAAAACAACATATTAAAAGCACACAAATTTCTCCAAGGCAGCTGTAAATAGAGTGTTATGTCTAAGTGTGAGGGACTGGCCAAATCAGCAGGAACAAGGGACGTTGTGTATCGACCTTGTACATGGTGTACAGACAGCAGCCCAAAAGGGATCAGGAGACAAGGTGAAAGATAGAAATGCAGACAGTGCTAAGATAGCCGGGCAGAAGCAGAGGCTCGTAAAACAACGGCACAAAGGAACGTGCGCAAAAAGGCCTCATGCCAGCCAAGCCCAAGCCAACGCAGCAAGGCAGATCAGGAGGCCACAAACCACACAACACCCTCCCCTGGTCAGTCCATCGTCCAAGAAGATGACAGAGTCTAAATTAACTGAGCAGAACAGAACGCACGTGGGGAAGCGAATCCCAAGAAGGACAACGAAAGGGAAATGTGAATAAAAAATCAAAAAAAAGAAAAAGAATATATATATATATTTTTCCAGCGAGGCAGGTTGCAGAAAGTCAAAGCCCTCTCAATCCAATAGTGTGTTAGTGCAGAAAAACGCTACACCTTCCAAGAGGACATCATTGGAATCGTCGGAAAAAAGCGACGCCATCCAGTCAAGTAAATCAAAGCTGCAGTCATGTTCCTCGCAAGAGGGGGCAGCGAACAGCATTGCGGGACAACTTGCGTGATACTCAATATAACTTCGTTGTAGGAGATTCCGAGCAGCCGCCCAGATATCCCATTGTGCCAAAATCCCCAGTGCAGCCGCACGCGCCATGTAGCCTGCAGCGGAACAGTCCCGTTCATGGGCCTCTAGGGGACCCACCAACTGAACAAAATCCGGAACAGACAAAGACGTATTGGAGAGGCAATAATCCAAGGCCCACGAGAATGGACATCTGATGCAAGACATCACAGGTTGCACGCAAGTAAAATACGCAAAGCGAAAAGAAAGTGTATACGACACACTCATTGTCGCCAACGGCAGGATGCCAAAGCCAGCGAGGAGGCGTTCACGGAGCATCTGGAGCCGACCTGGCTCGAGAAGGGCCCATGGAGGTGCAGCCATTGCGTAGTAAACAGACCAACAGCAGGACACCAGCCGCCAAGGCGAGGATCAGTGGAAAGCCACCAAAGACGCTGGAAAAGATGGAATGAATAAAGGCGGGTATTACACCAAAAATAGTTTGAAAAGAGATCACAAGGCCAGAGCTCACAACTTTAAAAAAGTGCACTAGACCTTCAGTGCGGGACGCATTAAAAACACGGTGAATCAGTTCACCGAAATGTTGTGGGAGGTTAGTGTTCAAAAGGGCCTGTATTTCACTGTGGGTACTTGCCACCTGGAGAATGAAAGTCTCCCGGGCAGATGTGAGCATAACCTCCTGGTTCAATAATAGTGCCTTTATTCTGCTCAATTTATTGAAATCAGCCCTCACAGTAGGAATGGAAGGCCACACAGAACTATCTATAATGTCGTGCGGGGGAGGAAAAAGCACATTTTTGCAGCAGACAACCTTGTGGGAAACGGTAACAATATATGGTATGCCGGCCAGCAGGCCACAGCAGTCTTGGTTATTTAAAAGCAGATAGCTACCATTAGCAAGCACAGTGAAAGTAGTAGAAATAGCAGGAGCTGGAATACCCTTTAACACACAAGCAAGATTCGGAGCCGAAACGTTACAAGCTCTGTGCAACTTAATGTGTTTGCAAATAAGGGAATGACCCACAGTTGAATCGCACGACTCCCCCGTGAGAAAAACCTCCCTCCCGTCTCTAAGGCATTAAAACATGAATGGCAGGGACCAAAGTTCATGCAGGAAGGCACTGCCCAAAGGCTGGAAACGGCCAACAGGATAATGCTTCATGCACGAACTAAATTCAAACAATGAAAAAGGCAAAGCGATAACCCCGTGTACTAGCCACACAGCAGAATCCAATTCCGCAATAGGGAATGGTAAGGGCTCTATCTTTTCAATATGTAACAGAGTGTATGCTGCATCTTTCATGGACATGAACCGCTGTTTCTCAGTCAAATTAAAAGGTGAAAATAAGGCAGAGGTGTTCAAAAATTGCCAAGGAACTTTCCCCATTTTAAGTGTTTGCAAAGTCCATGCAAACTGCATTACTGAACGCAATTGATTTTGACCATGATATAACACAGAAACATCATCTTGTACAATATCAACAACAGAGGAAATAATATTCTCTAATGTGTAAATGCGGGAAGACAGGGTATTAATACTATTGTCAACAACACCAAGCACCTTTTCCAAATTTGCTTGATCGATTTCCCGCAGACGGGAAGCAGCTTCAATTTGCGAAAGCTTCCAGAGTTCATTATAAGTTTCATAAATGAATCTCTTGGGTCTAGGACCACGAGGCCCCAGAACAAAGTCGGACAGATCAATGTTGCCTGATAGGAGCAATAAATGTTGTTTAACAGAATCTAGGGAAGAGTGCTGCAACCACTGTTTACATAATTTACCAACAGAATATGTTGTCACAGTACGAGAGTCAGAAAACCGTGGATCAGGCCTATCCTGTTTGTAACCAGGAAGTGAGTCATGAAAACGCAATTGGCAGGCATTAGATGCAATGGGCCAAGCCAACCAGGGTGACTGAACCAACGTAGAGACATTAAACGAATTGTTCAGAAATAAAACCTGCAATTCGGTAAGGGACATATTAAAATATAAGCTTTTGTTGGGAGTAGAGGACAAGACAGGAAAGGACGGTGCATTTAATTGTTTGGACGTAGCCAAACCCCAACATGTCGTTTGATAGACGGTCTGATTTAAAAATAGAATCTGGGCCGGGATGAGGCAAGCACGATGCAAGGCGTCTGTGCCCTGCACCTGCCATGCTTTGGAGCACCAAATAGACTTCAAATCAATGGTGTCACGCCAATGTTCATACCCACCCACAGCTAAGGCTTTCAAAAAGGAGCCTGAATATAGCAATTTTGTATGGGTCAACATGATTTTCTGTGTAGAGGAAATGTTTAATTTAAAGAAATAGGACCCAGGGTTCAATCTGTTAAAATCGGTAAAATAAGTAAACTTATTTCTAAGCGTGTGGGAGCTACCTGGCAAAGGGGTCGGACAATGTTCCCACTGGGTGTAATTAAAAAGACCCCGAAGGGTACTTGGTTTATGGAGAAAATGGTTGCCCCAATGCTGGTAACAATACAAATCAGCATAACTAGCAGAATTCATGTACAGATCTTCAGCATGAAAAGCAGCATAATATTTCAAATCAGTGAATAATGCTTCAACTGCATGTACATCCCAATCATCAGAATGAATATTACTTTTACGACATCACCCATTGAAACACGAAGGACATTTGGTACATTAATAATTTCGGTTGGACCATGAATTTGGAAGTTTACCGCATCCCAAACGATGCCATCAGCAACTGGAAACGCTGAAATGTTCACAAATGTGTGGTCTTGCTTCATGATGTGCGATGAAAAATGTGGAGCCAAAGTGCCAGCGACAGAGTTCACCGCAGAGCGTTCTGGCAAATAGTGTCCATTGATGAGCAGAAAAAACACTGTGACAAAGCCAGTAGACATGAACAAAAAAATTAGGAAAAGTACCAACCAAATGGTTGTCCATGGGGGGATCAAAAAATTGTCTCTGAACCAGGATACAAAAATACTGAATTTGGACGGGACACGTGATGGAGTGGAATCCGAGTCAAAGGAATAACGTGTTGGGCTCAGTGGCATTGTTGGTAGATGAGCCACGGACTCGGTTGCGGGGTAGATATACTCGGGCTCCTCGTTGCAGGGGGAATCCGGGTAGGCATGCAGAGTGTCAGGCAAATCTACCATCTCAATGGCAACATCAGTGACCGTTCGTGCAAGAGGGCCACGAACATTCGTCCGGTATATGACAGGACAAGAGACCGCTGGTGTAACACTATTCAAGATCGGCCAGATGTTGTAGCTTGACATTTTCCACCGAGATGTATCTGTTCTCCTTGCGACCAGGAAGCGGTGGTAAGATGACTGTACGAGTTCCCTTCAAGCCAAGGACTGGAACCGGTGCACGATAAGAGGGGCCGAATTCTTTTTGTTCTCCACCTTCTCTCGAACCAGATCTCCAATCTTCGGAAGCCAGCCGGCAACCGGAATCTGCAATGCAGCGTCTGTGGTTGAAGGTAAATGTGCAATCGCAAGTTTGTCTCGGGCTTCTTGTAAGTCCTGTAACATAGTAGAATGGTTATCTACATAAAAAATGGCGGATTGCGCCGCCATGTCTAGACCATCAAGGTCAGGCACAAACATTCTTATGCCAAAGAGCATTTCGTAAGGGGTCCGCCCACCCAGAGGTCTTCTCGGGAGATTATTAAGTGCACGTTGTACGGTATACAAGTGGGCCAGCCAGTTCCTGCCAGTACCTAAGACTCTAGCTGTCAAGAATTGCTTTAAGTCACGGTTCATTCGTTCAACAATCGAATTGCCCTCAGGCCGATACGGTGACGAAAATTTCACCCGCACCCCCAGTGAACCCATTGCGTCCTTGTAAGCCTTAGAGGCAAACGCTGGACCTTGGTCAGAATGGAAGGTGCCACAGGCGAAAATTCCCACAAAGACACGCAAATCCCTTATGACATTTCGAGCGTCAGCACTCCGTTGTGGCCAGACCCAAATGAAACGTGTGCACGAATCCACTGCAACTAAGATATATTTATATGCAGTGTCTGAAGAGAATGGACAACAGTGATCCAGGTAAACACACCCAAAAGGTCTGTTCGAAATGCAGAGCGAAGTCTGCGGTGGCCGTGTAACCGTGGAAGGCTTAATCTGCTGACAAACGTCACAAGAAAGCACATAAGTACGGGTTTGTTTGTATAAACCACGCCACCAGTAACGCTGCTGCAAGATGGAAACTGTCGCAGACACCCCAGCATGAGCCGAAGCCATGCCTTCGTGTGCTGCAGTAATCAAGGAAAGTCTGCGGTCCGCGTTGGGAATCAGCCGATCCCCAACGTCTGGAATTCTTACATAAGGAGCCTGTTCGGGACCTAATTGATAAGAGTATTTTGAAGGGAAACCCCTAGGGTAATTAGCACCTTCCTTTGTCGCAGCAATAGCTGCTAGAATATCAGAGTCAATTTTAGACATGGATCTGGTAACTGCTGCGTCAGAGCACGTGGCTACTGCTGATTTGGCAGCTTCGTCTGCCAAACCGTTACCGACAGCGTGTGCGCCCACACGCTGGTGGCCAAGGGTGTGAACCACCTGTGTGAGGGGCAGACGCTGTTGCAAATCTGCCACTCGAACCCAAAGCATTTTATGCTTAATTGTGCTGCCTTTTGCGTCTCTATAGTCATTTTGTGACCAAAAGAAGAGATTATCATTATAAGACTGAACACAGTAGTAGGAATCGCATACAATAAGAGTGGTCACATCCGGATTAGCGAACTCGAGTGCTAGCACCAATGCACGCAGCTCGGCCAATTGTGCAGTACTGTCTCCCAGTGCTTGAGTATGCACTACAGTAGATATAAATTTTCCATTCACAAAGAAACCTGCAACAATAGCACATGCTGCTGAATAAGCATGCTTGGAGCCCGTGGCAGGCTGTGCTGAACCATCGGTATAGATAATACATTCGTATTCCTCAAGCGGTAGCAAAGACAGAGGAGGAGGATGAACGAATTCATACTGCAAAAACTCCTGAGTCTGAAGAGATGAATCAAAGATAAAAGTGACATCCGGAGACGTCAAAGATGTTGCCCATTGTATCCAACGGGGGTGCAAAGCTTTAGAGTTCGGAACACTTGCTTTCGTCACTGCCTCTAGGGCAGGATAGGGTGTTACCACCAAAATGCGCTTTCCCTGTGCCAGTGCGCGTTCCTTTAGAATCGCCATTTGCACTGCAGTTAAAACTTTCTCCACAGATGAAAAACGCATTTCTGCGGAAGTGTAAAGATGTGACTTGTATGCGATGGGTACCGTGTCACCTTCGTTAAAGGTTAAATACGTGAAACCCACTGCCCCAGGAATTATTCTAATCACCAGGTTGGTGTGGTTATCACGAGTCAACAAGTATTTAGACTCAAGTAAGTCTGTCTGCAAAGACTGCAGAATGGAGGAATGCTCCGGAAGCCAGCATGACTTCGAAAAGTTAGGTTGTATCAAGGCATAAAGGGGCTTGATACGCTGGGCATATTCGGGAATGTAAGTACGCCCGAAGTTTAGAAAACCCAGTAAAGACTGAAGTTTCTTCAGAGTGGTTGGAGGGCACAAAAGTGCACATTTCTCCTGAAAATGGGGGGCTAAGCCCTTACCTTCATTGTTGAGCTCATAACCCAAAAACAAAACGGTAAATTCAGCAATGTGTGATTTGGCAAAATTAAATTTGTAACCTAGAACCGCAAATTCTAGAATAATGCGGTCCACTCGGGAAAGATGCAGGAATAATTTGTCGTCTGTCAGATAGATATCATCGACGTACGAACATGCATCTGGGTCTATGCCGTCTAACAAAGAGACAACATGAGCAGCGAATACGCCCGGACTGTTTTGTAGCCCATAGGTAAACGCCTGAATTTGAATAATTTACCACCGGAGGTAAAAGCACTCCATTGGCTACTCTCCGGGGCTAAGTTGTGCGTGTAGAATCCATTGGATAGGTCAAGTGTAGTTTTATATTTTTTACGAACAAGACTGTCTACTAGCGCAGAACTATGTGTGTTTTGCACCGCAAAGGTCCGACAATGAGAGTTCAAATGCCGGTAATCCAAAACTAAGCGGTACGATCCATCGGGTTTAGAAACCGCGAAAAGGGGATTATTCATTGGTGACTCACATGTTTCAATCACTCCCTGATATTCCAACTGGGTCAGAATCTCGGAAACGGGACCTTTAGCTTCCCGTTTAATGGGATATTGGGGTTGTGGCTGTGGTAGGGACCGCAGAGGTATTTCATGGGGTGGTGATTCTTCATCCCAGCCCACATGGTTGCGGTATAACGCTGGAGCCAGGGACACAGCCCATTCAGCTGCAAGAGCCTCTGCTTTGTCTTTTGGGACGTGTCGAGAAAAGCTCAGAAGGATTACCTCCTCCCCTTTACGCGCAGCAAGTACGAATGGGGCGGCCAATCCGCCTCCGCTAACAAAATGTCATACGAAGAGGTCAGATTTTCCCAAAAATCCCTTTGATAACACGCTGTATATCACCTTCGATTTGAATTACAATATTATATAGTCTGTCAGGGGGAGCCACTCTGGTGTCAGCTGTCTCGACAGTAATGAATGTTTCAGTTGCTGTCGCCTCCACATGAGGACGTAGCGCCTCCCGCACTATGGTAACTTCCGCGGCGCTGTCTAGGAGGGTCACTGCCCACGTCCAATCCAGGAGTCTCGTTCTCACCGTCTGTGGCATATCTCGCTTTTACAGCGGCAACTTTCTTCTTCTGAAATTGTGGGCGAGAACGTTGAAAATCGTCTGGTTTCCCTCTGACTTGTTGTCAAGGTTGGTCTCGTCCCTATGGATCCTCTCGACCCCTTCCTCTATCCTGGCGATCTCCTCCACCAGCCTGCGAAGATGTTGGTGCCTGTGAAGAACGAGGAGAACGCGAATCAGGGACTTGAAATCTCTCTGGAGATTTAATTCTCGCCCTATCACGCAAATCATAAGTGCATTCAGAAGAGACGGAAACCGGGGATGCACCTCGCGACCCCGGCTTCTTCTGTTGCTTACCCTGTTTTTTCAACCTCCAGCTCTTTTTAGTAAAAACTGGTTTCTCATCTTTCTCAGACTGAGTTTTAGGTTGTTGTTGCGATTGTGTTTGCGTTTTAGCAAAAGGCTTAACTCCCAGGCTATTGCAACCAATGGTTTTGTAAGCCTGAGCAATAATTTTCAGTAATTCACGAGGCCTGTCCAATTCTGGGACTAAAGCCAAAGCATTAGCTACTTGAAAGTTCACTGCATCGCCCTTGACATTCGCAAGGATCAACTCAGCTACTACGTCGAACACTCCCACCAGTCTCATCCCTAATTCCACAGCTGCTTCAGGGCCATGTTCATCCTGTACTCGTTTAATCACAGAGGGGAGTACTGTCATGGAAGGAGTGCCGAAACACTTCGCATACACTGCAGCGAATACCCTACCGCAGTTGTTGCATTCTGCCAACTCGGGTACTAAGTCTTTTGGCAAACTAATCGTCAAAATCCTATGTTTTTCCACGGGAGATGTATTTGGAAAAACTGCCTCTAGGTGGTCAAATTTTTCTGCAGGCCAATAAGGAAAATCATCCTTATTTTGTGGGCGCTTGCCCATCACCGAATTCACCATGACAGGACTTATGGTTACACCGCCTGCACCAGCTGGATGTGCCGCAACTCCAGGCGGGGCTCCCTGGATGTTGCCTGTAACATATTGTACTAAAGGTCTATGTACTCGTATCAAAGACGAATGCATATGTCGCAGTTCAGCGACTGTCACCGTCATATAACGCGGATGTGGTGTATACCCGGCCAAGACAGGCCAAGTGGCCCCATCAATTGATAAGGGGCCTAAACGAACAGCGGTAACCGGTTGGGGGAGGGCGCCATCAAACCAAACACGGTGTTGCCAAGCCGTGAGCGGTACTTCAAGATTCATATACGGTCTATAGTGATTAGGAACAACGGTGGCTTCATATTCATGGAACAAATTATCAGCCCCATCCACCGCCGGAAAGGTGACCCAAGAGTAAAACATCTCAAAGTGGTAAGCTGGATCTGCTTGTACCACAAAGATCAAGTCGATACCCGCGTCAGGCACTCCATACACTGTTAAGTGAGCCCGGAGCGCTGCGCGGCTATGTGCCGCAATTTGAACAGCCATTTCAGGCTAAAAGTTCTGGACAACCTAATGTGTGGCAGCACAATAGAGGGTAGTGTTTAAGAAACCTTTTAACAACTTCAAGCTTGAACGAACCTATAAAAACGTCAATATAGGAGGTATCACCGACACACACGCTTCCGGAAGCGCCTGTGAAGGGAGTTGTGGACAAGCACAAATATTACTCAAGCGTCTCGCAGATAAGCGGCCCCACTCGTTGGTTGCGCCATGTTGTAGGGATTCTGCACATACACAGAGCTATGCACAGGATACTAGGACTTCGGATTATAGTTGTGAGCCAACCATAAACCTTAGCACCTAAAACCCTAACCCGACTAGCTGTAGCGTCTCATTAGCAACAAAGCTACCAATGATTAGACAACCCAGAACACGGTATCTCTTTCTCTCAGGACTCGCAGTAGAAAGAACACCCTTTCATAACTCACTCATACCTGTCCACAACGCGCGTAAGAAGAGACACTGTATAGTTTAAAATGTTTATTTCAACTAACGTGCTCTAAGATACAGTACACGTGCCAGTACTATCAGCATAATGCATAATGATAAAATAAGCAGCATAGTTACAACTCCATAGAATACAAACGGGGAAAGCATTTCATAAAGCAGTGGATATAAGGCTAAATCACCTTACCACCCTCCCCGTGCTAGTAGTTAGTTTATTATAAAAATAGAAGACCTCTTTGACTAGCGAACCCCCATACCTCAATATCTAGATGCAAAGTTTACATAATCAGATACAAACAGCTCTTCTCTCTGGAAAGGTTGTTCCCCAAGTGTGTCTTACAGTGAAAAAACAACATATTAAAAGCACACGAATTTCTCCAAGGCAGCTGTAAATAGAGTGTTATGTCTAAGTGTGAGGGACTGGCCAAATCAGCAGGAACAAGGGACGTTGTGTATCGACCTTGTACATGGTGTACAGACAGCAGCCCAAAAGGGATCAGGAGACAAGGTGAAAGATAGAAATGCAGACAGTGCTAAGATAGCCGGGCAGAAGCAGAGGCTCGAAAAACAACGGCACAAAGGAACGTGCGCAAAAAGGCCTCATGCCAGCCAAGCCCAAGCCAACGCAGCAAGGCAGATCAGGAGGCCACAAACCACACGACAGGCCCTAGACAGGGAATACCTAGAGCTCCAGAGAGCAACCAGAAGATTGGGACTAGAGTCCCATGGTGGCAGCAACAGTGTCCCTAGAACTAGAGAGTATTCTCATGATCATAGGAACCTGAACAAGATAATCCCTCCCTATCAGAGTGGGGATGACATCCACAAATGGATAACTGCACTAGAGAGGGCCTGTAAAGTACAGAGGGTCCCTCAGGAGCAGTGGACAGCTATCTTGTGGCTCTCCTTTGCTGACAAAGGTAGAGATAAGCTCCTCACTGTTAGAGAAGAGGATGCTGACAAGTACACAGTCTTGAAGAGTGCTCTCATTGATGGGTTTGGCTTAACCACTGAGCAATACAGAATTAAGTTCAAAGACACCCAGAAGGCATAGACTCAGACTGGGTTGACTTTGTAGATTGTGCTACTAAGGCTCTGGAAGGCTGGTTACTTGGCAGTAAGGTGTGTGATTTTAAAGGATTGTACAATTTAATTATGAGGGAGCAGATCCTTAATAATTGCCAAAATCAGTTTTTGCATCAGTACCTGGTTGATTCTGATCTGACCTCTCCCCAAGAATTGGGAAAGAAGGTAGACAAATGGGTCAGAACCAGGGTGAAGCAGAAAACTCAGAACCAAGGTGGTGACTCTAAGAAGCAAGATTCTAAAACCTCAGATAAGGGTGGGGAGAAGGGTAAAGACCAGAAGTCTTCACATGGGCCCCAAAGTCTTCATCTGGGGGAGTCACAATCAAACAAGGGAAAAGGCAAAAAGAAACCTTGGTGTCATATCTGTAAAGAGAAGACCCATTGGACAAAAGATGCCACTTGTCCAAGGGCCAAGGAATCTACTCCAGCCACCACTGCCCCTAAGGCAACTGTTCCCCCTAGCTGTCAGGGTCTAAATCCCTTTTGCTGTCTGAACCACACAGGAGCAGAATGACGCTAGGTCCCAATACCCTTCTCAGAACCAACCCTGCTAGGTCTTTTAGTATTCCATTGCAGGTAAGTTCTAAGGGGGGAAAAGGGGTTGGGGACAGAGAAGAGACTGCTCCAATATTCTGCCTGTTCAGCTACGTCTTCTTCTTCTTACTGGACTGCAACATTAACATGTAAAAAACCTTTATTTATTGTGCCTTTTAACTTACTGTTTTTTCTATGGTGTATAAATAACTTATCTTACCAGAATGTTTACTGAAGCTTACTTCTCTTCTACTTCTCATGTATTGTTTGCTAGGTTGTATGAGAAGTCTTCACTCAGATCTCTTTCCTTTTCGTTCTCAGGTACAATCTGCACTTGATCCTGCTATTCCTTAATGTAAGAAAGATAAGGTAAGTATTTATTTCTGTATTCCTAATTTATGTATTATTTGGGTTTCTCTTTCTTTCTATTAACTCACTGTTAAGAGACTGGAGTGGGCCTTGAACTGGGGTTTCTGTAGTAGGATGACTGGTTTTCTGTCTTTAATTAGTTTTTTAAACAATGCTTCAGAACTTAGGTTAAATGTTAAAAGGAAGCGTTCCTTTTATTCAGGCCTTTGGTTTTTAATGTTTGCTGGAAGCACTGCCATACGTGAGGAGAACATTACTGGAGTTCTTTAACACATGGCATGAGAAAGAAACATGCCGGGCCTTTGACCCTGACTTCACCTTTTAATTAATTCTCAGAAGAGTGAACAAGTTTCAGTCTAAGAAGACACTGCGTGTTGAAAGGTCACGCCTGCGTCTGACAGATTCTGGAACAGCTGAAAAAGACAGCTGATTCAAAAAGCTTTTATTTAATCTTCTCAGCTAAGGAAAGCAATTACTAAAAAAGTATTTCCAGTTTTCAAATGAAGGAAAATATATTCTGACTTGTTTCCTTTTTTTCTCTTTAAATAGAAATTTACCTCTGACACAATAACCTTTTCTCACAGAATGTTTTATATTAGCTACAAGTTTAACACTAACCTGATTAGTGAGGGAATGTAGTTCCGACGAAGCTAACCCCGATTTTATCGCAACTACCCTAACTGACTTCCACGACGCTGGGAAAACAGGTGCTCTTCAAATTATTTCTTCAGTGAAGTGCACAGTGGAATGTTGAAGCACACTTCACCTGATGTCATGAAGCCTAAAAGACTAGACTGCTAACAGTGGTGTGCTGTCGCAGTATGTGCATGTTGGCAGCCATCTTGGAGTTCCATCGGTGCCAACAAGCACTCCAGCTTGAGGGATTATCTGACTTTTGGTAAGTTTGTAGGGGAAAATGGTAGCCAGCATACAGTTAGAAGGAGGAAACCTCCCGTGAGTCCTGACAGTACCCCCTCCCAACGGGGTTTCCTCCGGTCGTGGTTTGGAAGGGAATTTGGCATGAAAGGCTCTAATTAAACGGGGGGCATGGACATTAGTACTCTTTTCCCAGGAACGTTCATCAGGTCCATAACCTTGCCAATCAATGAGGTAGAAAATTTCATTGCGGATGAGTTTTGAATCCAAAATTCGTTTAACTTCGTACTCCGCCTCACCATTAACCATCAGAGGATCAGGAGGGGAAACCCTACGCAACCCCGGTTGAATTGGTTTAAGGAGAGAAACATGAAATACTGGATGAATTTTGGTAGAACCAGGAAGAGATAGTTGATAAGTGACTGGATTTATGACCTTCTCAATTGGATAAGGACCCATAAAACGAGGCTGAAATTTACGGGGACCTTTGAGTCTGAGATTTTTTGTACTCAACCAGACTAAGTCTCCTACATGAAGCTCAGGTTCTTTTTTACGTTTTCGGTCAGCGAAGTGTTTGTAACGATCCTTCGCGATTGACAAATTCTGGGTTACTGAGTGATGAATTTTAGTTAACTGTCGGGCAATATCTTGAACAGCAGGAACATTAATATCATCAAAATTAGCATGAGAATTGGGATGTCTGCCTGAGTTTATAAAGAAAGGGGAGTGGCCAGTGGATACATTTAGAGCATTATTGTGAGCATACTCCGCAGTCCATAAGTGGTCAGGCCAGTCACCCTCCTCATCTAACAAATAAAGTCTGAGGTGTTGTTCTAGGTCTTGGTTAATGCGTTCAGTCTGACCATCAGTTTCTGGGTGAAAACTGGTGGAATAACGATGGTCAATATTAAGGCCTTTGATGTAAGCCTTCCAAAATCGTGATAGGAACTGAGAGCCCCTGTCTGAAACGAGGACCCTAGGAATCCCATGAAGGCGAATAACATGTTGATTGAAAAGTTGGGACAATTGTTTAGCAGTGGGTGTACCTTTGAAGGGTATATAATGTGCCATCTTACTAAAAGTGTCGACAACTACAAGAATGGTATCATACCCATGGGAAGAAGGTAGATCAACAATCAAATCTAAGGAGACTGTGTGCCAAGGATATGGGGGGTTGGCATGGGTTGTAGGAGACCTTTAGGAGCTTGTCTGTCCGATTTTCCCCGTGCACAAATTTCACAGCCTAACACATATTGACGGACGTCTCGGCACATGTATGGCCACCAGAAACGACGTTTGAGTAATTCTTCGGTTTTCACAACACCTTTGTGGCCAGCCAGAGGGTTGTCGTGACATTCCTGCATTGCCTTCAGCTGAAGCTCCTTGGTGGGTAAATACAGGGTGGTACCTAAATAGGGGAGGCCATTGCGAATGAAACGTTGTGGATCTTCTGTGGCCCAGTTCTCCATTTCAAGGTCGGTCATCAAATTTCGAACGTGATGTTCAAAAGGTTCTAAGGAGATAGTTCCAATGAATTTTCCATCAGGTATGATTTGCTGGTTTTCAATGACTGAAGTTTGATTTTCTGTGTCGAGTCTAGAGAGGACATCAGCCTTTCCATTCTTGGATCCGGGACGAAAAGTGATAACAAAATCAAAGTCCGCGAAGTAAAGAGACCAACGCAGCTGACGTGGTGTGAGAGTTCGAGCAGATCGCAAAAATTTTAGGTTGCGGTGGTCCGTAAACACCGTTACAGTGTGTTTTGCCCCCATTAAGTAATGCCTCCAATCTTTGAAGGCATCTTTGATTGCCAAGAGTTCTTTTTCTGTAATCGTATAGTTGCATTCCGCAGGGTTGAGTTTGCGGGACCGATATGCCACCGGGTGTAACTGTCCCGTGTCCTTGTGCCTCTGAGAAAGTATTCCCCCGATGGCTAGGTCCGATGCGTCTGTCTCCAAATAAAAAGGCTCAGAGGGATCTGCATGAAGCAGCACCGGTGCTGTGGTGAAACTGTCCTTCATCAACTGAAAAGCTTCTTCTGCTTCTTCTGACCATTGGAACGGAACTCCTTTCTTCAGAAGACGAGTCAGCGGAAGTATCTTATTGGAGAATCCATTAATGAATCGTCTGTAAAAATTAGAGAATCCGATAAAGCTTTGAACCTCTTTGATACTGGTAGGAGATTTCCAGTCTGTTATCGCCTTCACTTTTTGCTCATCCATTCGAACTCCTGCAGGTGATAACACAAAACCTAGGAATTCTACTGTATCTGTGTTGAAGAGGCATTTCTCCAATTTAACGTATAGAGAGTTCTCTCGTAGACGTTGTAAAACTGCTCTGACCTGGTTGTGATGTTCTTCAACCGTGTTGGAATAAATCAGGATGTCATCTATGTATACTATAGCGCATCGGTCAATGAATTCACTTAAAACATCATTGATAAAGTACTGGAAGGCCGCTGGTGCGTTACAGAGACCATATGGCATCACAAGATACTCATAAAGGCCAAATTTGGTCCTGAACGCAGTCTTCCACTCGTCGCCTTCACGGAGTTTAATCAAGTGGTACGCTCCTCGTAGGTCTAGGCGAGTGTATATCTTTGCTTCCTTCACTTGATCAATTAGTACTGAAATGAGAGGCAATGGATAACGATTCTTCACAGTTATCCTGTTAATCGCTCTAAAGTCAATACAAGTCCTGAGATCTCCCCTTTTTCGGCACGAAAAAAAGTGGGGAAGAGACAGGGGACTGCGACGGTCGGATAAATCCGTTCTCCAGATTCTTAGCTAGGTATTCCTTCAAATGGATGTTTTCCTTCTCCGTTAATGCGTAAACTCTGCTGCATGGTAGATTAGCCCCTGGTTCTAGATCAATTTTGCAGTCATAGGGCCTGTGGGGGGTAACGTCTCTGCCTTTTTCTCATCAAAGACGTCTGCAAAGTCTTGGTATTCATCTGGTATCATGGTAGTTTGGATCGCACATACCGAACCTCCACCTTCACACAATTGGGTGGCAGCGCAGATTACAGAAGAATGTGTCTGGTCGTCGAAACAATTTTTGGTGCAGTAGTCTGAATTTAATTGAATAGTTTGGGCTCCCCAATCAATTAACGGGTTGTGTTCCGTTAGCCATGGTAGACCTAGAATCAGTTGAAATTGGGGGCGTCTATTAAATTAAATTGCAAGGTCTCTTGGTGTCCTTCGACAGTAGTCATGTGTACCAATTCAGTATGACTGGTTATGGGCCCTGAAGTTAAATCCGTACCATCCACCGCTCTGACCTTCTCACTTTTCTCCTTCTTGATAGCTTGTAAACCGATCAGGCTAGCAAATTTGTGGTCGGAGAAATTACCTGTTGCCCCAGAATCTACCATGACGATGATTCCTGTCAAAACCACATCTCTAAACCTTAAGGTCACAGTCATAACCAAATGGGGAGAGGAGACTTGTAGTGTGTTTGCCAATTGGTGATTTGTTGGAGTCGTTTTTCCATTCGCATCCACAGGTCCAACTCCCCTTACCTGTGGTGCCTCTAGTTTTCCTTCTCCTTAGCAGGCAACTTTGGTCTTTTTAAGCAATTCTTGACAAAATGTCCACTTCTTCCACAATATAGGCACAGTTTGTTCAGCCTTCTCTTTTCTTTTTCTTCTTTAGAGAGTGGACCTCTGACTACACCGATTTGCATGGGTTCAATTCCCGAAGAACTCTCTACTGTCCGTGTGGATTCTGTTTTGACACGGTCAAAACGAGGAACACTTGGTCTAAGCTCCTTCCGCCGTTCTCCTTTCCGCTCACTTTGCCGATAATCGATCTCTAAGGTTAAATCCACTAAGGCAGAGATGTCGGTGGGTCGATTAGGGATTTGAGATAGAGCGTCCTTCAATTCCTCTCGCAATCCTCTATAGAATACTGCTGCTCTTTTATCCTCGGGCCAGTTGGTCTCGACCACTAGTTTATTAAATTGGGCTAGGTAAGACACGAGTTCTCGGTTTCCTTGCTTTAATTCCAACAGTTCGTTGTCTGAAGCTTGAGATGCTGTTCTTCTATCAAAAATTCGGAGAAATTCCTTCTTGAAGTCATCTAAACTGTACAAAATTGGGTCATCCTTGGTTACTAGTGGCATGGACCATGAGGCGGCGTCCCCACTAAGGTAGGACAAGATAAACGCCACTCGGGATTGAGCATCGGGGAAGATTGTTGGACGGCACATAAAATGCAGAGAGCATTGGGTCAAAAAAATTTGCGCTTTCTGCGGGTCTCCATTAAATCGCTCTGGAGGGGCAAGAGGAATTACTGGGGATAATGAGTGGATTACTTGTGTGGGGGCAAAGGATGAAGTGCTGATGTTAGGACTCTGGGTTTCAAAGGATGCGGTGCTTGGCCTAGATCCCAAAGCTGGTGTTCCCGTTTTAAAGGTTATTATCTCCTGTCTTAGTATTTTATTTTCCTCTCTGACTGCCTCCAAGTCCCTTTGTATATTACTCAAAATCTCGCCCAAATTTTTTAAATCAAGTCCTTCTGCCATTCTGCTCAGGTGCTTGTACCAACGTGGGCACTTCACTCTGTCAGGGTCTAAATCCCTTTTGCTGTCTGAACCACACAGGAGCAGAATGACGCTAGGTCCCAATACCCTTCTCAGAACCAACCCTGCTAGGTCTTTTAGTATTCCATTGCAGGTAAGTTCTAAGGGGGAAAAGGGGTTGGGGACAGAGAAGAGACTGCTCCAATATTCTGCCTGTTCAGCTACGTCTTCTTCTTCTTACTGGACTGCAACATTAACATGTAAAAAACCTTTATTTATTGTGCCTTTTAACTTACTGTTTTTTCTATGGTGTATAAATAACTTATCTTACCAGAATGTTTACTGAAGCTTACTTCTCTTCTACTTCTCATGTATTGTTTGCTAGGTTGTATGAGAAGTCTTCACTCAGATCTCTTTCCTTTTCGTTCTCAGGTACAATCTGCACTTGATCCTGCTATTCCTTAATGTAAGAAAGATAAGGTAAGTATTTATTTCTGTATTCCTAATTTATGTATTATTTGGGTTTCTCTTTCTTTCTATTAACTCACTGTTAAGAGACTGGAGTGGGCCTTGAACTGGGGTTTCTGTAGTAGGATGACTGGTTTTCTGTCTTTAATTAGTTTTTTAAACAATGCTTCAGAACTTAGGTTAAATGTTAAAAGGAAGCGTTCCTTTTATTCAGGCCTTTGGTTTTTAATGTTTGCTGGAAGCACTGCCATACGTGAGGAGAACATTACTGGAGTTCTTTAACACATGGCATGAGAAAGAAACATGCCGGGCCTTTGACCCTGACTTCACCTTTTAATTAATTCTCAGAAGAGTGAACAAGTTTCAGTCTAAGAAGACACTGCGTGTTGAAAGGTCACGCCTGCGTCTGACAGATTCTGGAACAGCTGAAAAAGACAGCTGATTCAAAAAGCTTTTTATTTAATCTTCTCAGCTAAGGAAAGCAATTACTAAAAAAAGTATTTCCAGTTTTCAAATGAAGGAAAATATATTCTGACTTGTTTCCTTTTTTTCTCTTTAAATAGAAATTTACCTCTGACACAATAACCTTTTCTCACAGAATGTTTTATATTAGCTACAAGTTTAACACTAACCTGATTAGTGAGGGAATGTAGTTCCGACGAAGCTAACCCCGATTTTATTGCAACTACCCTAACTGACTTCCACGACGCTGGGAAAACAGGTGCTCTTCAAATTATTTCTTCAGTGAAGTGCACAGTGGAATGTTGAAGCACACTTCACCTGATGTCATGAAGCCTAAAAGACTAGACTGCTAACAGTGGTGTGCTGTCGCAGTATGTGCATGTTGGCAGCCATCTTGGAGTTCCATCGGTGCCAACAAGCACTCCAGCTTGAGGGATTATCTGACTTTTGGTAAGTTTGTAGGGGGAAAATGGTAGCCAGCATACAGTTAGAAGGAGGAAACCTCCCGTGAGTCCTGACACTAGCTCAGTTCCAAGTGGTGGTACACAGAATAAGGGTGTAGTAGGGTTGACCCTGGGATCTGAGATGAATTCTGGCCTAGTCAGAATTCCAACTCAGGCTGTGTTAGTCTGTGATGGAGGCATGGATATTGCCTCCTTATTTGTCAGTCCCATTAATCTGGGCAAGTACAGACAACAGCCTTTGATCAATGGTAAGGAGGCCATGGCATATAGGGACACAGGTGCAAGTGTCACCATGGTGACAAAATAACTTGTGGGCCCTGACCAGATCATACTTGGTGAGATGTACCAAGTGACCAATGCAAGCAATGTCAGGACAGACCATTCCTTGGCAGTTGTGAATTTCACCTGGGGAGGGGTAACTGGCCCTAAGAAGGTTGTGGTAAGTGCAGACCTCCCTGTAGAATGCTTATTGGGCAATGATTTGGAGACTTCAGCATGGGCTGAAGTGGAACTCAGGATACATGCAGAAATGCTGGGCATCCCTGCAGATGTGTTTGCCATGACTAGGTCACAGGCAAAAATGTCTTCCACTGAACAGGCCCTGGATCCTGGAATAATGGACCAGGTGCCTTCCAAGAGAAGGAGCAGTAGGGGTAAGGCAGTGTCTTCCCCCCTGCCTCAGAATAAGGTTCAGTCTCTTGAGGGAGATGATCTTACTCCTGAAGAAGGAACTGTCTCAGAGGAACTTGAACCTGATCAGGTTGAGTTCTTGGGGACAGGGGGCCCTTCCAGGGCAGATCTGAGCCAGGTGCAGCTGAGCTGCCCCTGTCTTGAACCCCTCAGACAGCAAGCTACTGCTGAGGCTGCTGGGAGTGCCAGTGGGTCCCACAAAATTTAGTGGGATGATGGACTCTTATACTCAGAGGGTAGAGACCCCAAACCTGGTGCCACCAGGAGGTTGGTTATACCTCTGAAGTTTAGGGGCTTCCTATTGACACTGGCACATGATATCCCATTAGCAGGACACTTAGGCCAAAACAAGACCTGGGACAGACGTGTCCCTCACTTTCATTGGCCTCATATGTCAGAGGACACAAAGGAGTTTTGTCGCTCCTGTATCACTTGCCAAGCCAGTGGTAAGGCAGGTGGTACTACAAAGGCCCCCCTGATATCACTACCTGTGGTGGGGGTTCCCTTTGAGAGGGTTGGGATTGATATTTTTGGTCCCATGGATCCTCAGACTGCATCTGGGCACAGATTCATACTAGTGGTGGTGGACCATGCCACTAGGTATCCAGAAGCAATTCCACTTAGGACTACCACAGCTCCTGTTGTGGCTAGAGCCCTCCTGGGAGTCTTTTCCAGAGTGGGTTTTCCTAAGGAGGTAGTATCAGACCGAGATGCACATTTTATGTCTGGTTACTTGACTGCTATGTGGAAGGAGTGTGGAGTAAATTACAAATTTACCACCCCTTATCACCCACAATGCAATGGGTTAGTTGAGAGATTCAACAAAACCCTCAAGGGCATGATTAAAGGTCTCCCTGAAAAGCTCAGGCGTAGATGGGACATCCTTTTGCCCTGCCTTCTCTTTGCCTACAGAGAGGTTCCTCAGAAGGGGGTTGGTTACAGCCCTTTTGAACTTCTGTTTGGACATCCAGTTAGGGGTCCTTTATGTCTAGTGAAGGAGGGATGGGAGTTACCTCTCAAACCCCATAAACAGGATATTGTGGACTATGTACTTGGTCTCCGCTCCAGGATGGCTGAGTACATGAAGAAGGCATCCAAAAACCTTGAGGCTAGCCAGGAATTGCAAAAGGCCTGGCATGACCAAAAGGCTGTTGTGACTGTTTATCAGCCAGGACAGAAAGTATGGGTGTTGGAGCCTGTGGCCCCAGCAGCCCTCCAAGACAAGTGGAGTGGACCTCATACTATCATTGAGCAAAAGGGAGAGGTTACCTACCTGGTGGACCTTGGAACTCCCAGGAGCCCCCATAGGGTGCTCCATGTGAACAGACTAAAGCCATATGTGGACAGGGCAGACATGGGCTTGCTCATGGCTACTGATGAGGGACAGGAGGAAGAGAGTGATCCACTCCCTGACCTGCTCTCACAGAACCCTGATGATGGTTCAGTTGATGGTGTAGCCTTGGCAGGCAGCCTCACTGACCAGCAGCAAACTGATTGTAGGCAAGTCCTGAATCAGTTCAGACATATGTTTTCACTGACTCCAAGTCAGACTACCTGGTGCACTCATGAAGTGGACACAGGTGACAGTCTGCCTGTTAAAAAATGGCAACCTGACCATGGCAGGTACTGTATCAGGACTGAAGTCCAGAAAATGTTGGAGCTGGGAGTAATTGAGCCCTCAGATAGCCCTTGGGCTAGTCCAGTAGTCTTGGTACCAAAACCTCACACCCAGGGTGGTAAGAGAGAGATGAGGTTCTGTGTTGACTACAGGGGTCTCAATGCAGTCACTAGGACTGATGCCCATCCAATACCCAGGGCAGATGAACTTAGAGATACTTTGGCCTCAGCCAAGTTTCTGAGTACATTTGACCTGACAGCTGGTTACTGGCAAATCAGATTAGCTGAGGATGCAAAACCAAAAACAGCATTTTCAACCCCTAGTGGGCACTACCAATTTGTGGTGATGCCCTTTGGCTTGAAAAATGCACCTGCCACTTTTCAAAGGTTGGTGAACAAAGTCCTTACAGGTCTGGAAGCCTATAGTGCAGCTTATCTAGATGATATTGCTGTCTTTAGCTCCACCTGGGAGGATCACCTGGTCCCCCTGAGAAATGTTTTAGGGGCTTTGCAAAAAGCAGGCCTCACTATCAAGGCCACCAAGTGCCAGATAGGGCAGAGTAAGGTTGTATACCTAGGCCACCTTGTGGGTGGAGGTCAGGTTCAACCCTTGCAGAGCAAAATCCAGACCATCATGGACTGGGTTGCTCCAACTCCCCAAACTCAGGTCAGAGCTTTCTTGGGCCTGACTGGGTATTACAGGAGGTTTGTCAAAGGATATGGATCTATAGTGACCCCTTTGAATGATCTAACTTCCAAAAGAATGCCCAAGAAAGTTCAGTGGACAGTTAGCTGTCAAAAGGCATTTGATGACCTGAAGCAGGCCATGTGCACTGCTCCCATTCTGCAAAGTCCTGACTATTCCAAACAATTCATTGTTCAAACTGATGCATCTGAGTTGGGGGCAGGGGCTGTGTTATCACAACTGAATGAAGAGGGTCAGGATCAGCCAGTAGCTTTTATTCGCAGAAGGCTGACCCCCAGAGAGAAACGTTGGTCAGCTATTGAGAGGGAGGCCTTTGCTGTGGTTTGGGCCTTGAAGAAGCTGAGGCCATACTTGTTTGGCACTCACTTCATTGTTCAGGCAGACCACAAGCCCCTCTTATGGCTAAAACAGATGAAGGGTGAAAACCCCAAACATTTGAGGTGGTCCATTTCCCTACAGGGGATGGACTATACAGTGGAACATAGACCTGGGAGTAACCATGCCAATGCAGATGGACTCTCCAGATATTTCCACTTAGAACATGAAGACTCAACTGGTCAAGGTTAGTTTGATGTCCCTGCGTTTGGGGGGTTTGTGTAGGAGAGTAGGATCTGCCTCTTATGGTTACCCCCACTTTTTGCTGATGTATCACTGTTTTTGACTTAGACTGACTGGGATCCTGCTATTCAGGACCCCAGTCTATCTGCTTTCTCCTATAAATTGATTGCATGTACTTTAGGTACACTCCAGATTGGATTCTGGGGTACTCTTATCAGTCCCTAGTATATGGGCATAGGGCATAGGTACCCCAGAGGCCTCCCAGGGGCGGAAGCATGTATTGTGCCACCCCTGAGAGGCCATTCAAAATGAGACCACAGGTCTGCTACTGCAGCCTGTGTAAGGAGGTGCATGCACCCCTTACTTAGATATAGGTTCCCTATATCTATTCTAAATCACTGCACATATAAACCTATCAGTCACCCCTATGGCAGGCCTTATCCATCCTGAAGGTAGGGTGCTGGGTTTTGTGTGAGAGAGTGCCCCGGCATGAGTAGGGCCCCTCTGCAGCCTTCGGAACCTATTCTCCGGGGTTGTCTGTGATGCAGCCAACCATATATATTTAAGTGCATTATAACCTCGCGGTAAATGCTAACTTTAAAACGGCTGCTTAGAAACATGTCGTGTTTGGTGTCAAACACCTTGGAATCATACCTCCACGGTGTGGGAGGTATGATTCCTCCCTTGTAGAACCACTACTATGGGTCACCGGTCTACTCGGTACCAGCTTTCTCGACCTAGGCAGCACAAAATGGATGCTGCCCGCCACATACAAGAGTCTGCCCTCCTGCTGCTGAGCCAAGCTCGAGCAGAGGAAGGCCTGACAATAGGCTTCCTGTCACAGGGAGGTGTGACCACCTCCCAGACAGGCTTTAGTGTATTGGGGCTGGGTGGGTGCACTCTTACGAGTGCCAGAAAGTCTGCACTGGGGACACATTTGGTGTCCCTGTGCATAGTCCAGCTCAAACCATTTGCTCCAGCTCTGGTGCGAAACTTGACAAAGGACATGGGTATAGCCACCCCTCTGTCCTGCCCCTCCCCTAGGAGGGTCCCCAGAGTCAGTCCAACCCCTTCCCTGGGTATAAAGTGGGAAACCTGATTACAGGACTTTGGATTTTACCTGGACTAAACTCTGCAACAGAAACCAAGTACTTCGACAGTCTACACTTCGCTGGACGACAGAAGAATCTCCCTTGGAGTAAAGGAGTTACTCCCCTGCAGCAGCAGGCACCTAGATGCATCTGACCAGTTTGCACCTCCCAAGCTCCTGAGGACTCCAAAGATTTCTGCAACACAGGAGGTGGGTTCCCGAGCATCCCTGAGGTCGATCTACTCTCTCAGCAATCCTGAGACAAGTATCCCTCGTGGGGACCGTGCAACCCGAACCCCTGTGCACTGTGTACTTTTGCAGCAGCATATGCTTTTTGGCAATCCCTGAGGCTGTGCTTTGGATTACGTGTAGTCCCGACCCCGAGCAGCATTTCCACTGAAGATCTCCGGCCTCCACTCCACGAGTGCTCTGTGGGCTGGTGCTTTGTGAATTCGCTCGAGGTCCCCTCGCGATCCCTGGTCCGTTGGCCTGTGGGTCCTGGCGAGGGTCACTTTGATTTTCCTTGGGCTTCCCTGGTTGCTCCAGACGTGCCCTGACTCCACATAGCGTGGAGAGTCCCCTGGACCTTGCTGGTCCACACCATAACCTGTTTCCTCTGCCCGCGTGGGTTGCCTTTGCCAATGCTTGTTGGTATTCAATCCGGACACTGACCCCTCAGCACTCAACATCCTTTGTGGGACAGCTCACCTCCGGACTTTGGTCATCGTCGACGTATCCTGGTCCCCGTGGCTGCAGAGTCAAGCATCCTATCTTCACACCTGAAGCACCCAACATCGGTGGGCATTTGTCTATCGAGCCCCTGGTCACCCTGAAGTGACCCAGACTCTGTCCCCTCTGCTTTCAGGTTCTTTTCACCTCGGATCCAGGCTTGGATTCCACCGGACACTTTTCACCTTCCCGGCAGCAGCACTTCTTCGCATCACGCCATTGAAAACAACGAGGGTTTCCGACACCACTTGACCCCTATGCACCCGGCTCCTCTGGGATAGGTAACACGGGTACCTCAGTACTCACAAGGGTGCTGGCCTTAGAACCTTCTATATTCCAAAGGGTTTGCTTGAAGTCCTCTCCGAAGTGTCCTTAAACTGTAATTTTCCAACCGCGACTTTCCCATTGAGTTGTACAGAGCACGCGTCTGTGTTCCCACACTGCACCCGTCCTCCGTGGGCTCCCTGTGTCACTCCTTTGGGTGGTTCCTTGGGGTCCCAGCGATTCTACGTGCTCTAGGCACTGTGTCTAGTGAAGTCGTTGTTGTTATACCATTTTTTTAGTATATGGTTCGGTCTCCCCCTGGAGCCCGCTGTGTATTGTGCTATTTACTGCCGTTCTATTGATTAAGTATTGTGTGCTTTATGTTCTAATCTCGTATAGAGATTAGTAGAGAGTGTTTAGTAATATATACATATTTTTTATATAACACTTGTGTGGTTCTCCTTTCATTTGATCCCTCAGGAGGTTCTGTTCTGGTAAAACAAGCTGCTTTACATTCCTTCAAGACTTAGCCTGAAGGCTGCTCTCCATAGCTACCAATAGGATAGCTTTCTATAAAGGTTATCTTTGACCTAATCACCATAACGGTCATTTGGACTGGTGCAAGGTGCCCACTTTAATTAGTGGACAGCATATACCAGGCCAACTTCTCACACTGAGGGCAGCTAGGAGAGTGTAAGAACCAGACTGGGTGAACTGAGGACAGCTAGGGGAATGTAAGGACCAGCCTGGTGTGGCCTGAGGGCAGCTAGGAGAGTGTAAGGACCAGCCTGGGGTGACCTAAGGGCAGCTAGGAGAGTGTAAGAACCAGCCTGTGGTGACCTGAGGGCAGCTAGGAGAGTGTAAATACCAGCCTGGATGACCTGAGGGCAGCTAGGAGAGGGTAAGAACCAGCTTGCGGTGACCTGAGGGCAGTTAGGAGAGGGTAGGGACCAGCCTGGGGTGACGTGAGGGCAGCTGAGAGAGTGTAAGGACCAGCCTGGTGTGACCTGAGGGCAGCTAGAAGAATGGAAGCACCAGCCTGGGGTGACCTGAGGGTAGCTAGGAGAGTGTAAGGACCAGCCTGGGGTGCCCTGAGGGCAGCTAGGAGAGTGTAAGGACCAGCCTGGGGTGACATGAGGGCAGCTAGGAGAATGTAAGGACCAGCCTGGGGTGAGCTGAGGGCAGCTAGGAGAGTGTAAGGATCAGCCTGGGGTGACCCGAGGGCAGCTGGGAGAGTGTGAGGACCAGCCTGGGATGACCAGAGGGCAGCTGGGAGAATGTAAGGACTAGCCTGGGATGACCTGAGGGCAGCTAGAAGAGTGTAAGGACCAGCCTGGGGTGACCTGAGAGCAGCTAGGAGACTGTAAGGGCCAGCCTGAGGTGACCTGAGGGCAGCCATGGTAGTATAAGGACCAGCCTGGGGTGACCTGGGGGCAGCTAGGGGAAGGTAAGGACTAGTCTGGGGTGAACTGAAGGTAGCTAGGAGAGTGTAAGGAACAGCCTGGGGTGAACTGAGGGCAGCTAGGGGAATGTAAAGACCAGCCTGCGGGGACCTGAGGGCAGTTAGGAGAGTGTAAGGACTAGCCTGGGATGACCTGAGGGCAGCTAGAAGAGTGTAAGGACCAGCCTGGGGTGACCTGAGGGCAGCTGGGAGAGTGTAAGGACCAGCCTGGGGAGACCCGAGGGCAGCTAGGAGAATGTAAGGATCAGCCTGGGGTGACTTGAGGGCATCTAGGAGAGTGTAAGGAACAGCCTGGGGTGAACTGAGGGCAGCTAGGGGAATGTAAAGACCAGCCTGCGGGGACCTGAGGGCAGTTAGGAGAGTGTAAGGACTAGCCTGGGATGACCTGAGGGCAGCTAGAAGAGTGTAAGGACCAGCCTGGGGTGACCTGAGGGCAGCTTGAAGTGGGTAAGGACCAGCCTGGGGTGCCCTGAGGGCAGCTAGGAGAGTGTAAGGACCAGCCTAGAGAGACCTGAGGGCAGCTAGGAGAGTGTAAGTACCAGCCTTGGGTGACCTGAGGGCAACTAGGAGAATGTAAGTACTAGCCTTGGGTGACCTGAGGGCATCTAGGAGAATGTAAGGACCAGCCTGGGGTGTCCGCAGGGCAGGAGGAGGTTCAGCCAGCACATTAAGAGTCTCTGATGGCAGGGCTGGGTGTCTAGGTAGTAGTTGTGAGTAACTGAGGGCAAGGTGAGGGTCTTTGATGGCCAACTATGGGGAGTCAGGGGGTTTAAATGCAAGTTTAGACTATCCAAATACAGGCAGATACTCTCAAGGGTTCGCTCAAGGGTCTCCTCTTGGCCAACAGACCCTGAGTGGAGTCTCAGGACTAAGGGCCTCATTTACAATGATTTGGCGAAGGGCAGCGTTGCAAATCTTTTTACTGCGCTGCCCTACGCCAAATCAAAAGAGCAGGAATGCACCGCATTTACGGTGCATTCCTGTCCTTTCAGCCGGCTCACAATTTGGTTCCCGGTGCCAAAGCAGTGTCTGCGTTGTTGGCAGGATTGTTTTTGTGCACCTTGCTGCACATGCACTCACACCATTGACTCTCTTCCTACCCTGCACTCACATGAGCACACCGCTCACCATGCATGCACATGATATTCCACTAACTTGTCACTTTCACCGCTCACCCTACACTCACAACGATCACACTGCACTCACGCTTTTACCCTACACTCACACCATTCATCCTCTTACCCTGCGCTCACACAAGCACACCGCTCACCTTGCACTCACAGCGACCACACTGCACTCATGCCCCTGGCAATGAACTCACACCGTTCTCCCTCCACTTACCCTGTGGTCACATGAGCACACCGCTCACACTGCACTCACAGTGATCACACTGCACTTACACCACTCACCATGCACTCACACTTTTCACCCTGCACTTATACGAGCACACCATTCACCCTGCACTCGTGTGACACTTCACTCACCTGTCACTCTCACTGATCACTTTGCAATCTCACTCCAACAAGCACATCACTCACCATGCATTCATTCCTCCCACTCCGCACTTTCACCCTCACCCTAACTGGTATGTCACATTACTCACCCTGAAGTCCCTCCTCTCACCCTACTCTCACTGTCACATCGCTCACTGTGCACTCACATAGGCACTCCTGTCACTCACACAGCTCACCCTTCACTCACATCTTTATGCACATATTCACTCAGATGGGCACAGCACTCACCCTGCACTCACACCACACAAACAAGCACAGCACTCACCCTGGATTCATATCACTCACCTTGCACTTCCTTCTCTCACCCTGCACTCACACAGACAAACCTCTCAGCCTGCATTCATACAGGCACTCTGTTCATCCTGCCTGCACACATGGACAATAGTCTGCTAGGGATTCACCACTCACTCTGCACTAACTCCTCTCACCATGCACTCTCCAGTCACTCTCACAGATCACCATTCACTCTCGGCGCTCATCCTGCACCACACATAGGCGCACCATTCACCCTGCATTTACACGGCTCACACCACCTTGCACTCACTCCTCTTACTCTGCACGCACTTCTCTCACCCAACACTCACATGGGCCCTCCTCTAACATTGTATTCATGCAGCTCACCTGACACTCATATCAGCACATTTTTCACCCTACACTCACACCACTGATGCTGCACTCACTCACACTATTCACCATCACACAGCCCTTCCAAAGCACAATTCTTACTCTGCACATATAAAAATTACACAACTCTCATGAATATACACATATTTCTACAAAAGCACCCACAGAGTACTTGCTCTTTCCTTGGTACAAGATGCCTACTTAACTCCATCTTCAACAACGGGGCTGGTGCAAGAGGGGAGAGTGGACTGAAAATGTGGGATGGCACAAGGATGGAGACTACGGCTGAGGTTTTGGGGTATGGTGCTGGATTGAGGATTGTGTGACACCTTCAGCCATTCCTGGCTTTCCATTCACCACAATGCTTTATTCCGGGACACAAAGGGCCCGATTCACAAAATTAATCTGAGACAAAATCCTAACTTTACGACTTTCGGTATTCACAAAAGGCATTTAGTAGTAGTAAAGATAGGATTTTGTCTTAAATTTGTCTTAAGTTTTGGTCTTAAGTTAAACTTAAGTTAAACTTAAGTTAGGATTTTGTCTTAAGACCAAAACTTAAGACAAACTTAAGACAAAATCCTAAATTAAACTTAAATTAAACTCAAAACTTAAGACAAACTTAAGACAAAATCCTAACTTTACTACAACTAAATGCCCTTCGTGAATACCGAAAGTCGTAAAGTTAGGATTTTGTCTCAGATTACTTTGTGAATCAGGCCCATTGTTTTTTTACATCGCAAGTTGGGTCTCAAAAACCCCAAAATGCAGAGTGTTACTGGATGAAATCCATGGTTGCCGAAGAAGTCAAGCATTTCATAAGATCAGTTGGATGCTGTAATATTACATGTTAGAACATGGATTAGTGCATTTCCAAAACTGTAACTGCTTGAGCCACATGTGAAACCATATATAAGCCCCGTAGATCTATTTTAAGGAAGTGCACTTTTTATTCACATACTTGTAACAAACCTTGACAAGGTAATATATTATTATTTTTTAATAGCACATAGGGAATATGTTTGTATTAAGCTTTACTAAAAGGCAAGGCAGGTATAGAAGAATCAGCAGGGCACGCTTTTCTAACACAATTAAAGCAGATTGACTAATGGAAGTGTGAGTGGCAGGGTGTCTGTGTGTGAGTGGGACAGAGTACAAATGTACAAAAGAGTCTAAGAGATATAATGAGAATTTGTGTATGAGAGAATGTGTGTGTGTGTGTGTGTGAGTGTGACAGAGTACAAATGTATGAGAGTGCAAGAGATATAGTAAGAATGTGTGTATGAGAGAATGTGTGTGTGTCAGTGTGTGTGTGTGTGACAGAGTACAAATGTCTGAGAGTGCAAGAGATATAGTGAGAATGTGTGCGTGAGAGAACGTGTGTGTGTATGTGTGTTATACGTGCAAGTGTGCTGCTGGTCTGACATTCTGGAGGTTATTCTTGCCTTATGGACAAGGGCACTAACAGCATATGGATGGGGGGTATTACCTACGGCAAACTGCAGGCCCTGACATGCTTCTATGAAGACACCACCATTGGCTGTGGGGGGCTCGAACCGTCTAACTGAGAAAGCCACTAACCCAGTCATACCCCGCGGTAGGGACACAGAACACAAGCTACCACACCTGGCCCAAGGCCCTGTCAGGATGCACATCATTCTTAGCATATGGGTGGATCCATAGCAAAATGTTGGAACTGATATTTGAGGTAACTCTTGTCAAAGATTTCCTGTACTCAATTTATAGGGTGTGTCAATGAAAAAATGCTAACCCTTGTGTACCGGAGGGAATTTTTAGAGGTACCCAGGACTGTGGCTGAAGAATACATTCCATAAATATCTGGCACTGTCATATTGAATGTACTCCTTGGCATAAGAGGCTCACCCATGACAAAATGATGACCTTGGTAAACTGGAAGTAATTTCTGACTGAAATTATATCTACTCCTAGGAAAGGCCAGGCTTCCGTGGTGCACCATGAAAGTACTGGAATATCCAATCAATATCCCCCGTCGCAGCCACATCACCGGCGACCTGAGAGACCTCCACTGGATCCCAGTCAACAAAAGAATCAACTTCAAGCTCCTCACACACGCCTACAAAGCCCTACATGACACAGGACCTGCGTACCTTAACCACTGCCTCGCATTCCATGCACCCATCAGAGACCTCCGCTCCGCCCAACTGCCCTGGCCACCATCCCACGTATCCACAAGACCACGGCTGGAGGAAGATCCTTCTCCCACCTCATAGCAAAGACCTGGAACACCCTGCGTCTCCACCTCAGAAAATCACCGTCACTGCCTCAATTCAGGAAGGACCTCAAGACCTGGCACTTCGACTAAACCACAGTGTCTTCGACGGATCAGCAGTCCCCCCCGCCCCCCCAGCGCCTTGAGACCCTTACGGGTGAGTAATTGCGCTTTACAAGATGAATGATTGACTGATTGATTGATTGACAGATTGGTTGATTAAATATTTCATGAATGCCCATAAGGGTCTGTGGCGTTTTAGAAATTTGATCCCAAAAATTTCAAAAAATCTCAGGGGAGAAGTCTACTCTCCCTTAAATCATCTACAAGAAATGTATTAAATTGCTTTGCTTGCTGGAATTTGGGAAGTATCACACCCCACCACTTACATAGATCTATTTCCTCATATAATTGCTATGAGGTTAGCTCTGACCCCATTTCTGGAAATGCTTGTCCTGCCCCACTGCTGGGAGCAGGACTGGCTTTAGGGCGGCGCTACTAGTGCAGCCGCACCTGGCGTTGACTTTGGCGGGGGCGCAGTGTTCAAAAAAATCTTTTGGTTTAAAAGCACATGAACTTCCTTGTGCATCAGGCAGTTTTCAGGCAACAATAAAAATGTCAAGATAACTCTGGTGATTAATGTTCCTACTAGTGAGAGTTCGAAATTTTGTCTCGTGGCAATTTTGGCTCATTGGAAAGTAGAACGAGGGTTAATGTGCCTGCTGCAAAGAATGTGTACCATATAGATCATAGAACTGAGTGTGAGTGAACTATGAGTAGCACTATAAATAAATGAAATGTATGTCAGAGAGAGGCACTGAGGTGCACTGTCGGAGAGTGGTAATGAGGAAATTCATGGAGAAGGAGGTTATGGGGGAGGAGAGCACCAAAAAAGACTGTCATAACGGCTGCCACCAGCGTTCGAGCCAGCCCTGGCTGGAAGTCTTAGCCCCCCCCAAAGTTTGGGTCCAGTTGCACCCCTGCTTGCAATATGACACTGTAAGAAAGTGCCCGTTTTTGAATGGTTGCCCCCCCACTGTTTGCCTGATGTTGATGCTCTTTGACTGAGTGTGCCCTGGGTTCCTGCCAACCAGGTACCCAGGGCCTATGTTCTTTCCCTAAAACTCTATTGTGTTCCCCCAAATTGGCACCTCTCTGGCCACATGTAAGTCCCATGTTAAAGGTACCCTAGGTACCAAGGGCCCTGTGACCAGAGAAGGCCTCTAAGGTCTGCAGCACTTATTGTGCCACCCTTAGAGGTCCTGTACCTTATACACACACACTGCCATTGCAGGCTGAGAGTTTTGGTGCAGAGAAAAGTGAAGAGTCGACATGGCACGCCTACAAACCACTGCCTATGGCATAGGTCAGCCACCCCTCTAGCTGGGTGCACTATGCCACTGGTGAGGTTACAGGTGCATGAGCTCTGTACCCCTACAGTGTCTAAGTCTATTCTTATATGCAGAAACAATGGTTCCTGTGGAAGAAATTGGATCTGTGGAGAATAATAATATTCATACGCGCAATCGTTTGACGAAAATAAAGCGAACCATTCTTATCATTGATTTCTCTGGATGGTCGACTTTAATTTTTTGTTTGAAACCATATGTACTGTTCACTAATATGTCACAAAATGTTGTAGGTTCCATGTTCACTGGAGACACAATGCACTGTACAATTGAATAATTGTATTTGAATAATTGTTTTTATATTTACATAAATAAGCATTACACACACACCCAAGATTGTGTTGTGTAAGGTTCTTCTCCTTCAGATATCGCACTAACCCAGTCCTGCATTGCGATTGCACATATGAACATTATTATTCTCCACAGATCCAATTTCTTCCACAGGAACCATTGTTTCTGCATATAGTATACTCACCCTGATTCCGTTGTGAGTAGGGTTTCCCTAGTAACCTTTTTTCGACTAAGTCTATTCTTAGACATTGTAAGTGCAGTAAAGCTATAAAGAGTATATGGTCTGGGAGTTTGTCTTTACGAACTACACAGCACCATAATGGCTTTACTGAAATCTGAGAAGTTTGGTATCAAACTTCTCAGCACATTAAATCCACACTGATGCCAGTGTGGGATTTATGAAAAAAGCACTCAGAGGGAATCTTATAGAAATGACCTAACTCTAGTGTGTTGGCTGACTGACTGCTCGCCAGCTGCCCCCCCCCAGACATGTTTCTGGACCCCTGGGTTGAGAGCCTTCCGCTCTCGGGGTCTGGAAACAAAGCACATCCTGGGCAGTGGTGCCAAGCCTCCTCCCCTAGGATGGGCAGGGTCCACAAAGGGGAAGCTTTAAAGGCTTGCCGCCTTTGTGAGCTAACCCAGCCATTTGCTGCTCCCTGTAACTGGCCCCCACCGGTTCTGACCCCCACTTTGGGTGGGAGAATCGGCGGGAAAACCAAGATAGGAATGAGAGGTGTGCCCAATTTTGTCAACCCCACACCTCAGGTGGGGGAGGCGAGGTGAAGCACAGCTCTCAGTCCCTGCCATCTTGAAGATGGGTGGACCCAGCCAACCAGAGTGAGGCTTATGCCCCGCTCCCACTGGAGGGTGGCATAATAGGGGGTGTATCCACCCCAAGGAAGGGGCCAATTGGTGCCTAAGATGGCCACTAAGACGGAGCTCTAAAGAGAAGCTCCGGGACTAGGGATCGAATATTCTTAAATATATCCCTGTTTGGTCCTGCCTCTCGTCGAGCACCATGCAGTAAACTATCATAACGAAGTCTTGGCTATTTTCGGAAGAAAAAAAACTGGAAACACACAGGGGCCCCCTGTAATCAGGATAAGTACCCCCTGACAGGGAAAAAAGCAAACAGGTAAATACTAACCAGGGCCAGGTTAATAATGAAATAGTGCAGACAGATTAATCTCAGTCAACAAGGGAGTCAAAACAACAAACTGAGCTTTATATAAAACTATTTATTTAATGATTGTTAAACAATTCAATAATAAAAAACACAATTAAAGACAATTGATTAATGAGTAAATATTCTTAATTAACAGTAAGCAAGATATTGCATCTGTTCAATTATTTGTGTAAACAAATCTGACTAATCATCATCATATAAGTGTAAAGTCATTATCCTAGATCAAGAAAAAGGGTAAGACAAAATTTTTTATCTTAAGCAACCAAAGGGTGTATCATGATCTTCAGAAACTGGCGGAAAGTAGTGGAACTACGCGCGTTTCGGCCATGCCTTCGTCAGGCTTCCGTCACATGCGGTCACTAGATGGAATATAGCACAGGTTAAGTTGCTGAAAATAATCTGTCTACTGATATACTGAAAATTGGGTCTTAAGGAAACCCTCAATCCAACATTGGAGTACATGATACATAATTGGCTAAAATCATTACGTCATCTATTGAGATGGTGCCTAAAAGAACAACATGTGAATCATACCGAAAAAAAGTTAAGAATAGTACCCAGGTCAAAAGTGTGCAGAGTGAAAAGAAGGAAAGAATAAATATGTGCAAAACATGTAATGCAGGGGCGGTGCGTCCATTGGGGGCGTTGGGGCGTAGCCCCCCCGCCCGCAGCTCCCTCGGCGTGTTTACTTAAGTTCAAAGAGCCGAGGGAGAACTGACAATCATGTCAGTCAGCATGACGTCGGACCGCCCACCCCCTTCAGAGTCTGAAGGGGGTGGGCGGTCCTGCGTCATGTTGACTGACATGATTGTCAGAGGGACCAGGGGCAGCAGGCAGCACTGCAGCACAAGGGCGCATGAGTGGGGAAGGGCACCAAATTTTCGCGCCGTGCCCATTCATGCGCACTTGTGTGTGCACTGGCTTGCGCATGCCCATTAGGAGAGCGAGGGTTGAGCAAAGGCTCAAACCTCGGTCTCCTAATGGGCAGGCGGGCGAGGGGTAACCGTGCCCTAAGCCAATCCTGGCGCTGCCAGCAGCGCCAGGATTGGCTGAGAGGAGCTGTAGGCAGGGCCAAACGGAGTCGGACCCGAGGCGGCGCGGACGGCGGACCTCCTCAGAGTCAGGTAGGATTTTTTTATATTTTAAAAATCCCCCGGGCCCCGGCACCCCTTCCCCGCGAGCCGCGTCTGTGTCACAGTATGAGCCTAGAGGGCAGGGTCAGAGGTCACAGTATGAGACTGGAGGGCAGGAGTATGCTAGAGGGGTGTGAGCCAGCAAATTAACAGGGAGAGCCAACAGTATGGCTCGGATCTCGAAGCCTGTGCACGAGCCAAGCCCTTAACACATTTGTTATGTAAATCAAACGACAAACATCAGGTAAAATGCGATAAAGTCTTGTGAAAGTTTTAAGTGTAATTCATGGTGAAGCTTTGACATTACTAGGGCACATTCTAACACTGCTCTGAGAAGTGCTCATTAAAAGGGATAGTTTTATACAACTGATAGTTTGAACTCACATATTTCAAAATGTTTTTATATGTGACAATGAAGAAGAAAGAGTTTGGGTGAAAAAAATATTTGCCTAAGATCACAGAATATACGCGGGAAAGAAACGATTCATCCACGTTTTATGGTTTCACATTGTACAAATCAGTCAGTAAATCGCGATCTACCTGTCTTTCCTTATATTAAAACTGTGTTTTTACCTCTTAGTGCCTTTTTCTGTGGTTGTATATAGCGCAAACTGGACCCGAAGGCGAGCGGTTTCAAGAGCACCAGTTAGATTACACAAGGTCACATTCAGTCTCTAGGCAGGGGGAGATTAAGTGATGTGCCCAGAATCACAGGGTGCGGATCCGATGCCGAGACTCGAACCTGGTTCCCCAGTTCAACAGTGGGCAGCTCTGACAGTAATGCCACATCCTGGGTAGAGGAAGGGAGGCAGAAAGAAGCACGTGAAATCTCGGCTCGAGGTTCCAACAGCACCTCGGGCCGAGCCAGGCTTCAGGCTCGAGCTTTCAGTGGCTCGCCGACCTCTAGAGTAGGAGGTTACACTGTGAGAGTTGAAGCCTTCATGTCCTAATTCCCTAAAGAGTGTCTAATACAAGATGACCGCTACGTATACGGCAAATAGGAAAGCTTGTCTCTCCTCTGAAGCAAATATTACAATGTCTGCTATCAGTGTGCAATCTAAGGTACAAATGAGATTGAGAACAGTGCACGCAGATCAGTTTAGGGTGGGTTTGAAAAGTGGACCTGCCTTTGAGAGTGCGAGAGGAGAGGTCAATCAATCACATGATGCTGTGCAAAGTTGGTTTACACCAAGAAGTTAGTACATTTTGGTGCAGTAAAGAATGATTACAAGTGCCCTTGCAGTATCCTGGCACTAAATCGGTACCTAATTGCAGGTGGGGTAAGTTGTACAGAAGGGTGAATAAAGTGCAACAATCACGTTTTTACAAGGTGTGTGTAGGAAGGGCTGACATGTTTGACAAATATATTTGTGAGGAAAATAGCAATAATCAATTTCAAAATTTCACAATTTTCTTAACCCTCTTACACGTGTAAAATGCGCGTATCTTACATTACTCAGACATAAGAATAGGAATATGGGTCAGCATTCTATATGAAGACATTCATAAATGCACAAATCGTATTGGATAGATTCATTGTTTTGTTTGCTTCAGTTGCCTACAAAAATCGGTAAATTGCAAATAATTGTGAGTTGCGCATCTGTACAATCGTATCTTGTGCTATGCTTAGCAGAATTATTTTTACCAAACATTAGTGCATGCACCCCAGAAAGTGATTTTATACTGTGTGCATAATGCCGATTGGCAGGAACTTATCTGTCTACATTTGATCTTTCTCTCCATCCCAACACTTACGTTTTATTATATGTAATGTTATTGGCATTTGTTTGGTGCCAAGTCTGCCATTGGTATTGCAATGAAGTATTTTCAATAGTCCAGAGGCGACTTTCGCAATAGTTCCGAAAGCTCCGTGGTAGACTGACATCTGATTTGTCTTGTGAAGAGGTGATATCAGTAGCTTACATTTTTATGGTCCTCTGTGAATGAGTTTCAATGATTTCCGCACATGTTCTTTTGTGTCTGATGGTTGAGATCAGAGGGTCAAATCGATTACGCACCTTTACTCCTGGTAGTACCTAAATGATCTCCATGGAGGTAGGGGTTTTACAGCAGTTTGCGACGCAAGAAAACAAGACGTGTCTGTAGTTAACCCACAAATGTGTGTTACAGTGAGTGCTCCATTACGCCGCAGCGCAGATTTCTAGCAGATCACAGCCCCTGCTCAATCTGCTCCAAAAGTGACCTGCTGCTTCTTCTCGTAATCTGATGACAGCTGTGAGCAGAAACCAAAGAAAAGGAGGTAATTAAAGTGGGAGTCGGGCGCGTGCAAACAGCTGAGTAATGGGAGAAGGGCGGCCCAGCCGGCCTATTAAAGTCATTAGCGCCCAATCAGAAGACGCGCGTGCGCGATACAGCCTTTTTCGCCCGTCCTGCTGCTCTTAGCCCGGAGTGACAGGCCCAGCTGTCACTGAGGGGGCTGCTCCTGCTCAGGCTCCGGCCTCGTCCGTGGCTTCTGGCAGATGTTTTAATCTGCCTTTTGAAGAACGACTTCTGGGCAGCTGTGCTGCTGCATACATCTGTTTCTGTTTGGACAGATGGAGGCACTTCCAACTGCAGGACTCTGCCACACACTGGGGATTGTTTAACCAGCAGCTCAAGTGCTTACATTAGTGTACCGCAGCAGAAAGAAGTGGCAGAGCACATGGTAGGTTTTAAGCTCGATATAACGGACGGATAATTCACAACGTGATTTGCTGAACTTTTTTTTTTGCAGTTTTATGTAGCGCGGTTTTGACCCGAAGGTATTGGAGCGCTAAACCTGGGCACCAGTTACATCCAGAAACAAAACACGTATTTTCAGGTGGCCGTAAGCAGGAGAAGCTTATTTTAGGGTGTAAATGCTGGCATACGCTTTATGTGCAGAGGGTCCGGTGTTCTGCGTGGTGAGTAGAGGGCCTGTCTGCAGCATTTCTTATTGTTGCCAATGTTTTTGGGGCATAGCTTTCACTGTCGGACTTACGTTACTGCACCTCCTATGTGCTGACACTCCGTGACCCCCAGTGTATGGGATCTCAGAGTATTTCTTCTGTCTCCAGCCTGACTGTACTTGTCCCCATCAACCATTCACCTAGAGTGAGTGGGACTAGGGATAAATTAGACGTTTTTATTTTGGGCACGAGGAGTCCTTGAATGTCAACGATGTAGCAAGCCACTCGCAGGGACTTGTGCACCTGCGCTACTGATTCCAAAAGGCATTCGGTCTCAAGGGATGCTTGAAATATATCTTTCTGGAATGGATCTACCATCGAAAAGAGCCAGCGTACGCAGGGAGATGAGAAAAGCAGGCATCAGCAATACGCCTTCCCCAGAGAAAGCAGCGCAGGCAACTCGAAGCACTCTGCAGGAGCCAAAGATAAATGCAGGGCCCTGACTGTCTCGGAGCCATCCGGGTAAGATATGTCTGTGTGTCCACTGAACAGCATGGACACTTTGTCTGTATTAAGAGCCCTCTCTAATAAAATAGTGCAGCTTTGCTAATATTGAGATAACATAACACGGGCATGTAATGCGCATGTCCCCCGTAGGCATCTTGGCGCTGAATAACAGATGTTGGTTGTTACCAGACACAATGGCACTCATTTTATCGACCTTAGATGGATGAAAGGCTGAGTGGACCTGCCAGGATTTGAACCTGTGACCATGAGATCGAAACAGAGGCCCCTGCAGTGGACGGATTAGTCCACTGAGCCACCAGACCCGGCCAGGTCTAGCCTGGTGTATCCTTTGGCTCACAGCAAGTGATCGATAAACCATCAATGCATATGAATGAGTCGACATCTGAGGTTTATTAAACTATTTAGCTTCAATATCTAGCAATATATGCACTGAAATCATTTCCTATACATGTCTCACTGTCAATGCAACAGATATCATTCGCCCCACAGGTACTGACAACAACAGTACCTCCTACCCTACGCTTGGGATTGGTAGCAATGTCCTCTAGAGAACAGAGACAATAGGAACTCACAATAACCATAATTACTCGCTAAATAAAGTCTCAGATCTCTTCACCCTATTTTGGTCCGGAATATTGTTTTAACAAAAGCAGCAAGTCATTGTGAATAAACAGCCCAATTGGCAGAATGATGAGCAATGGGTTTGGGTGGAATCAAGTACGTGGGCTGCTTGTAAAATGTGGAGATGTGTGTGTAGTTAATGCAAAACACGGAAACGGGAAAAGTTTCTGCAGTAGCAGCTTTGTAACTCGGCTGAAACTATCCCGTAAAGGCGCGGAGGAGACTCCTTTGCGCTACACTGTGCTGCAGCGTCGACGCCCACCAACTGCACTTGAGAACTATCAGGAGCGGGGTCTGGCTCGGTTACTGCTGACGTCCTCTGTGTCATCTCAAGCGAGGCCGGTGGGACACTCCAATACCAGGGGCTCAAAGTGCAAGCCAAGAGCAATCGAACTGCTCGGGATCCCGCCAGAGTCCTACAAGCAAGCCCCACCGCCCACAGAACGACATGTTTGCGTCCGGACGGTGTGAAAGGTAAGTCCTTTTAAAGTACAGCATGCAATATAGGCAGAGGAATCAGGAGGGAGAACTGCACAGTAAACCGGAGGAAAGCACCTTACCATGACTGAACAGCACTGGTGTGTACTCAGTGGAAATGACATCCAAGCAGGCGTGTCACGTGTAGAATGTACTTCATGCCATCAAATGTATTTCTTGTTTGAGAAGATTGCACATTAGTATATATGGTTCTTTGAAATTGAGAAACAAGCGTTTTTTATCAATTTCGGTTCTAAATATTGTAAATAGACGTGGACGAGAGAAAAGGGCATTTTGAAAGATAGTTTGGTATCTGGTATGGTAGATAGATGGGCGTTTGTTCCAGTTTGTCTTTAACATGCCAGCTCCTTCAATTCTGTTTAACCCTGCCGTTTGGAGGAAAGAGTCCGCCCGGGATCCGGTTGGTGTTTGTTTTTGCTAATTACATTTGCTCCTATTTTCAAATTCAAAATTACAACAAAAAGACACCGTCTAAAATAGTTTGTGTGCCCTGTGATCATTTTGAAGTTAATTCTCGATACCAACAAACAAAATATAAAGCTCGCGTTAATAATGTCAAAACTACGGGACACGACGCACTAAGGGATGGGAAGGAGCGACATTTTAGATACTCGTTTGGCAGAACTATGTGCAGTTTGATAGCAATGCTCAATTTGTGTGGTTTGTGCGCGTGGAGCTTCTCAGTATTTCTTTTGCCACATCTTGGATGTTATGTACAAAGACGAACTAGGAGATGCAGCGATTTTTGAAGAGCAGCGTTATAGTTTGTCAATTAAAAATGGCCGTGTTTACTCCTCCCCTGCAGATCTGTGTACCTTTGAGTGCAGCTTTACAGTTATTATATCAAGCCACAGCAAATTGTTCCATAATTCAGTTTAAGAATTCTGCAATGCCTGCACAAAAATAGCTTAATGTCTAGAGAAAGGCAGGCATTTATCTTGTAAAGTTATTAACACTCGTTTGCAAGGATTTTTCCCCCTTCTTCATGAAACAAAGTTTTTGCTGAGGCCGTTAAAACTGTTTATAGTAAATTGTGCTCCCTCTGTGCTCAACACCTGATTTCATCTGCTGCTCTGCAAGACATGGCATCTCCCATGATGCCTTGCACAAACTGCTAGTCTCAGCTGAAACGGTGCCTAGTAACTCCAGCACTGAACATCTGGCGCGGTGTTTATTTGTTCTATTGCCCCTGTTAAGTGGTTGTGAAATATCAGAAGCTTTTGTAAAATTGTTTTTTCAGCCATCAGAATTACCACTTGCTATTGTTTAATATGCTAAACTGAGGGAGACATTAAATGTACTGTGTTCTGCTATAGGTGATGAACTTGCCACATAGAGAATTTTATGGCGTTCCGGAGCATGAGTTGTGTTTGAGTGTTGCTCCCTTCTTTATTCCTTTTGTTTCCTTTGGCTCTCATTCATAGTATATGTACAATTGCTAAGTGCTTGTATTCATAAACCTTCTACTCTATTTAAAGGTATTTTCTGTATTCCTGGTATGAATGGCTCCAAACTAAATGGCCAAGAATGAGTTCTGGTGTTGGAATATGCAGAAGGGTTCAGGTTTGTGCAGTAGAATGTGATGAGTTTTCAACTTCCAGAGAAAATATAGAGAGGACATGAGATGAGAGAACTCTCTTAAGGGCATACTTTTTGAGGAGGCCCTCTGCTTTTGATTGCAGTGGCTCAGTTTATTTGGTGATTCACAATTCCAATCATGGGTAAAACATGGCTTGTTGAACATAGATGAGATGTACTTGCAAATTGTTTGATTGCATATTGCATTTCAGGTTTTCAATTTGACCAATCCTTTGACTTCTTACCAACAAAATATGAGTGTCTTCCTGGTCGAGGACCACACTGCTTTTTCTCTTATCTGTCTTGTATCAAGACCCTGCTGGACTATGGGGAGAAAGAAAGCTTGAATAAGCAGCTACCTATGTTATATGACATCTCTTTATTAATGTAATAACTGCACTTTCACAATTGCTTTATTAACCTTCCTGCTTTCTCAAATTTGCTTGAAAATGCACCATTTGTCCACTCTTTTTTCAAAATTTTCTCGGGGGGAGAACCCCCCCGAACCCCCTTTAGGTTGTTCGGGCTCGCTCGCTGCGCTCGCTCGCTGCGGTGCAGTATGCCAATAATCTTACGCCCCACCACTTTCAAATGTCACCAGCCACCACTGATGTAATGTATCGTTGCCATCCTCTGTACCCAATCAAAAAAGGACATGCTGAACCCAACTAAAAACTTGTGTCATGCCAGCTATGCCCTTAGCAGATAATGTGTCATGCACAGCGTATATCTGTCGGTGCCTATTTTTAATTAATTCATACCTGACACAAATAAGACCTGAATCTTATTTTCTTTTTTTCACTAAAGACAAAAACTTGTCTTGGATACTAGGTAGTAGCTTGATGCTGCTAAAACGATGTTGCCAAAAATGAGGAAAAATACCTGCCATGAAAGAAATAATGTAAAGAGTATAGAAGGTTAAAAATTTCTCTACTATCCAAAAATAATGGCCATTATCATAAATTTTCAACTTAAGGCCAAGGAAAGAGTGACTACCTGATAAGAATGGCAAAGTGCTCGTCTCTGTAATGTAGATGATACCTATGAGAGAGGCGGGGACATGGCCAGGTATTATGGCTTTTTATGCGCAACCTTGAGAAAAAGAAATTAATAAAAAGCCTGTCAATACTCCTATATTAACCTAAAAATGGTTGTAGAGAATATAATAGACATAAGTATGTTAACAAATGAACTATACCTGAATTAACGGTTCCTAGATGTGTTAGTGCTGTGGTCCCATGCAGTTCATCCTTAATGTCACAGACATGATTGCAAGACCTATGTAGATGAAAAAGGCCATGAGCGTGGCAGTATGGAGGCCAATTATTCCCCCAAATGGAGCCCGTAAATAGAGCGCTTAGCTGTCTATACTTTGCTGCCATATTAAACAACACGGTTCGAGCTACCTGGGCAAGGGCAGATATACACAATGGCACAGGTAAACTGAAGGCAATAAATAGCCCCTATGTGTACCTGGAGCCTACTTATGTAACTGATATGTAAATATATGAGGCTACAGGACACCACCTAACCGCGATATAAAGCCTAATTAGGTAGTAAAATACTCATTAGGGTCTCCGTAGCTGAGCCCATGCACTGATACTCATGTTAAAAGGCAGATAGACACTTCGATGAGCTCAACATACTTAAGGAGAAATGCACCTGTAGGAGAGTAGGATCTGCCTCTTATGTTGCCCCCACTTTTTTTCTGATGTTTACACTGGTTTCTGGCTATAGTCAGGCTGGGACCCTGCCAATCAGGGCACCAGCCTCTCTGTTCTCTCTAAACGACTTGGAGTGCACTCTAGGTGCACTAGTGATTGGATACTGTGGTACCTTATGAGTCCCTAGTATATGGTACCTTAGGTGCCAAGGGCATAGGTACTTCACAGGCCTACCAGGGGCTGAAGCATGTATTATGCCACCCCTGGGAAGCAGACTAAATCTGACACCACAGGTCTGCTACTGCAGCCTGGGTAAGGTGGTGCATGCACCCCTTACTGTGGTATAGGCTACCTATATCACTACATAGATACACACATACAAACCTATAAGTCACTCCTATGGCAGGCCTTATCAATCCTGAAGGCAGAGTGCTTGGTTCCTATGTGAGAGGGTGCCCCTGCATGAGCAGAGCCCCTCTGAAGCCTTCGGAGACCCTTCTCTGATGCTGTTTGTAGTGCAGCCTGACCATATACTCTTAAGCGCATTATAACCTCGCGTTAAATGCTAACTTTGGGATGGCTGCACGGAAACATGTCGTGTTTGGTGTCAAACATCTTGGAATACTACCCCCCTGCCAGTTCTGGCGGCGGGGGTAGCATTCCACCCTTCTAGAGGGATAGACATGTACCTACTGTGGAAACGCGGTAGAATCCTGAAGAGCCCTGGCATCACAAAATGGATGCCACCAGTCACAGACACTGGGCTGCCCTCCTGCTGATGACCGAAACTCGCAGTGGAGGAAGTCCAACAATAGGTATCCTGTCCCAGGGAGGTGTGACCACCTCCCAGACAGGGTTTAGTGTATTGGGGCTGGGTGGGTGCACTCCTAGAGTGCTTTGAAGTCCTGCACTGGGGGAGCAGAAGGCTCCTCTGTGCATACCCCAGTTCAAACCGGCTCAGGGGCTACCTGCCCCTGCTCTGGCGCGAAACTGGACAAAGAGAAGTGGGTGTAGCCACCCACTCCCCTGACCCTCCCATAGGTGGGGTCTTAGAGCTAGTCCCTCCCTTCCTTTTTAGTATAAGGTAGGGAACCCTTGCCATTGCAAACTAGATATCCCTGGACGACGCTCTAAAGAAGAATCCTGGACCTTCGATGTTCCACTACCTCTGGAAGACTGAAGAATCTCCCTTGGAGTCAAGGAGTGACTCCCCTGCTTGGCAGGTGCCAAAAACTGAAACGACGGTCGCAAACTACGCCGCTCCCGCCGGAGCCCGAGGTCCCTGCAGCCCAAGATGAGGATTTCCTGACTTCTCCAAGGCCATCGTGAGTCCCAGCGAAGCTGAGGCAAGTGGACCCCACGAGTGACGAGGAACCGCAGTCCCTGGGTAACGTGCACTATTGTCGAGTGCAACCCCTTCACGACGTTCTACGAACCTGTGCTTTGGACCACGTGTGGTACCAGCCTCTAGCAGGAATCCCTTCAAAGATCAGAGGCCTACCCTGTCCCGAGTGACCGTGGGCCCCTGTTGAAGGAATCCTCCCGAGGCATCTTTGCGATCCCTTGCCAGCCGGCTTGTGGGTCCCCTGAAGACTTTTCTACAGAACCAAAGGGCTCCCCTGGTTGCTCCAGGCCTGCCCTGACTTACCCTTGCTGGGTGAGTTCCCCAGACCTTGTTGGTCTGCACCATTGAATTTTTACGCTTTCCACGAGACTTGCTGCTACCAAGGCTTGTTGGCTCCAATCGGGTCGTCGACACCGCAGTCAGCTGCAGACTTCGTGGGACACGCTGAATCCAGCTTCTGGTCGTCCTCGATGCCTCCTGGACCTCGTGGCCGAAGAGTCAAGACACCCGTGAACAACCTGAATCTGTCGACGACGGTGGGCATTCATCTTCCTTGCCCCGGGTCACTGCCCAGTGACTTTGAACACTGTCCCCTCTGCTTTCAGGTCTTCCTTCTTCCGAATCCAGGCTTGGATTCCACCGGACACTTCTTCTGGCTTCACAAGCAGCAAGTCTTCATTGGCTCCCATTGAAAACGACGCCGCGACCCGACACCAAAGGACACCTATGCACCCGGCTTCCCTGGGTGAGGTAACTCCAGCACTACGGTGCTCCTGTGGGTGTTGGCCCTAGAACTACTTACCCTGTAAGTGACTTGCTTGTAGCTACTCCCTAAGTGCCCTTAAACTCTTAATTTCCAACCGCGACTTGCCCCATTGAAGTCTACGGCGATCCGCGCCTGTGTTCACGCACTGCACGCGTCCCCCGTGGGTCCTTTACTTACCTGCCTTGGGTGGTTTCGTGAGGCCCCAGCACTTCTGAAGGCCCTGGGCCTTGTCTCTTTGCAAGTCGTTGTTCTTAAGTCTCTTTTTAGTATATGGTCTGGTACGCCCCTAGGGCCCCAGCCATATTTGTGCTTAATTTATTGTGAAACGTTGATTTATGCATATGTTCCTGTCTTCTAATCTCACAAGAGATTAGTAGAGAGTTGCTTAGTAATAAATACATATATATTTGATATATATACCTGTGTGGTGTCTTTTCATTTGGTGATTCAAGAGATTGTGTGGTAAAACAAGCTGCTTTACATTCCTCCAAGACTTAGCCTGAAGGCTGCTCTCCACAGCTACCACTAGGATAGCTTTCTATAAAGGTTGTCTTAAACCTACCTACCATAAGAGTCGAATTGTACTGGTGCAAGGTGTCCACTTTAACTAGTGAACAGCATATACCAGGCCAACTTCTCACAGCACCCCACTACTGTGTTACTAGCGGGGGAAGCTCCCACTGAGGGAACTAGGTGGAAGACTCCGCATGACCAGCAAATAGTCTACATCCAGGATGGAAACTTGTTGTTAACAGGATTCTTGCGAACAAGCAATGTCCCCGTAATGTCCCGCACTTATGTAAAAATAAAAAACCAACATATTTATACTAGCGAAACAGATTCCACACGGGGGGAGTAAATAAGGGGCTCTATGTAACTTACTTGTAGCCATTCGTGCCACCTCGCTGATATCCTCTGGTAGGGCACATTAACTGTGGCCGTATTTAACCAGGGGGCTCCTCCTTTCGTGTCAATCACTATTTCCGCTTCCGGGTCAAAGCGATGCTAAAAATAGCAGAAGGACTTAGGAAGATTCCATATTAGAATGGCTATAAACATCAAAAGGTGATGCTAAAAATAGCAGAAGGACTTAAAGAGAGTCCATGTTGGAATAGTTATGATATCTAACATCGAAGGTGACCGATGTAGGTCAGTCACCGATATTGTCCATATATCAGTGGTAGAAAATATAACGAAAAATGGGCCCATGAATAGAGACAATGTTGTAAAAGTTGGAAAATATACCAAAATAGGGCCTATAAATATTAACAATGACATGAATGTTAAAATGACCCCAATTAAGAAGGAATGATTGAGGTCAACATAGATTGTGCAAACGTACCAAAAAAGAAGGAAAAATTCCGGGATAATGCTGGAATATAACAAATATATCTTAGACACAAGCAATGAATTGAAGCTTCAATATGTGCTGGATTACAGTTAAAAAATGAGAGACCTATATCCATAGCTTCTACATGTGATTCTCAAAAAAGCAATGCTGTGAGAAAAAGCTTTGGCTCAAATGTACTTCATACAATATAGAACACTTATCTCTAGAATAATATAGGAACCTAAAGTGGCCAAGAGAATACACAGATATATCTGTAGGTGCAGGAAGTACAGTAATAATATAAGAAATACTAATGTGATATATATAATAAAGCTATATCACAATGAAAAGATGTATTGATTGCATGACCTATGTGTTGAATCTAATCGCCTGGTCCCAGGGAATTTCTTGGTTAAGGCCACTATTAGCAGTATCAAGAATAAATATCCAATATACTTCCCTACGTTTCCTTATGGCCTCACTGGATTTACCCAATCTGCCATCTATCTTTTCTAGTATGAACCAACGAATGTCATCCACAGTGTGATTTTTGTCAATGTAGTGTTATACTAAAGGGGCTGAAAATCTTTTTGTCCTTATAGATGACCTGTGTTCAGTCAAGCGTGTGTTAAAGGCTCTAGCAGTTTCGCCTACATATCCCTTCTGGCAAGGGCATATCAACAAATAAACCACATCTTTGGTTTTACAGTTTGTGTGTCCTGTCGATAGGATTTGATGGTCCCTGAATGATAGACAGGATGTCTCTATGCTCAAAGGGCAAACTTTACAGGTGCTACATTTATAGTTCCCTATGACAGGGCGTGTACCGTCAAGCGTTCTCTGAGTAGCTTGGCCGCCAGTGTTGATCCTTGAATGTACCACATGATCTTTAAGATTTCTGTTGCGCCTATATGCAAAGAGAGGTCTCGCTAATTGGTCAGACTTTTCTTTGTTGATATTAAGTATATGCCAGCTGGAGTATACAGCCTGTTGAATTCTCTCATTCATCATGGAGTGACGAGGGACAAAGACTACCGATGGATTAGTTTTAGGTGTAGAGTTCGTAAGCAGATGCTGCCTGTCAAAATAACGAGCTCGTTTCATCGAGTCTCTCACCAACCTTTTCGGGTAACCTCTGGTTAAGAATTTGTCACGCATCACCGTAGCCTTGACGTCAAAATCACTAATGTTGGTACAATTACATCGTAGACGTAAAAATTGACCAAACGGGATACTTTTCTTTTGTGCTGTAGGGTGATAACTGTCATAATGTAGCAATGTATACGTGCTGTAGGTTTTGTGTATAAATCCACAGCCAAATTGCCTGCATCATTCTTGATGGTTACGTCTAAAAATTCTACCTGGTCGTTACTCACATTACTGGTAAAACGTATGTTGTTATCACAGAGGTTTATCCAATCCAGGAATTGTGAAAGATTTTCTTCGGTATCTACCCAAATAAAGAAGATATCGTCATATGGCAGATTGGGTAAATCCAGTGAGGCCATAAGGAAACGTAGGGAAGTATATTGGATATTTATTCTTGATACTGCTAATAGTGGCCTTAACCAAGAAATTCCCTGGGCCCAGGCGATTAGATTCAACACATAGGTCATGCAATCAATACATCTTTTTCATTGTGATATAGCTTTATTATATATATCACATTAGTATTTCTTATATTATTACTGTACTTCCTGCACCTACAGATATATCTGTGTATTCTCTTGGCCACTTTAGGTCCCTATATTATTCTAGAGATAAGTGTTCTATATTGTATGAAGTACATTTGAGCCAAAGCTTTTTCTCACAGCATTGCTTTTTTTGAGAATCACATGTAGAAGCTATGGATATAGGTCTCTCATTTTTTAACTGTAATCCAGCACATATTGAAGCTTCAATTCATTGCTTGTGTCTAAGATATATTTGTTATATTCCAGCATTATCCCGGAATTTTTCCTTCTTTTTTGGTACGTTTGCACAATCTATGTTGACCTCAATCATTCCTTCTTAATTGGGGTCATTTTAACATTCATGTCATTGTTAATATTTATAGGCCCTATTTTGGTATATTTTCCAACTTTTACAACATTGTCTCTATTCATGGGCCCATTTTTCGTTATATTTTCTACCACTGATATATGGACAATATCGGTGACTGACCTATATCGGTCACCTTCGATGTTAGATATCATAACTATTCCAACATGGAATCTCTTTAAGTCCCTCTGCTATTTTTAGCATCACCTTTTGATGTTTATAGCCATTCTAATATGGAATCTTCCTAAGTCCTTCTGCTATTTTTAGCATCGCTTTGACCCGGAAGCGGAAATAGTGATTGACACGAAAGGAGGAGCCCCCTGGTTAAATACGGCCACAGTTAATGTGCCCTACCAGAGGACATTAGCGAGGTGGCACGAATGGCTACAAGTAAGTTACATAGAGCCCCTTATTTACTCCCCCCGTGTGGAATCTGTTTCGCTAGTATAAATATGTTGGTTTTTTATTTTTACATAAGTGCGGGACATTACGGGGACATTGCTTGTTCGCAAGAATCCTGTTAACAACAAGTTTCCATCCTGGATGTAGACTATTTGCTAGTCATGCGGAGTCTTCCACCTAGTTCCCTCAGTGGGAGCTTCCCCCGCTAGTAACACAGTAGTGGGGTGTATTTCTCCTTAAGTATGTTGAGCTCATCGAAGTGTCTATCTGCCTTTTAACATGAGTATCAGTGCATGGGCCCAGCTACGGAGACCCTAATGAGTATTTTACTACCTAATTAGGCTTTATATCGCGGTTAGGTGGTGTCCTGTAGCCTCATATATTTACATATCAGTTACATAAGTAGGCTCCAGGTACACATAGGGGCTATTTATTGCCCTCAGTTTACCTGTGCCATTGTGTATATCTGCCCTTGCCCAGGTAGCTCGAACCGTGTTGTTTAATATGGCAGCAAAGTATAGACAGCTAAGCGCTCTATTTACGGGCTCCATTTGGGGGAATAATTGGCCTCCATACTGCCACGCTCATGGCCTTTTTCATCTACATAGGTCTTGCAATCATGTCTGTGACATTAAGGATGAACTGCATGGGACCACAGCACTAACACATCTAGCAACCGTTAATTCAGGTATAGTTCATTTGTCAACATACTTATGTCCATTATATTCTCTACAACCATTTTTAGGTTAATATAGGAGTATTGACAGGCTTTTTATTAATGTCTTTTTTTAAGGTTGCGCATAAAAAGCCATAATACCTGGCCATGTCCCCGCCTCTCTCATAGGTATCATCTACATTACAGAGACGAGCACTTTGCCATTCTTATCAGGTAGTCACTCTTTCTTTGTCCTTAAGTTGAAAATTTATGATAATGGCCATTATTTTTGGATAGTAGAGAACTTTTTAACCTTCTATACTCTTTACATTATTTCTTTCATGGCAGGTATTTTTCCTCATTTTTGGCAACATCGTTTTAGCAGCATCAAGCTACTACCTAGTATCCAAGACAAGTTTTTGTCTTTAGTGAAAAAAAGAAAATAAGATTCAGGTCTTATTTGTGTCAGGTATGAATTAATTAAAAATAGGCACCGACAGATATACGCTGTGCATGACACATTATCTGCTAAGGGCATAGCTGGCATGACACAAGTTTTTAGTTGGGTTCAGCATGTCCTTTTTTGATTGGGTACAGAAGATGGCAACGATACATTACATGTTTTGCACATATTTATTCTTTCCTTCTTTTCACTCTGCACACTTTTGGCCTGGGTACTATTCTTAACTTTTTTTCGGTATGATTCACATGTTGTTCTTTTAGGCACCATCTCAATAGATGACGTAATGATTTTAGCCAATTATGTATCATGTACTCCAATGTTGGATTGAGGGTTTCCTTAAGACCCAATTTTCAGTATATCAGTAGACAGATTATTTTCAGCAACTTAACCTGTGCTATATCCCATCTAGTGACCGCATGTGACGGAAGCCTGACGAAGGCATGGCCGAAACGCGCGTAGTTCCACTACTTTCCGCCAGTTTCTGAAGATCATGATACACCCTTTGGTTGCTTAAGATAAAATTGTTTTGTCTTACCCTTTTTCTTGATCTAGGATAATGACTTTACACTTATATGATGATGATTAGTCAGATTTGTTTACACAAATAATTGAACAGATGCAATATCTTGCTTACTGTTAATTAAGAATATTTACTCATTAATCAATTGTCTTTAATTGTGTTTTTTATTATTGAATTGTTTAACAATCATTAAATAAATAGTTTTATATAAAGCTCAGTTTGTTGTTTTGACTCCCTTGTTGACTGAGATTAATCTGTCTGCACTATTTCATTATTAACCTGGCCCTGGTTAGTATTTACCTGTTTGCTATTTTCGGAAGAAAGCGTGATGACCCTGCCCTTGTCCAGGAAAGAAGATTTACACTGAAGGATAGTCGGGATCACCCCAGAGGATTCGAACCCACTCAGGCAGTTTGGGGAGACCGACTGCGTCCACTAATCCAGCCTGCCATCCCATGCTTACATGCAAAGCCCAAGTGAGTTGCAGACGTTCATGTGGCTAATTCGCTTCAACCGTCTCTTACCTGGTCTGGGGTAAAAATAACCACCGTACCGCCCTGACATGCGGGGGTGCTTTGTCACACATAGAGGCGTCGCTGCTGTTTGCCTCTCAAATTCAAGGCTGTCTGAAAGCCTTGCCGGACTCAGAGGCGGATGCCTCCCTGACCCACGGCGTTGATTGTCCCTCGCTGCTGTTCTTCCACCTCGCTGTCTGCCTTCACAATCGGAGGCTTCCGGCTCAATTTATTCGAATCCGATGCCTAACCCTTCGGTCTCTCCGAGGGTGTATGTTCTGTGGTAGGCGTTCGTCCGCCTCGCAGGCTGCCGGCATTTGATCAGATGATCCTGCTCGCCTGTTGGAACACGCCCGGAGAAGAGCTGCCATGCTTGGGACGACGTGTGCCTGACATCGTTTGACTGGCTGCAGCGCAGCAGCCTCTCCCCTCGCCTCGCCTATAGTTCCTGGAAGACGAGCTGAGGCGGCGGTGACAGGGTCCAGCGAGTGAAGCGGGCCGTCCGCGCAGCTCGTGCTTTAGGAGCCTCGCGGGACGGTGCAAATCTGTCCCTGTTAAGATTTCTCACAGGGGCTAATTTTCTGTTGCTAGGACGCGCAGCGCCAGCCGTGCTCATCTTGCTTGAATTATTTTTTTTGTCTTTTTTTTTCTTTTCTGGTGATTCTCCTTTTAGTCGGGGTGCTACGTTTTGGGGTCACATCATGCCCTCCATTTTGCAACCTCCCTTCCTCATTGACTATATGCCTGGCTTCCTAAAATGGCGATCCACTGCCCAATGAAAGGGACAGAGGACTTCCAGGCACAGATTTAAAAAAAAGAAATCGAAGTAGGACTTTGTTCCTAGGCAATCTTAATCACAGAAACTGAAGAAAGACTCCTGACCCAATGTACAAGAAACTATCTACATAATCTAAAAATCGGCCATATTTAATCAGTTTTGCGAGGTGTTCCACAACCTAATCACTTATATAACATTACAATAGTAATCTAGAGGCTGCATATCAATAATCGAAGAAAGGATTATTTGCCCCTACCCTGTTTTTAACCCTAGTGGTTCATGCTAACCCTCCATCTCCAGCTGACAAAAATATGCATTTCAGCAGAACTACTTCAAAATTGAATTGTCATTGTGATGTTCCTTAGTGACTTTTCCTAAGGTCTCGGCAACAATTTGTAACTCCATTATACACTTAGCGGCAACCCCCACCAGCGTGCTATACTATTCTTGATACAAGCATGTCTTCAGCAATGCTCCTCCTCAAACCCCCTGACATGGCCCTTGTAAGTTATGGCCCTAACTCGTGGAACATCATGTACCCGATAAATATCTCAAAAAACGTCAAGAAGAATCTCAAATGTAAACTACTGAAACAGCACCCGGAAACTTTGATAGCGGATAACTACCACAGCTTGACTAATGCCACTAAGAAAACTGACTTTATCTTCTATTCCAAGCATCCGGCTGTTGGAACCGGGGTTACCGAGTCCGACACGGTAGCATGGCGTGAAGCGGGAAAGGCACGCGAAGGCAATGTGTAAGGCAGTTGTGCAGCACACTCTTACTCTGACTCAGAAATGCAAACGCAATAACATGACACCACACCAGGCTTTTGTATTTAAAATCAAGATCTTTTATAAATAATTTAAGTTGGCATTAGATGAGGCAAATTAATTCAGATCTACATTCAAATTCATTGCATTACTCAATTGGTGCACATTTTAAATAAAGCATCATAGCTCATCAACAATGTAGGCCACTAAGAGGCCGCAGGAATTATCCCCTACACGTAGCACTTAATAATGATCTCAAGGTACGTTAATAAAACAGGGGCCTAGACATGCAGTTCACTTTAGCTTATTCAATCACTTAAAAGAAGGCTTTTCACTTTACATTTAAATAGGCCTGCATTAATCTAGGCGCGCCCACCTTCAGTACAGTGGGCGTCGCAATTCCAGTACACCTGTAACATAAACACTTCAACTCAATTCAATTAAATACTTTTCCCCTGTGGTAAAAGATTTCGCAGTTAAAAGCATGGCCTAGGCAGTAATTACAATAGGCATCTGCAATAAGTTATTAAATACTATAGGGAACCCCTCGACATGTCCAGTATCCTGGGGCTTCTATGACCCTTAGGGGTTAACTCTAGGCTAGGCCCACTCCTCTCCAGGGCCTCGCCTCATGGGGAAAGTTTACCCAATTGATTATAGGGTTAATGGTGGCCCCCGGCCCCCAGTGGCGTTTTGTGGGCCCTAGGGGCCTCCTGGGCTCACCTGTCGCTGGATCGTTGGTCGCGCTTCCTCTGCGACTGGCACTCCCCCAGGCCCGGCCCGTGTTCTGGAGGGCGGGGCCCGGTCAGGGTGCCTCGGCCTTCAGGCCGGACTGTGGGGACGTTGCGGGGGCCGGTATCACCTTCCTCCGGCCCCCGGGATCAAGGAGTGACTGTGGGGACGTTGCGGGGGCTGGGATCTCACTCCTCCAGCCCCCCGGGATCAAGGTAAGTGCAGCCGCGGCTTCCAGGACTTCGGGGAAGGGAGCGGGAGCCAGCAGTCCTCTTCAGCCGGCTCCCCGTCTCCCTCTACACGGCCGGGGCTCTTCCTGGGCCTCCGTCGGCGCTGGGGGCGGGAGCGGAGCTGGCGCCCAATCGTTGCGCGGCCTTCTTGGGGGCGCGGCCGGCGTCCCCGGCTGCTTAGCGATGGCGTTGGCGGGGCCTGGAGGCCTCGATGATCGCGCTGGCGATTTCTTGTGCCGCAACGGCGGCGGGGCAATTTCTTCGGCCGCGACGGCGGCGGTGAGGTGATTTCTTCAGCCGCGACGGCGGCGATAAGGGCCCAGGGTCCAGTGGCAATTTCTTCGGCCGTGACGGCGGCGGTGAGGTGATTTCTTCAGCCGCGACGGCGGCGATAAGGGCTCAGGGTCCAGTGGCAATTTCTTCGGCCGCGACGGCGGCGATGGGGGCAATCTGTGGAGGCTTCGGTGAGGGCGCGGACGGCGCACCTCACCACAGAAACTCGAGGGGCTTCCCTCGCCTCAGCGCTCCCTTCGGTGAGGGCGCGACGGCGCACCTCACCTCACGGCACTTCTCAGGCAGCGACGGCCGCGGCAGTGATCTCTACACAAGGTCAGTGACCTGGGGGTGACAGAAAGCAGGACGCACCAGCAGCCTGTGGGCAGGGCTGACTGGAAGAGTACTTGGGGGCAGCCCAGCAGTAGGCAGGAATAGTGAGGGGGTGAAGGTCTAGCGCTTCAGGGTACGGCGCTTTACCTGGTGATCCCCAGTTGGGCAGTTTAGGCTTCAGGCCTGGCTGGACGGTCAAGCCTCCTCAAATTAAGGCGTCTTGCGACTGCTCCAGCTTGGTTGCTTCTTAGGCGCTTCTGGTGATGAGTTTCTTGTCAGAAGTTCCTTAGTATAAGTTTCTTGTCAGAGTTTCTTGTCAGAAGTTTCTTGTCATGAGGGGGGAATGAGTTGGTGGTCTGGGAGTGCTTGATGTTCCTCCCTGCACGCTGAAGGTGGTTCCCTGGGTCCCCTCACACTGGGCAAGGTCAGTGGGTGGTGGGCGTTCCTCAGCTATCTTACTCCAGCAGGGCCTCAGCCCTGTCAGCAGCAGTAGTGTAGGTCTCCCCTAGGCCCTAAAGCCTATACTCCGGCGGAGGTTCCCCAGGTTCAGTGGTGCCTCATCAACTGTCTCCAACTGACTAAAAGTTTTCCCTCCAAGCCTTTTATACTCCTAGGTCAGGTGACTCTCCCAAAGGCGGCAAAACATAACTCCTCCCACAGCCCGGAAGGTTCTGGAACCTTCTACATGCCTGGCTATGTGGCCCAGAGGCGGGGATGGAATGGATACTGTATCCCTATACCCCAGCCTGACCCTGGCTACTAGTGTGTATGCGTGTAAGGCCCCTCTGCAGTAGCAGGGGCCTGTGGCAGCCATCTTGAGTGAGTTTCACACATGGTAAAACGGCTAGGGGAAAAACGAAAAATTTCAGGGAAAAAGGGCCACGTCCAACACAACCCCCTCCCAGCCAAAAGCCAGGGCAGACCGATCAATGCCTTGATGGGCTTCCCTGCTTCGGGCGAGAAAACCTGGACGCGGGCCTTTTCCCCAGCTGCAGGAAGGTCCTGCAGGTCCTTCTCCACTCTGGAACCCGGTGGTTCCCTCTCTCACCTCCCTGGACCAACGAAGCCACCCCACTGGCGCTCCCTAATTGGCGGCAGCCAGGACCGGGCGCTAGGCCGTCCAGATGTCTCTGGCCCTTGCGGTCTCACAGAGCGGGGGGCAGTAGCCCCAGGCCCGTTGGCCACTCTCCTTCTTCTCCTTGCAGTTCCAAACTGCCACTGGTCCACCCACCTGGGGTCCGCACCCTCAGGCTGACCAGCAGTCAGGGGCGAGGCTCTCCTCCCCTACCTCTCCTTCAGGGGTTCCGCCCTCTCCTCCTATGCGGGGCACCCTCAGACCACCACTCTCTCACTCTTCCAGGGCCGTGACCCTGCATCCGATCCACCAACCCAGGGTCTAAACCCTTAGGTTGCCCCGGTGCCAGAGGCGAGTCCTCCCTTCCTCTGCACCCCCTCCCAGAGTTCAGCACCCTCCCACCTGGAGAAGCACCCCTGGGAGTCAGCTCCGGAGGGACACTGCTTACAGACGTCCCTCCCGCCAGGTCAGGCAGCCCCTGAACCTGGCACCCCAGCCCAGGATCTAAATCCTGTGGCTGGGCAGACCCCAGAACCCCTGGAGCTCTGAATACATACGCCCCGGGTTCTCCTGTCACTGGGGGATCCCCTACCATGGATGGCCCATCGGGACAGCCTAGGCTCCCAACCTGGGGTTCCCTTATGGAACTCTCCAGGCCCTGAGACTGCGGTTGGGGCACCTCTCTTGATAAATAGAATTTGGGCTCCTGTGGAACCCCAGCAGGTACGCTGCCACCATTCACTTTGCCCTGCATCTCCATCTGCAAGGCTCGGAGCTCTAGTTCCTTCAGGCTAAGCTCATGTGCAAGCTTCCTTTCCTCCATGGCTAGCCTTGCCTGTTCTCGCTCCCTTTCCATCCTAGCAAGTTCTAATGTTAATCGCCTCTGCTTCCTTCTGTCCTCCAATTCCTCTGCCGACAACCTTCCCCCTGACACACTACTGCCTGCCCTGGAACGTCTTCCTGGCAACACATTCTCGCTAACATCAATGCGCAGTAGGTCCAGTTCTCCTGGGTTGTCTGCCTCCCCCTACTCCTCATCCCCTCTTCCCTCTGGGTGGGCCATTACCCATGCCCTCAAAGCTTTCTGAAGCACCTCCTTCCTGGCGCCTCGCTTGACGGCCACCCCCCTCTCTAGGCAGAACTCCTTGAGCTGTGTCACCGTATACCGTTCTAGGTTGGCCAACTCAAACTCCATCCTCCTAGGTGGGGTCCCAGACAATTTAAGGAAGGGGTTCTAAACTGTAGGTAACAGGTCTAACGCAGGAATGTACACAGTCGGCAATTACCATAGAATTCCTAGCACTTTCATTACAATAGGTGTCTAATTGCGGCGCACACTGAGTCACTGTAGGGTGCTGCACAAGCACCAGTCCTTATCCCACCGCTGTACACCAAATGTTGGACCGGGGTTACCGAGTCCGACACGGTAGCATGGCGTGAAGCGGGAAAGGTACGCGAAGGCAATGTGTAAGGCAGTTGTGCAGCACACTCTTACTCTGACTCAGAAATGCGAACGCAATAACATGACACCACACCAGGCTTTTGTATTTAAAATCAAGATCTTTTATAAATAATTTAAGTTGGCATTAGATGAGGCAAATTAATTCAGATCTACATTCAAATTCATTGCATTACTCAATTGGTGCACATTTTAAATAAAGCATCATAGCTCATCAACAATGTAGGCCACTAAGAGGCCGCAGGAATTATCCCCTACACGTAGCACTTAATAATGATCTCAAGGTACGTTAATAAAACAGGGGCCTAGACATGCAGTTCACTTTAGCTTATTCAATCACTTAAAAGAAGGCTTTTCACTTTACATTTAAATAGGCCTGCATTAATCTAGGCGCGCCCACCTTCAGTACAGTGGGCGTCGCAATTCCAGTACACCTGTAACATAAAACACTTCAACTCAATTCAATTAAATACTTTCCCCCTGTGGTAAAAGATTTCGCAGTTAAAAGCATGGCCTAGGCAGTAATTACAATAGGCATCTGCAATAAGTTATTAAATACTATAGGGAACCCTCGACATGTCCAGTATCCTGGGGCTTCTATGACCCTTAGGGGTTAACTCTAGGCTAGGCCCACTCCTCTCCGGGGCCTCGCCTCATGGGGAAAGTTTACCCAATTGATTATAGGGTTAATGGTGGCCCCGGCCCCCAGTGGCGTTTTGTGGGCCCTAGGGGCCTCCTAGGCTCACCTGTCGCTGGATCGTTGGTCGCGCTTCCTCTGCGACTGGCACTCCCCAGGCCCGGCCCGTGTTCTGGAGGGCGGGGCCCGGTCGGGATGCCTCGGCCTTCAGGCCGGACTGTGGGGACGTTGCGGGGGCCGGTATCACCTTCCTCCGGCCCCCGGGATCAAGGAGTGACTGTGGGGACGTTGCGGGGCTGGGATCTCACTCCTCCAGCCCCCGGGATCAAGGTAAGTGCAGCCGCGGCTTCCAGGACTTCGGGGAAGGGAGCGGGAGCCTGCAGTCCTCTTCAGCCGGCTCCCCGTCTCCCTCTACACGGCTGGGGCTCTTCCTGGGCCTCCGTCGGCGCTGGGGGCGGGAGCGGAGCCGGCGCCCAATCGTTGCGCGGCCTTCTTGGGGGCGCGGCCGGCGTCCCCGGCTGCTTAGCGACGGCGTTGGCGGGGCCTGGAGGCCTCGATGATCGCGCTGGCGATTTCTTGTGCCACAACGGCGGCGGGGGCAATTTCTTCGGCCGCGACGGCGGCGGTGAGGTGATTTCTTCAGCCGCGACGGCGGCGATAAGGGCCCAGGGTCCAGTGGCAATTTCTTCGGCTGCGACGGCGGCGGTGAGGTGATTTCTTCAGCCGCGACGGCGGCGATAAGGGCCCAGGGTCCAGTGGCAATTTCTTCGGCCACGACGGCGGCGATGGGGGCAATCTGTGGAGGCTTCGGTGAGGGCGCGGACGGCGCACCTCACCACAGAAACTCGAGGGGCTTCCCTTGCCTCAGCGCTCCCTTCGGTGAGGGCGCGACGGCGCACCTCACCTCACGGCACTTCTCAGGCGGCGACGGCCGCGGCGCTGATTTCTACACAAGGTCAGTGACCTGGGGGTGACAGAAAGCAGGACGCACCAGCAGCCTGTGGGCAGGGCTGACTGGAAGAGTACTTGGGGGCAGCCCAGCAGTAGGCAGGAATAGTGAGGGGGTGAAGGTCTAGCGCTTAAGGGTACGGCGCTTTACCTGGTGATCCCCAGTTGGGCAGTTTAGGCTTCAGGCCTGGCTGGACGGTCAAGCCTCCTCAAATTAAGGCGTCTTGCGACTGCTCCAGCTTGGTTGCTTCTTAGGCGCTTCTGGTGATGAGTTTCTTGTCAGAAGTTCCTTAGTATAAGTTTCTTGTCAGAGTTTCTTGTCAGAAGTTTCTTGTCATGAGGGGGGGAATGAGTTGGTGGTCTGGGAGTGCTTGATGTTCCTCCCTGCACGCTGAAGGTGGTTCCCTGGGTCCCCTCACACTGGGCAAGGTCAGTGGGTGGTGGGCGTTCCTCAGCTATCTTACTCCAGCAGGGCCTCAGCCCTGTCAGCAGCAGTAGTGTAGGTCTCCCCCCTAGGCCCTAAAGCCTATACTCCGGCGGAGGTTCCCCCAGGTTCAGTGGTGCCTCATCAACTGTCTCCAACTGACTAAAAGTTTTCCCTCCAAGCCTTTTATACTCCTAGGTCAGGTGACTCTCCCAAAGGCGGCAAAACATAACTCCTCCCACAGCCCGGAAGGTTCTGGAACCTTCTACATGCCTGGCTATGTGGCCCAGAGGCGGGGATGGAATGGATACTGTATCCCTATACCCCAGCCTGACCCTGGCTACTAGTGTGTATGCGTGTAAGGCCCCTCTGCAGTAGCAGGGGCCTGTGGCAGCCATCTTGAGTGAGTTTCACACATGGTAAAACGGCTAGGGGAAAAACGAAAAATTTCGGGGAAAAAGGGCCACGTCCAACACCGGCTAAATGGAAAAACATCTTCCTTCTCCTCCTTCCAGTCACTAAAACAATCAAAATTCTGTATGGATTAAAAATGACGAAAACCCCCTTTCCGTCTTTTAAAGGGGAAATTAATATATCTATCTTCAGGACTGGTAATATACTCATACAAGTTACTGACCCTCACCTCAACATCTTCGATAGACACTTTCATACATTGGTCACTTCACTCACAATACAGGGCCAATCCCCCCTATCGCCTCCCTCCCCTATTACTCAACTCATCCACCCTGAACAGTCCTGCCTTCTTCCTCCTAATGATCCTCCTTCTTTACCCGAGACTCCCTTGATCACTTACATCAACTTTAACATGTCCCCCAACACACACTGCAAATCAATACCCTCAAAAACGACTTCTCTCCCTCCCTCCCTCTCTATCTTTCAACCTTACTAATATAAACCTTGATAATATGCATGCCATGCCCATGGTCGCGATCCCCCCACCTAGTCCCGCCTCCACGACTCCCACTGCTGATGCCCTTCCTTCTAGTGGTACCCCTACTCTACTCACTCAGACGAGGAACAATACCAGGTCCTTTGTTACAGATCACCCCTATAGCTTTGAGCTCTCTGCCTCCCTTCACTCAGAATGGGCAGCATGTTCTCCCACTCTCACCAACGCTCTCAACGCTCAGGTTCCCCCGGTCACAACCAACAACCTTGATTCCCCCTCCAACACTCACCCTAGGAAATTGCCTTCTAGATGGTCACCTCCTGCTCTCACCTTGACGTCCAATCAATCAGCAACTAATGAGATCCACTGCAGTCCTTGCGATGTGGCCAATCACTCAGCAACTAATGAGATCCTCTGCAGTCTTTGCGATGTGGCCCCTATCCTGAGAACATCATCGACTAATTACTCAGCCGAAACTCCACCCCTTCACAAAGCAGTCCCTAAGCATCCCACTAAGATTATCTTATGAAATCCTAGTCCTAATGACACGGACCACCCCCTTAACGCAGTGATCTCCTCTCCCTTTTACGCAGATCTCACTGCGTCTCCCCACACCCTCAATGCGGGATGCACCTCCAAATCTCTCGCACAGATTCTGAACAGAATGGATCGTAAACTCAACTCTCTTACGACGGACTTAGCGCACCTTAGACAGGATCTCTTAAACCAGAACACCCTTGCCCACTCTCACACTTATGAAAATTCACATACAGGTTACTTGAATTCCTTGCAATGCCTCCCTTGGCCTACCATTCCCCTTTGCCGGTGGCTCTTAGTGATTCCTACCTCCCTAAGAACCAGGCGGTTGCTAATTTTTCCATCTCCACAATCCCAGTAATAGTGGGCTCAAATAGAATCCACGTAATTCCTAACTCGCCCAGAGCTCCCGCACAATATGCCACCATCCAGACGCTTAAATCTGCTAAGGATAATCCCTACCCTCTTTCTTGCATGCTCGTCAACTGTAGATCGGCAGCACAACATGCTACTGAGATCGCTGAAACCATTCTCAGTGAGGGAATTGACATTGCTTTCCTTACAGAAACTTGGCTCAATGACCACTCGATGGCCATTCTTGACCTACTTATTCCTCCTGGGTACTCCATCATTAGACAGGATAGGACTGATAGAACAGGTGGAGGCCTAGCCTTAATCCACAAAGCAGAAATCCAACTCTCCATGCTAAAGAATGCCGAATACTCGACCTTTGAATACCTCGGCGTTGAACTTAACGACAAAGGCTCCCCTCCCATCAAACTACACACTATATATCACGCACCTGGTGATCGCCCACTCTTCGCTGAAGAGTTATCTGACCTACTTACTCAGTTTTCCCTTTCTGACTCAAAGGACGTGTTTTTGGGAGATTTTAACATTCATTGGAACAACACAGAAGACTCCACAGTCAGGTGCCTCACAAACCTTCTTGAGATAAATTACCTAAAGCAACTCTGCAACAAACCAACTCACATCAAAGGCCCTATCCTAGACGCAATTATCACAAGTAATGAACTGATCTCCCTTAATGACATCATTGCCATTGACTGGTCTGACCACCATCTCATACTCTTCATCAAGAACATCGCAAAACCTCACGCGGACTCAACTAACAAACCTAAGCTGTGGACCAGAAACCTCAAACATGTCCATTCGACGGAACTTGAATTTATGATTAGTGAACAACTTCAACGTCTCCCGTACTCTCAAAATGCAAATGAGCTCACTGCCCACTTCAATAAGGCGGTAACAGAAGTTCTCGACCAATTTGCACCACTCAAACTTAAACAACAAAGGTCAACCCAATCGAAATCATGGTTTAACTCTGATCTCAACAATGAAAGAAGACAACTCAGACTAGCAGAAAGGACATGGAGACAAAACCTCATGTCATTACATCTAACTCGCCTCAGAGCTGCTAGGCTAGCCTATAAGAAGCACAATTTCAGAGAAAAAGCCTCCTTTTTCCGTATCCAACTGGGCCGTGCAAAGAACAGGCCTAGAGAGCTATTTAACATTGTCAAACTACAAACCTCTTCTGCCCCACACGAAATAATAGCCTCCAAAGAAAGATGTGATGAAATTGCCAACTTCTTCACCGACAAAATCGCTAAAATTGATCAATCCTTCCTTCAAGTCACCTCCCTTCCACTTCCCTTAACCACTCTCACTGACTCTCCTCCCTCCACGTCAGCCCGACCACCCGAACTTTCCTATAATCAATCAACTCCAATTGGAACGGACGACAACCCTTCTAATACCCAATTGAAAAACAACTGCAATTGGTCAAATTTCAAACCCATGACTGAACTGGAAGTCTTTAATATTATCGCAAAATTAAAGCCGACTTCACACACCAAAGATCCTCTTCCTCCTAAAATAGTACATAACCTAAACCACATTATCGCCCCATGTTGGACAAAAATTATTAATACCTCCTTCGCCTCTAGCTGCGTACCGGATTCCCTCCAACATGGTCAAATCACACCTATTCTCAAAAACTCCAAGGCCGAACCTAATTATCTCAACAACCTCCGACCTATCTCTAACCTCCCGTTCCTAGCAAAAACCATGGAGAAATGCGTCTTACAACAACTCGACAGACACATAAATGAATACAACCTACTCGACTCCTTCCAATCTGGTTTCAGGAAAGGCTGTAGCACAGAAACCGCCATGCTCAACATTGCAGATGACATACATCGAGCTTTAGAGAATGGAGACGCCTGCCTTCTCATCCTACTGGACCTCTCAGCGGCTTTCGATACAGTCAACCACTCATCCTTATTGGAATCACTGAAGTTACGCTCCGGTTTCAATGGCACAGTTATGAAATGGTTCTCTTCTTACCTTCAACATCGAACACAATAAATCAAAATCAATTCTTGCCTCTCAAAACCCACACCTGCCTCTCTTGGTGTCCCCCAGGGCTCAATACTCTCCCCCTCTCTTTTCAACCTCTTTATGGAACCCCTTACTATCATCCTGAAACAAGCAGGAATCAAATATCACCTCTATGCGGGTGACACGCAACTCTACTATAATATCAAATCACACAGAGGCCTCCTACATCTTAACATTACATTGAGAAAGATTCAATCCTGGTTCTACTCCAACCATCTAAAATGAAACCCCAACAAAACAGAAGTCATTCTATTCTCCGCTAAAAGTAACCACCTTCCAATCCAAGGCTGGATCAGTGACCTAAAGGCCCTGAACTGTTCGCTCACTCTATCCAACTCGGCAAAGTCCTTAGGCTTCACCCGGGACAAACATTTGACACTGAAGGAACATATCAAAAACTCAGCCAAAGGAGCACTTTACACAATTAAACACCTCAAAAAATTTAAACCTTTCATTCCATCGGACCATTTCAAATGGGTCGTGCAATCTCTAGTCCTCTCTAAACTTGACTACGGGAATGCTATCCTCACAGGGTCCCCGAAAACTCACCTCGCCCCCCTCAGATCAGTACTTAACATGGCAGCCCGGCTTATAACAGACGTCAAACGGTATGACCACATCACCCCTGCCCTCAAGTCCTTAAACTTGCTTCCCATCGAAGGAAGATGCATCTACAAGACTGCCTGCATCACCCACAAAGCACTTCATTCTCATTCCCCCGACTATTTAGACAACAAACTCACAAAAGCAGGAAGGTCCGGACCTTTGAGAAGCTCCACCGCACTTCTTCTCATGCCTCCAAAACTAAAAAGGAAAATTACCCAGACTCGCTCTTTTTCAGGTAATGCTCCCAGCATTTGGAACTCCCTCCCTAGGGACCTTCGCTACAACCCCTCCTTCCCTGGCTTCAAAAAAGACCTGAAAAGCCATCTCCTCAATAAATACTGGAGCTCATGAATGAAACTGAATCTGGTTCAACTAGGTTCCCGTGTTCAGCTCCTACTTCTGTTGCTCTGTTGGCTATTTTCTTTCTTTGTGTTCACCTTTATTGTTTCTGATGTCCCTCTCCCCATTGCCCCCAATTTGTTTTTGATTGGACCTCTTTTCAGTTATTTTCATCCTTAATGGCCTTATATTTGTTTGGATGTCTACATTGTTGTGTGCTCCTCTGTAAAATTATACTTCCCTTTTTTATATTTTGTCATTCTTGTACCTATGATTATTGCCTTGCTCTTGAGTTTGTAAAGTCCTCTGATACCTCAGGGTCCAGCTAGCGCTATAAAAAACCTTTAAAATAAATAAATAAATAAACCTGTACCTACCTGAAACGCCCCTAAATCTAGTATTTAGGGGCAACCTCGAACCTTGCCTCCTCAGACAAGAAGAAACAAGAAGAAGAAGGACCAAAGAGCCATGCTGAAGGAAGAAGAGGAGGACACCAACTGACTTGGCCTCAGCCCTACCAGCCTGTCCCGACCTCGACCTGCTCCAGCGGAATCCCGGTGTGTCCTGCAGCCAGAAGCCCCCCAGAACCCAGAGGACCTGCCCTGCCTTCCCCAACAAGACTTTGTCTCCCACGACCACCGGTTTTGCTCACCAACAGACTCTGGCTCCGGCCGAATCTGCGAGTCTGCACCACTCTGCACCCGACGCCCACGGCCCGAGTTCGAGTGGCCCAACACCCAGAGGAGGTCTCCCCAGTGATCCTAACCTGGGATCTGGTGATCCCTGACCTACCTCAAGTCTCCCAACGACGCCTGCAGCCCCTATCTGGAGGATCCCCCGACCGCAACCGGAGCCGGTAAGGAAAACCCAACGCCAAAAGACACCCCTGCACCCGACGCCCCACGACTTTGGGTGGCCCAACCAGCGGTGTTCCGGCATCCCACGATATCCCAACTTACCTCTCCAACTGGTGGTCGCCTCCGGAAGATCTTCGTGCCCGAGCCTGCAGTGTTTGTTCTGACGGAGTTTCCCCATTGAAACCAACAGGGCTCCCGACGTCGATCCAGCACCCTGCACCCAGCCGTCCCAGTGCCGCTGTGGATGCACTTTGTGTGCTATCTTGGATCCCCCTTTGCCCTGAGCTAAACCCTAGGAGCTTTGCTCCCACATCCAAGTGGCGTGCCTGTGAGCAGCCACCAACCGGAGGCCCCCTATGCCCCCATTGGATAACATTGGGCCTCAGCACTCTACACCCGGCCGCCCTAGTGCCGCTGAGGGGGCTTTTTGACTGCATCCTTAACCCTGGGGTAACCCTTGTTCTAACCCCAGAAACTCAACCCTCAAGACCGTTTACTTACCTGCAAACCAATAACCCCATTTTTCTCCATAGTACTGCATTAACTGTTTTCCTCTGGAAAACTTCCAAGTGTTGAGGGTGTTTTGTATGGAAACCCAAGAAACTGTGTTTTGATAAAAAATATTTTACTCACCTTTTATCCAGAAAATGTCCCAGTGTGATATCTAGGCATATAACACTGAGTAGAAACAGTAATCTGAAAAGTAACTTAAAAAGTAATCACAAAGCAATTGCAAAGTAACTAAAAAGTAATTTCAGCTGTTTCAGAACATTTGACCTACCTGTAACTGCATTCAAATGTATTACATGAGACAAGTATTATTTTACTTACCTGCACCAAGTGTGGCTTGGTTCTAAAAATAAAATACAACAAAGAAATATTTTTATACAAAACAATTGGTCAGAGTTCAGTCTTTGAGTGTGTGAAATCATTCCTTGCATGAGTGTGTACAATAAATGCTTAACACTACCCTCTTACTGCTTGCCCACACTACTATAAATAGAGAGTAAGGTATTATCTACTTTTACCTCTGTAAGCCTTTGGGGATCCACTGGACTCTGTGCACACCATACCTTACTTTGGTATATACAGAGCCAGCTTCCTACGGACACAAAGGTGCCTGTGCTGGCACACGGCAGCCAATTGTGCACCAGCACAGGGGAAAGCACATGGATGTGTCATTTTGTATAAAATGAGGCCCTAGGTATTTAACTGGCATGGCACTTGGCGTTTTTTTACAAGATCCCCGCTGCACACTTCATCCAGACATGGAGATGTATCACTGTGTCTTTGTGTGATATGCTTTGCAGTGCTGGTGGGGTTTTAACTGTCAGGGGCTGTGTGAATCATGGGACACCATAGACCTACTTATGAAGCAGGGAGGGCAGTTTATGTGGGGATAAAAGAGAGCTTTAAGCCTGGGTTTTGCAATCTCCCTGCCTCTATCTTGCTATGTATTTCTGATGCAGTTAATTGAGCCCTGTTTATTATTTCTTGTCATTAAAGTGGTAATGTTACCTCATGGCCTTAGACCTATAACGCTGGAGTGGGCCTACCACGCTATGGGCGGCTATGTGGCTAGAATAACCCCTCCCTTTGAGGGACCTCAGTGCCAGATTGCAAGTGGCAGACACTGGCACTTCTATTTGGGGATCTGAACTTAGTTTACATAATCAAACTTTGGGGAAGCGCAACAGAAAAAAAATCAACTGGAACTGATATGAGGAACTTCTTCAGGGCATGAGATTTATGGGATCATCATAGCTGGATTTTTCTACATCAAATAAAATATGACACACTTGGCACATGACCTGAAACCTATAACTGGATTAATGTGCTTTACATAATGTGAGCACCACACATCACTGTCAACCGAGACATTAATACAAACAGAACTGCCCTGAAGAAGTTCCTGTTGACAGGATCGAAATATGTTGGCTTGTGAAACTGAAATATGAAACCCTGAAGGCGTTTGGTTGAAAATCATAAATAAAGTTTACAGAAATGGCAAGGATGGCTACTATGGAATTCATTTCTGTCAGATCTCACTGCTCCCCTTTCCGGCCAAAGTCCTGGAGAAATCCATCAACTGCCAAATCACGAACTTCCTTGAAGGAAACAACCTGCTCGACCCTTCTCAATCCGGTTTCTGACCCAACCACAGCACCTAGACCACCATCATCGCAGCAACAGATGACATCAGACAACTCCATGACCAAGATGGAACAGCTGCCCTCATCCTCATCGGCCTATCAACTGCCTTCGACACCATCTCCCATCACACCCTCGTGACCAGGCTCCACCTCACCGGCATTCAAGGCAACACACTCAACTGGATCTCCTCCTCCCTCTTCAGCCGGACCCAGAGGATCCATCTCCCACCCTTCTACTCTGCACCCAAAGACATCAGATGCAGCATCCCCATGGGCTCCTCCCTCTGCCCCACCCTCTTCAACACCTACATGATGCCACTTGCAGACATCGCCCGCACTCACGGACTTAACATCGTCTCCTACGTCGACGACACCCAGCTCGTCCTATCCCTCTCAGAAGACGCTGACACTACAAGAGCCAACCTCCAAATCACCATGACCAACATCGCCTCCTGGATGAGGACCAACTGCCTCAAACTCAACTCGGACAAGACAGAGGTCATCATCTTCGGGAACAAGGCCTCTCCGTGGGATGACACTTGGTGGCCCTCAGCACTCGGCCCCGCACCCACCTCCTCCAACCACGCACGCAACCTCGGAATCATCCTGGACTCCCAGCAAACTATGAAGCAACAAACCAACATTATCTTCTCTGCCTGTTTCCACACCCTCCGCATGCTCCACAAGATCTTCCGATAGATCCCCGTCTCAACCAGCCAGACGGTCACCCAGGCCCTCATCGCAAGCCAACTCGACTACGGCAACGCACTTTACACCGGACCCAGAAAACAACTCCTGAACCGCCTCCAGACTGTCTAGAACTCAGCGGCAAGACTCATCCTTGACCTCCCCAGAAGAACCAGCGTCACCCCCACCTCAGAGCCCTCCACTGGCTGCCTGTCTAGGAAATATGCCTCTTCAAACTCCTTACACACGCCTACACAGCCCTCCACAAGTCCGGACCCGCCTACATCAACGACAACCTGACATTCCACAAACCAACCAGAGAGCTCCGATCTTCCACCCTCGTATTGGCCCACGTCCCATGAATCCATCGCATCGGCTGCGGAGGCCGCTCCTTCTTTTACCTCATCGCCAAGTCCTGGAACAACCTCCCCCTCCACATACGCACTTCCCCATCTTTGAAAGACTTCAGGAAAATGCGTAAGACCTGGCTCTTTAACCACCACCACCCTCCAACCGAGGCTCATGGAACCCCAGCGCCTGGAGACCCCCCGGAGTAACACGTCACATGCTTCAAGACCCTCTGATTGATTGATTGATGGCCCAGGATCTGGCATGATGCTTGTAATGGTCCACCCACCTTCTGGCACCTCTAATTCTGCGTGCCGTTATAGCACAGAATGTTAGAGTGATCAGACGAGGGAAATGGCTGAGATGGAGGCTGCGGGGAAAGAGGCCAGAAAAAGGAAACCACTGGGTATCTGTTGTCGTAAAACTGCCCCCCACTATATTCAGCTATGATGCCACGCCCACTTTGGTCTTTGTTCCCTTGCGTCAGCCTGTGGCCTTGTCTTTCAGGGCTTATGGCTGGTGTTCTCCGGCCTTTCCTTTCAGACAACTGTTCATGGCCACTGTGCATAAGGTCATAACAAAGCATTCCATTCACGCTTTACATCAGCAGCCTTGAATAGTTCACAGTTTGTACTTCTAGCCGCTGCCATGTATCCACAGAGGGCTTGCATTGTGCTGTCCAGAGACACCTGCTTTCTGCGCCCGCTCTGGTGCAATCACAGATAATGCAGCCTGAGCATCATGAAGAGCAGCAAAGGGTTTCTTCTATTTTATCCTTCTCTGTTCTGCTGTTCTTGTACAATTCTTTTCGAGAATCAGTTCCAAAATTCCTTCTCTTATTTTCACTATAAGAGAATCAAAAGTTTCAAGAATAATTTACCCTTCAAAACCCTCCAGGCACAGGTTGCCCCATAAAAGTACTGGTGCAGCTTTAAGCGCAAAAGTCAGTTGAACTCTCCCTTATCTCTCCTTTCTATTTCTGTACAGCTGGGATTCGGTTCTAGAAGTTTCCATGAAGTCTCAGTGATTGTGCAGGTGCGCCTTTAGAGTAAGGGCCTGATTTAGAACCCGGCGGACGGGTTACTCCGTCACAACGGTGACGGATATCCCTTCGCGGACGGGATATCCGTCACCGATGTGATGGAGTAACATGACGGGATATCCATCACCGTTGTGATGGAGTAACGTGACAGGATATTCGTCACCGTTGTGATGGAGTAACCTGACGGGATATCCATCACCGTTGTGATGGAGTAACCTGACGGGATATCCGTCACCGATGTGATGGAGTAACGTGACAGGATATCAGTCACCGATGTGATGGAGTAACGTGACAGGATATTCGTCACCATTGTGACGGAGTAACCTGTCCGCCGAGTTGTAAAGGCCCTTAGTCCTGACCGGTCTCCAGCACATCTGGATTTTTCTCCAGCTGCTGTCAGGGAGTGGAGGCCATCAGCCACCTTCACCTAGTAGTGTCCACCGGGCCTTGCGGGGCCACTTTTATATGAGGAGCTTCTATTGTTGTTGCACAGGCCTGGGGGTCTGGTGCCCGCACATGATTGCCAGTGTCACACCTGGTCTACTGACACTTGCATACATGTCAACCCTCCCGATTCAGGCAGGAGAATACCGGTTTCAAAGCTTGTCTCTTGCCTCCTGATTCCTGCATGCAAAAACCCGATTCTTCGACGTGCTTCTGCAAACAGGGACTGGTCTTGTGTGACTCGGAGCATGCACTGCCAGGAACCTGCTCCTGCAGCCCAGTCCACAACATTTTTGTTATGCTCTCTCTGCCTGCTATAGCGCTTTCTCTGTGCTCCTGCCAGGTAAGAAAAAATGAATTTTTGCTTTTCTGATATCCGAACTTGCAGCAGCACACTTGCAAGCCCCATACAGGACAATAGACCCCATAAATGTCTCGCACTCAATAGAAGTCAATGGGAGAAATACATTCTCCCTATTATGTTTTTTTAATTTTTTTTTTAAAAATCTCCTCCTTTTCTCTTCTAAAATGTTGGCATGTATGTGACAGGACCACACCGCTTCCCCATCCAGATGAAGTATGCCATGAACCACAGGAATTCCTGGCCTATGCGGAGTCTGGCCACCGACTGAAATGGCCGCCTCTGTGTAGAGCTCCGGGGCTCCGGAGGGGAGAATTCTTCAATTGAGCTGTCAACAGGTGTCCTTGGAGCCAGAATGAAAGCAACATGAATGAGACAACAGCGAAGTAACTTTGAGGTTATTGTAATGTTGTGGGCACCAGGGCGAGACCACCTCGTCCCGCCCGATGGGGGAATGCCTATGTTATGTTCCCCCCCCTATAAGTAAGCGTAATGAGCTGGGCTGGCGTACGCCAGTCCAGCGTAGAAGGTGTTAATAAATAGCCCGGGTCTCCGGGCGTGGTTAGTTCTCTGGCCTCTACCCAACTGAACGTGTGTGCTCTGAGTGTGCTCTTGTCCTGCGCGAGGCCCGACACCACCAGGCCTCCATAGCCCCAGGCCAACACTACACTGGCGATGAGGTGGCTACGTCCCACAGTCACCCCTGCATGCCCCTCGTGCAAGCACCTCCAGCACCGCTCAGCCACCCCCTACGGCACCGCGACCGCCCTCAGTGCTGCCCTCACGGTGCATCTGCTGTTCCGGTCGTTGCACGGCCGCACATGTGCCCAGCGCCGCCTGCCACTCCCAGTCGGTGGCAGCTCCACTCCGCGGCCGCCGAGACCTCCATGCGGTGAGTGCCCACCCCTGCTGCCACTCCCGCACAGTGTGCGCGCGGCCCACCAACGGCTCCGCACGTCGCCGGCCTCCCGCCACAGCGCCCCTACCGGTACTGCAGGGCACCGCAGGGAGGAAAAGCACGATTCCCTCACGGTGGCCTCCACGTGCTCTGATCAGCCTGCAGCCTGCACAGCTAATACGGAGCAACACCGCCAGCGGCACAAAAGGCACAGCATCCGCCTCAGTTCGGGGCAACGCCGCTAGCAGCACCACAACACAGCACCCGCCTCGTGCTCCCCATTGCACGGCCTGCGGCCTACACGGCCCGTTCAACACCACACCGCCAGCCGCATCCGGGCTCAGGGTAGCCCCTACCTTCTTCCCCCCAGCTTCTGCCCTGGGACGGCGCTACTACTGGGGCCCAGCAAGCGGCCTGGTTTCGTCAAGGCCCAGCCAGTCCCATGACAAGCGCAGCACAGACAGGCTCCTGTCTACCCTGTCTGTAAGCACGCCAGTGAACTCCCACCTCCAGGCGACCCTTGACATTCAAGGTCAGACGCTCCGCCCCGGTGCTGCACAACCATGCCAGCACCTCGACACCTGCTCCAGCGCTACAAGCGCAGGTTCACCGCGACACGGTGCGCGGCCTACCGCCCACTGCCGCAACTATCCACTATGACGTCAGTCCCGCCACTGGAACCCTTCACCGTCACAGGCCCTCCCCCGTCCCAGGCAGCGCGCTGGAAAGCGTGGGTAGAGCGCCTGGAAACCTATTTCGAGGCAGCGGACATCCCAGCGCCACGCAAGGCCCTCTACCTAGTTCGCCAGGAACTCTCGGTAACCACAGATGGTTGCCTCCTGAGGGGCCCCCGCCTCGTACTACCGGCAAGCCTGACCCACAAAGCCGCCCTCCTGGCACACGGAGCTCACCAAGGGATCGTCAAATCGAAAAGCTGACTTCGAAGCAAAGTTTGGTTCCCGGGCCTTGACATGACAGTGGAAGCAGTAGTGAGACAGTGCCCCGTCTGCCTGGCAACCAGCCTTCCAGATAAGCCAGCATCGATCATCAACGAAGTCACCCCTGGTGCCCTGTGGGAGAGAGTGAGTGCAGACTTCGGCAGTCTCCCCGGAGGGTTACACATGCTGGTGGTGGTAGACGACTTCTCACGATACCCAGAGGTAGAGATTGTGCCCACCACGTCTGCGGCGGAAGTGATCCCGAAACTAGAGAGAATCATGGCAACCCATGGGCTGTTCAAGGAAATCCGCACCGACAATGGGCCCCCATTTACAAGTATAGAACTGACCAGCTATCTAGCGTCCCACCATATCAAACACCGCCAGATCACCGCCGTTGGCCTCAAGCCAACGGCGAAGTGGAGCGCCTCATGAGGACCCTAAACAAAACCATTCAGATTGCCCTGGCAGAAGGCCGTAACCTGGAACAAGCTCTATACCAGTTCCTTCTTGAGTATCGGCTCACCCCACACTGCACCACCGGCATCTCCCCGAGCAGACTATGCCTAAGTCGAACTGTGACAGACACAATCCCACATCACCCTGTGTGGGAAGACACCCCAAATCCCCCTAATCAGTCTGACGCCCGAAGAGCATGTACCAACTGTGAGAAGGTGGCTTGGTATATGCTGTCCACTAATTAAAGTGGGTACCTTGTACCAGTCCACACGACCCTTATGATGTATGAGGTCAAAGATAACCTTTAGAAAGCTATCCTAGTGGTAGCTGTGGAGAGCAGCCTTCAGGCTTAATCTTGAAGGAATGTAAAGCAGCTTGTTTTACCAGAGTATCACCTCCTGAATGACTAAATGAGAGGAGAACCACACAGTAGTGATATAAAAATATGTATTTATTGATATAACACTCTCAACTAATCTCTACACGAGATTAGAACATAAAGCACACCATACTGAATCAATAGAACAGTTGTAAGTAGCACAATACACAGCGGGCTCCAGGGGGAGACCGAACCATATACTAAAAAAAATGGTATAACAATCACGACTTGACTAGACACAGTGCCTAGTGCACGTAGAATCGCTGGGACCCCAAGGAACCACCCAAGGCAGTGACACAGGGCGCCCACGGAGGACGGGTGCAGTGAGGAAACACAACCGCGTGCTCCGTGCAACTCTATGGGAAAGTCGCGGTTGGAAAGTTACAAGTTAAGGACACTTCTACGAGGACTTCAAGCAAACCCCTTGGAACATAAGAGATTCAAGAGCCAACACACCAGTAAGTACTGAGGTACCCGTGTTACCTATCCCAGAGGAGCCGGGTGCATAGGGGTCAAGTGGTGTCGGAAACCTCAGTCGTTTTCAATGGAGAGCTGCGAAGAAGTACTGCTGCCAGGAAGGCGAAGAGTGTCCGGTGGAATCCAAGCCTGTATGCTAGGTGAGAGGAACCTGAAAGCAGAGGGGACAGAGTCTGGGTCACTTCAGGTGACCAGGGGCTCGGTAATCGAATGCCCACTGATATCGGGTGCTTCAGGTGAGAAGTAAGGATGCTTGACTCTGCAGCCACGGGGACCAGGGGAAGTTGACGACAACCAGAGTGCGGAGGTGAGCTGTCCCACAAAGGATGTCGAGTTCTGAGGGGTCAGTGTCTGGCTGGAGCACCAACAAGCCTTGGCAAATGCAACCCACGCAGGCAGAGGAAACAGGTTACGGTGTGGACCAGCAAGGTCCAGGAGACTCTCCAAGCAATGGGGATTCAGGGCACGTCTGGAGCAACCAGGGAAGCCCAAGAACAAACAAGATGACCCTCGCCAGGACCCACAGGCCAACGGACCAGGGATTGCAAGGAGACCTCGGGAGAATTCACAAAGCACCAGCCCACAGAGCACTCGGTGAGTGGAGGCTGGATATCTTCGGTGCAAATGCTGCTCGGGGTCAGGACTATATGAAGTCCAAAGCACAAGCTCAGGAATTGCCAACAAGCATAAGCTTCTGCAAATGTATGCGGTGCACAGGGGTTCGGGTTGCACGGTCCCCACGAGGGATACTGGTCTCAGAATTGCTGAGAGGTCAGATCAACCTCGAGGACCTTCGGGAACCCACCTCCTGTGTTGCTGAAATCTTCAGAGTCTGCAGGAGCTCTGGAGATGCAAGCCGGTCAGATGCCTTTTAGGTGCCTTCTTTTGCAGGGGAGTAACTCCTTTACTCCAAGGGAGATTCTTCAGTCGTCCAGCATCGTGCAGACAGTCGAAGTACTTGGTTTCTTCTTTGCAGAATCTTGTCCAGGTAAAATCTAAAGTCCTGTAGCCAGGTATCCCACTTTATACCCGCGGGAGAGGTTGGAAAGATTCTGTGGACCCTCCTAGGGGAGGGCCAGGACAGAGGGGTGGTTACACCCATGTCCTTTGTCCAGTTTTGCGCCAGAGCAGGAGCCAATGGCTCCCAGAACTGGTTTGAGCTGGACTATGCACAGGGACACCAAATGTGCCCCCAGTGCAGACTTTCTGGCACTCTCAGAGTGCACCCACCCAGCCCCAATACACTAAACTCTGTCTGGGAGGTGGTCACACCTCCCTGTGACAGGATGCCTATTGTCATGCCTTCCTCTGCTCAAGCTTGGCTCAGCAGCAGGAGAGCAGAATCGTGTCTGTGGCTGGCAGCGTCCATTTTGTGCTGCCCAGGTCGAGAAAGCTGGTACCGGGTAGACCGGTGACCCACAGTAGTGGTTCTAGAAGGGTGGAATCATACCTCCCACACCAGTTACTGGTTTGGAGGTATGATTCCAAGGTGTTTGACACCAAACACGACATGTTTCTAAGCAGCCGTTTTAAAGTTAGCATTTACAGCGAGGTTATAATGCAACTTAACCTATATGTCTGGCTGCATCACTGACAACACCGGAGAATGGTCTCCGAAGGCTGCAGAGGGGCTCTGCTCATGCAGGAGCACCCTCTCACATAAAACCCAGCACCCTTCCTTCAGGATTCATAAGGCCTGCCATAGGGGTGACTGATAGGTTTTTAAGTGTAGTGATTTAGATAGATATAGTGAACCTATATCTAAGTAAGTGGTTCAAGCACCAGCTTACACAGGCTGCTGTAGCAGACCTGTTGTGTCATTTTGAATGGCCTCTCATGGGTGGCATAATACATGCTTCAGCCCATGGGAGGCCTCTGGGGTATCTATGCCCTGGGTACATGGTGTACCATATACTAGGGACTTATAAGGGTACCCCAGTATCCAATCTGGCGTGTCCCTAAAGTACATGCATAGCAATTTTAAGGGCGAAAGCAGATAGACTGGGGTCCTGGATAGCAGGATCCCAGTCAGACTAGTCCAAAAACAGTGATACATCAGCAAAAAGTGGGGGTAACCATAAGAAGCAGATCCTACTTTCCTACACCAACAACAAAGCTTCCTGGAGGAGACACGCCAGAGAATCCTCGCTCCTGGTAGGAGATCAAGTACTGGTACAAGACCGACATCCGGAAGGAAAATTTCATCTACCCTTTGAGCTGAACCCATGGGTAGTGACAAGCATCAAAGGCACCCAAGTGATGGCTCAAAGAGGCCACGAGACTGCAACAAGAAATGTGTCGCAATTCAAGAAGGTCCCCACGGACAGCATAGAAGACTTCCCAGAAGGCGGATCACCCGGTGGGGGCGTCCCTGTACACCCTCCCGGTGCCAGTGGAGAACAGTCAGGAGCGACAGCTGAGGGATCAAGCAGGATGCCGTCCCTCGACCTCCCTCTGGATTTGAGTTCTGAGCTCCCGACCGGGGGCGATGAGAACACAGGACAAGGCAGAGACAGTAACCCGTTGTCGCCATCACCCCCTCCTTCACTGAGAAGCAGCCAGAACCAGTATGAACTGAGACCGCACCCGAAGCCGTCGCAAAGATACAAAGACTTTGTGTCAGAGTGACCCGAGACGATCGGAAGGCTGACTAGCTGTGGCAGCAAGCAGAGTAAATGCACCTGTCGTCGGCGACCAAGTAAGAATGTTCCATAGTTGTTGTGATAACACAGATATTAGCACATGGACTGTAAATGCACCAATTCGTTTGTATTTCAGCTGTTATTATGCTTGGCTGTTGTTATTTCCTGGTATAAGAGGAATGTAATGTTGTGGGCACCAGGGCGAGACCACCTCGTCCCGCCCGATGGGGGAATGCCTATGTTATGTTTCCCCCCTATACGTAAGCGTAATGAGCTGGGCTGGCGTACGCCAGTCCAGCGTAGAAGGTGTTAATAAATAGCCCGGGGCTCCGGGCGTGGTTAGTTCTCTGGCCACTACCCAACTGAACGTGTGTGCTCTGAGTGTGCTCTTGTCCTGCGCAAGGTCCGACACCACGAGGCCTCCATAGCCCCAGGCCAACACTACAGTTATTTTTCACAGTTAAACCAAGCTCTTCAATGAAATCCTGAAGCCCGTCTTTCCTTCAGCTGAGATTCACAAATCATTCTGTCAGGAAACAGTCAGATGCTCAAGAGATAAGTGACTTTCCTTGCTTTTAAACACAGAGGGGCATATTCTCAAGGACTTATCGCCGATTTATCGGCACTTTAGCGCCGCAAAAGTGGCGATAGATTTATCGCCCTATTCTCAAGCTGGTGCAAACTGCCGATATCGCCATTTTACCAGCGATAGCTGCCGCAAAAAACATCGCCACGGATGAGAGCGACAACTAACACTAATGATATACAGAGTAGGCGTTCCTGTGCAAAAACACACGAAAACACCACTTCGCGATATTCTCAACGACCAGCCAGATCTGCGATGCAACCCAAAAATAGGCGATAAGGCGCGTTAGCAGCAGGGATTTAACACCTGCCTTTTACTGGTGCAAAGCAGGACGACAACCTGCAGCATGAAAGGGAGCCCAGCCCAGAGCCACATCTGAAGACCAACACATGTCATGGAGCTACTGACCATGCAGGTCCACAACACCCACCGCCACCACCCCCCAGGCCCCTCCCTCCGGCCCCCCCCCCCGGACTACCACCGAGGCAGCGCAGAAAAAGACAGCTGACCTTCCGAAAACGGCATGGCCCCTCAGCCACACAATTGCAGGATGTGGGGAGAGGTGGGAACCAAGTATGTGCGAAGGAGGCAAGTGACCCATCAATAAGAATGTACACAATGCCAAGTGTGGCGGTGATGTGCTGGACAGACTTCAGTATGCAGAGCACAGACATGTCCATGTGGACATATACTGCTGGTGTGTGTAGTGTTGTGGACAGTGGACGCAACCATGTCACCTCAGGCAGTGGGGAAGACCTCAGCCATGTAGCTGTGTCGTCCCCCCCTGTAAGCGTAAGCGGAGTGGGCTTGTCCGGCGTACGCCAGTCCAGCGTAGGAGTGTGAATAAATAGGCCGGGCTCTGGGCGTGGTTCACTTCCCGGATGGCCAACGCATCTGCCAGGGCGGCGCCCCTCACCCTGCCACGAGTCCGCCGCCGTGACCGCCAGCCTCCTCAGCCGATCGCTGTCTTCCGTGACACAGGCCCCCAGCGCACCCAGCGGCACAGCACCGTAGAGTCATGTGTGTGCTGACTACTGCCTTCGGCCTACACTGCGGTCAGCACGTCCCCCAATTAAAATTGAGTCTTGATTTATTTATGGCACAGTCCAGTAGGCAACAGACATTGCTTCCAGTGAGGCCCGCCCGGACGACGCATCATCGCTGGCTGCACACCCGCTGAGCGCTTCAGGTGCCACTAACTCTGTGCAGCTCAAGTCATCACCACGTGGCTGTGTGCCCTTGCTGACCGCTGCCTCCGGCCTACACTGCGGTCAGCAGGGCTCACAAATCAAATCCAATCCTGACCTGCAAGGACACGCCATCATCGCTGGCTGCACACCCGCTGAGCGCTTCAGGTGCCACCAACTCTGTACAGCTCAAGTCAACGCCACGTGGCTGTGGGCCCTTGCTGACCGCTGCCTCCGGCCTACACTGCGGTCAGCAGGGCTCACAAATCAAATCCAATCCTGACCTGCAAGGACACGCCATCATCGCTGGCTGCACACCCGCTGAGCGCTTCAGGTGCCACCAACTCTGTGCAGCTCAAGTCAAGGCCACGTGGCTGTGGGCCCTTGCTGACCGCTGCCTCCGGCCTACACTGCGGTCAGCAGGGCTCACAAATCAAATCCAATCCTGACCTGCAAGGACACGCCATCATTGCTGGCTGCACACCCGCTGAGCGCTTCAGGTGCCACCAACTCAGTGCAGCTCAAGTCAACGCCACGTGGCTGTGGGCCCTTGCTGACCGCTGCCTCCGGCCTACACTGCGGTCAGCAAGGCTCACAAATCAAATCCAATACTGACCTGCAGGGATACGCCATCATCGCTGACTGCACACCCGCTGAGCGCTTCAGGTGCCACCAACTCTGTGCAGCTCAAGTCAACGCCACGTGGCTGTGTGCCCTTGCTGACCGCTGCCTCCGGCCTACACTGTGGTCAGCAGGGCTCACAAATCAAATCCAATCCTGACCTGCAAGGACACGCCATCATCGCTGGCTGCACACCCGCCACCACCGCCAGGACCACCTCCAACCAACAACTGCCAGAGTCTGAGGAGTCTCACAGCCAGCCTATCAAAGTTGCTCACACCTGTCTTGGATGCCATCATCAGCTTGATACCCTGCTCAGCTCTTCAGGTGCCACTAACTCAGTGCACCACAACTCATGGACCCTTCATGATTGAGTTTTGTGCTGTGGACAGCGGACACAACAATGTCACCTCAGGCAGTGGGGAAGACCTGGGACGATGATGATGAAGATGAGGCAGGTGTACCACACCCCACTGCAATTGCAGCAGGAATATCCCGAAGGGACAAACTCAGTAACAATTTCTTCACATGAGCACGCTCAGCTCTGGTGCCCCTACCTCAGTGCAGCTCAAGTCATCGCCACGTGGCAGTAGGCCCGTGCCGGCCGCCGTGCATCCGGTGCCACTGACTCAGTGCACCACAAGTCATGGACCCTTTATGATTGAATCTTGTGTGTTTGATTTCAGATCTGGTGCCCCTACCTCAGTGCACTGCAAGTCATGCACCCTTTATGATTGAATCTGTGTGTGTGATCCGATGATCACTGTTCTAGTTGTTGCCAGCACCAACCACTCCCTGAGGGCTGGCTTACACTCACCCCACACCCATCCAGCACAGGCGTCACTGGACATGTGACCCTGGTAATAAAAAGGGGCCGGGCGCACGTGCCCGTAGCCAGTTCCACTATCTATCTAAGTGTGTCCGTGTGGTCATTATGTATGCATGATGGCCCCGGGCCCCACCACATTACATTGTGCTGTGGACAGCGGACGCAACCATGTCACCTCAGGCAGTGGGTAAGACCTTGGACACGTAGCTTTGTCCCCCCCCTGTAAGCGTAAGCGGAGTGGGCTGGGCCGGCGTACGCCAGGCCAGCGTAGGGGTGTGAAGGATTTGCCCGGGGCTCTGGGCGTGGTTCAGTTCTGGCCTGGACAAGGAAGTAACTAATGAGTGTGTCACTGTTGTAGTGTCGGCGCCACCCAGCCCGCAATCGGCAATGTTGCAATGTTGCAATGTAGCATGCACCCGGAGGGCGGGCTCGCACGAACGGAGAAATGAAGGAGCGCAAGACCGCTGGGGGTCTTGGCTCATACATGCCAAGTGTTGTGTGTATCTGTATTGCCGCAGCATGAGCCAAATGCCTAGCCTTAATCGCAGCACTAGTTCAGCCAGGCATGAACTCTACATCTGTGTCCGCCCTATCCTTCCCACAGGCCTACACTCACGTGGCCGCCCACCTTCAACGGCCAACATCACAGTGTCGTTGTCAGGCTTGTGGACATGCGCAGACAGGCATGACAATGGTGTGCCGTTGGAGTGCAAGTGATGCAACCGCGCAGCGCACACAAGTAAATAGGCTCGGGGGGAGGGAGGAGCAGCTGTGAGGCAACGTAACACACAGTGATGCCGCTCATTTGCCACATGCAAGACATGTCAAACATGAATCCCAAAGTCGCACACATCCCACCCCACCCCCAACAAGCCACTTCACATTTCCTGAATGCAAGCAGATGAGAAACTAACATTAGGGATGAAAGCTCCTTTGTCTGAACTATCAGGCGGAAGCACATCTGCACCTCCGACCTCGGAATTGCATGTGCCCGGCACCCCCTGACAGATACTATAGCAGCTGATGACGACTCCCACACTACGCACAGCCCAACGAAAGACCAACGTATACACACCCCACACACAGAAGTACTTGCTCGAAGTTATCTTGCATGGAATGGCCTTCACACTTACTCCCACACCATCCCAGGCGTACAACCGTTGCACACTAAAACAAGTCATTGATCCGAGCTGTGGCATTTCATCCACAGAACTGGCGCAGGTCAGAACAGTGCCGCTTCAACCAGAGCCACTAACTCAGTGGCAGAACATCCCGGACACATGCACAACCCCTGTCAGGTGGAACTGTACCGTGCACGTATGCTGCGTTTACTGGGGGCACTGCCATTGGCAGTGCTGCGGATCAGTTACCGGCTAAGCTTCCGCATTGCCAACGTCACCTGCGTTCAGCCTGTGTTGCATTGTTGATCGTGCATATTCGAGTGGTCCTTGGATGTCTGCCTATCCAACAGGACGGTAGCTGAACTGGATTTTGACATGTGTGTGCGCCCCCTGTTGGCCCACGACCAGGAGTGTCACCGTGATACCCGTTTATGGGATGCCTTGATACTTGGCATACATGCTGGCAGCTGGACCTGGGAGATTGCACAACTCCTCGTGTGCAGTGACCACATTGAACCGCTCCCCTATTTGGCTGTAGTGCTAATTGGTGAAAGGGGTTGGACGCAGCACATCTGCCCGGACCTGCTAATGGATCGCCTCGCCGTCCTGTTTGATGAAGTCGACACCGACCTCATGTTGGAAATGTTAGCCTACGAAGCTGCAATCGCTTTCATGGACAAGTAACTACGTACCTGCAGCCACAACAGATTGGAACCCATTGCACATGTCCCAACACCTTGTTGCATCTTGGAGATCTGGTCACATGTCCCACAACAACAGTGGACATGGCTGCATTCGCCTGGACTCCGAATACATGAGCGGACAACAACGCGGGTTAACACACACCTGTGAAAGGTGAGGCACTCCCTCGGAGTGGACAGCGGCGCTTGGCAACGTTCCTCATCCTGACATACTGCTGCATTGGTCTGCATGTTGTGGCACTTATCTTGCCCGTACTGACACGCATATGCTAATAAAGTCTACGCACCTTCACTTGGATTCAACTGTGATGAGTGTTGATTTGAATGACAATGTGTGTCTCACTGCCTATCTGGGTCACGGAGATACATGCGCATTGATAGCATTACCCAGTAAGTACCTTTTTGTGGAATCAGTGTCCCTACATTCATCCATACTTTCATACTTGATTGCTCATAGCCACGACACATCTGTGTGAATTGGAATGTTTTATTCACATTCAGTGGAGTGTTGAAGCTGGAGCAGTACAGGGCCATGTAAACCCCACTTTACATTGTTGCCCTGTGGAGGGCCAGCCAGAGTCCTTTAGGGATTGATAAGTTCATCGGAAGAGGGAGACTTCAGTCCGCAGTGTGATTGCTGTGTCATTGGTAACCAATAAAAATATGCCAGTCCATGTCGAGGTCCAAGGTGAGTGTCGCTGAGTGTATCGGGGGACAGTGGAAGGTGTTATTCCAGGGCATGATGCAGAGGGCAGAACCAAACTGAAACAGGCCATATGGCGGAGATGAATGCTACCACTTCATTCTTACCACAAAGCCAGATTCATCATCATATTCGTCCCCTGATGTGTCAGGTGCCTCACATGTGGGTGGTGGTGTTTAGTCTGCATCACTGTGTGGCACTGACACATCAGGTGCAGGAGGTGGAATGTCTGCTGCACTGTGTGGCACTGACACTTCAGGGGGCGGAGATGTGGATGGAGTAGTAGCAGCAGCATTCATCCGCGCCAGGCCTTGTGGCGGCAATGCCATGACGAGGATCTGCAGGGCATGGAAGATCACAGCTACATCTCGCTGGTGTGCAGCCATGGCAAACATTCTTTCCGCCTGCATCCGCTCCATGTTCAACATGATCCTCCGCATGTGTCCCAACTCCCGGCTGATATCGCTGGAGCCACTCTGACTAGACAGTTGTTTTTGGCTCAGAGTCATGACTCCAGCGATGTCAGCCATGGATTGTTGGAGAGCATGGAGCGGACAGTGGGTGTCCGTTAGGGACTATAAGTGGTCCCTGATGGGACGTAGACACCCACGTATGGCATCTAGTTTGGCTGCCATGAGGTCGAAGCCCACCTGCAGCTGATCAGCCATCTTCTCCTGGCACCCTAACACACGGCGTTGGAATGCCATGTGTTGGTCGTGGGGGTCCTGGGAGACTGCCGTGGTGGTGGGTGCTTCCTGCTGTGTGGTCTGTGCAGGGGGTGGGGTCTCCTCGATGCAGCTGTGCTGCACTGCTTCTGGAGGTGGTGTGCCGAAGCTGTCCATGGGCTGTTGGAGGGCGTCGGTGTCGATGTTGGGGAGGTCCTCTTCATCATCAGTGCTGAGTTGTTGGGTCTGCTCTGCAGGAGGTGTTGATTCTCCCTCTGCAATGTGAAGGGGAGATGCAGATTGACATTGTGTTCACATGTATGTTGACGCATTGGACAAGTTTACTTACAGACTGCATGACAATGTACATTGTGACTGTTTGTGAGGAGATGCCTATGTGATGCGGGACAGTTGACATTTCTACACCATCAGGGATGTGAGGTTGTACTTGTACATTGTCATCTCACAGTTTCCTGCTATGCCAAATGCGAATGGCCATTTTCTACACACAAGCGGCGGCAGTTGTGTCCTCTGTTCTGTTGCAGTTTGTACCACATTGTTGTCAATGTTGAGGTGCTCTGATTCTTATGTGTGTGTGCTGTATTGTGGGTGTGTTGCCCCTTCAGCTCTGATTTTGCTGGCCCTTATCCCTTTCAGGCGGTGTGCCTTTCACTTCTGTGCTTATACAGTGTTGTGATGCTGCAGACTTGGGTAACTTGGGCTCTTGGTCGGAGTTGTGACTCTTGGGCATGGTTTGTCCGCAGATGTGCTATACTTAATTGTGCATGTGTGCCATTGTGCCCATCTCCCCCCGTCCCCCCAGTCCCTGGTCGTTACTCACCCTGTTGCTATTGGCTCAGGTCATGTTGTGCAGTGTCCGGTCCCCCAACTCCTGCCACCGTCTCCCCAATGATGACTCGGGTCACCATTTCCTCCATCTCATCCAGCTCCTGGTGTGTCGCTGGACTCCCACCTCCAGTCTGCATTGCTGCTTTCAGGTTGGCTGCGAGTTTCAGCATGGTTTTGCACTTCACATCAGTCCAGCGCTTCTTGCAGTCGTCCACTTCCCTCCTCTTCACTCTGACTGCATTCACCTTGGCCAAGATGGAATGCCATATTGTATTTTTAGTTGCCAATGACACAGTGGAGGTGATGAATAGTTGGTGGTGATGTTCTATCACCTCCGTAATGAGGATCTGGTTTTCCTGCGTACTGAAAGGCGGGTTCCTCTTCTTCTTCTCCTTGCCCTTCCCTGACCCGAGGTCCCAGGCTGGTCCTCCGTGGGGCTTGTGGGGTTCTGGTTGTCCTCTGTACTCGCTCCGGCTACCTCCATGGTGCTTCGCAGTTGTTTGTGTTTTTTGTTGGCGCTTTTATAGTGGTTTTTCCCGCCTGACTTGTGGGACTTGCAGGCCTGGCGCTGCTTATCGCTGTATGTTTTACCGCAGTTGGGCCCAACGCAACTTTTTTCACGTTAGGCTTTAGATTTTTATCACCGTCCCGGTGATTTTATCGCGGACATTTGACTCGTTATCGGGACACTGTTGCATGTTACCGCCGTGTTGAGAATGAGACGTTAACACAGAGTTATTTTCCCGCAATGGACGGCGATATGAGAAATTGCGTTAACCTATTTTGGCGATGATTATCGCACGTTCTTGAGAATATCCCCCAGAGGCTGCTTCAGGGGAATTTAATTACTTTTGAACTTTGGTTGAACTCTTCATACTGGCAGAGGGGAAGGGCAGGTGTTTTTCCTGTCAGCAGAGCGTGTGGAGGGAAAATTAGAGCACCATTTCTGTAGCTGAGAGAGTCTGTGAAAAACAACTCATTCTGTCAGGAAACAGCTTGATTCTAAAGAGTTAAGAGAAATTCCCTTTCTTGAAGTGGAAAGACTGCTGTGTGTTTTTGAATTGTTTTTGAATTGCTGTTGTATTTCTCACAGGACACAGGAGAAGCATAGAGTCTGCTACGTAACATGGGAATTCCTGTCAGCAGAGTGTAGAGGAAAATTTGGCTAAAAAGGGGAAAGCTGTGTGGCATTTCTGATACTCTGTTTTTCCGCAACCCCTGTTTGAAAACATGCAGCCATAATTTTTAGAATCCCAGAAGTCTGTGAAAAAATGACTCATTCTGTCAGGAAACAGCCTGATTCTAAACAGTTAAGAGAAATTCCCTTTCTTGAAGTGGAAAGACTGCTGCCTGTTTTTGAATTGTTTTTGAATTGCTCACATGACACTGGTGAAGCATATAAGAACTTTCAACTCTGAGGTATTTATCTCTCATCATTTGACAGCTTAGTCTCTGCTGCGTAACATGGGGATTCCTATTAGCAGAGAGTGTAGAGGGAATTTGGCTAGGCAGGGGAGAGCTGTGTGGCATTTCTGATACCCTGTTTTTCAGCACCCCTTGTTTGAAAACATGAAGCCATAATTTTTTAGAATCCCAGAAGTCTGTGGAAAAAACAACTCATTCTGTCAGGAAATACAGCAGGGGAAAGCTGTGTGACATTTCTGATTGCCCGGTGACTGTTTTTCAGCAACCCCTGTTTTAAAGACATGCAGTCATAATTTGTTAGAATCCCAGAAGTCTGTCCATATCCAAATATGTATTTGTGCTTGTAGTGCTACTAACCAACTGCTTTGTGAGGCCACTGGATATCATATTTGGTAACTAGGCAGCACTTATTTCTTCTCTTCCCTAACATTGAAGTATAACAGTATGGCCAGTGGAAAACCTAATAGAAAGCCTTTGCTTGCACAAGTAGTAGGGTACACTACCTTCGGGCACTTCTACTACTGTCCCACAAGATATTGCTTCTATGGACCTTATTTTAAAAGAAATCTCTGCTGTGGGACAACGATTGGGATCTATGGATGTCAAAATCTCAGATCTCGCTACATAAATTAAATCAATAAGGATGGACCTAAACTCTTTTCATACCAAAGTGGAAACTCTAGATAATTAACCACCCTTTTGGAAGGAAGATTAGATAATGCAGAGTATTGGGGTAAAGATATCTGGCATTTAAAACAAAAAGTAATAGATTTGGAAGACAGGCCCGAAGAGATAATGTTCGCTTTTATGGAATTCCAGAAAAAATGGAAATGAATAATGATGTGAAGAGCTTGCTACTAAACTTGATACCGCGGCTACTGAACATATCTTTTGAGCATCCCCTTGAGTTGCAGAGAGCTCACAGGATTCGGTCAAGAACTTCAACTTCAACCCTTGAAACTAGACCTAGACCAATAATTGCGTGTCTCCTGCGTCATGAACAGGTCCGTCAAATACTAACAGCTGCTCGTAAACATGGTCCTTATGACTTAGAAGGCCATAAAGTGTTTATTGCTGCGGACTTCTCCACTGAAACCAATGCCAAACGAAAAGCGTTCCTGCAACTTAGGCCAAAACTTCGGAAATGGGATATTAAATATGGTCTTTTAGAACCTGCTACAATGTGGATCACAATGGATGGGAAATCAAGAGATTACACAGAGCCTGAAGATCTGGTACTCTTCCTGGACAGTTTAGAGGACCATCACATGGACTTAACACCACCACCCCTGACCGAAACAACTATGAACAGTCAACTTCAATTACAGAATGATCCTCAAAGCCACCGTACTGGTAGATTACACGTCCGTACATTTAAGAAACAGTCTGACAGAGATAAAGTGGTCCACTGTGTAGAAGTACTCACACAGGAAAATACCAGAGACAAATCGAGATCACCCCTGAAGTCATCCACGTCTTTTGATAAAGTATCTGATGCTAAACCTCCCACTGTTGCTTCTTACAGCTAGATGAGTATATATGCATGCTATGTATTAATATCATTTTATTACTGTTTTACTCCAGTTATTACATCTGATGGATATGATTCATTTCCTTTTCTCCTACATTGTTGTTCAATACACCATGTCTATCTCATACTGTATTTGTATATACAAATCTCCTAGATTGACTTTATAACTCCATGGCTTGGTTCTTTTCATAATCTGTTTACCATATGTGGTTTTCTCCCCTGCGGAGTCTGCGTCTCGCATTGAGGTTGAGACCCACCGACGAAAGATATGCATTGTTTGATCTGTAGTGTTCTTTTTCTTTCTAGCAGGTAGAACGGTGTACTTACACCAATTAAAGTTTAGTATTAACAATATTTTGTGATCATATTGGCACATATTGGTTTCAGGTTTATTATACTTTTTTTTTCTCTCGCTTCAGTAATTTTCCATTACCATATTCCCACATCATTTATCAACCTTCCTTTCCCTTTTTACCCTCTTTGATACATTCTCACACAATACAAACATACTCTAACATTTCCAATCAGCATCATGACAACTAGTCCTATGCACATTGTGTCCATCAATGTCAATGGCTTTACTAATTACATTAAAAGGAAGAAAATTCTTTCCTATTTAGCCTCCAAACATACAGATATTGCTCTCATTCAAGAGACACATCCATCCGGTATAGAATGAGAAAAATTAAAACGAGATTGGGTAGGCCAGATTCTTTACAGCTGCAAACCTCCTTCTCACACGTCAGGAGATCCTATATCCCATACTATTACTAGAAAATGTGGTGTAGCCATTCTGATACGGAAATCAATACAATGTCAAATACTACAGTCCTGGTCAGATGAAGATGGTCAGTTTGTTTTAGCCAAGCTTAAAATCGATAATAACATATTAGGAGAGGGGTCTATTTATGCCCCCGTTGGGAACAAAGCTCCTTTTTTTCCTTCATCTAAACAGAATTCTAAAAGAGATGGGAATTTCCAAAATAGCTCTGGGGGGTGACTGGAATCTTGCCCCAGATGTGATCTTAGACAGAACGGGCCCCCTAGACACAACACATGGCAGAGATAGAGCGATACTGGGAGACATCCGTGAAGATCATGGGTTGACTGACATTTGGCGTTTACTACATCCTTCAGATAAGGGGTTTACATATCATTCTGCAGTACATGATTCCTATTCTAGAATAGACTATTTCCTTATTTCACATTCTATCATACCACATGTACTTGATTGTGATATTTTAGAAATTGCACTTTCAGACCATGCTCCTATCAGTCTACAGCTTGATTGGGGTCTGAAACGCCCTTGTAGGAAACCATGACGTTTAAACATATCCCGATACAAACTACCAACAGAAAAATCACAACTACAATCACATTTGACTACTTATATGAAAGACAACAAACGTTAAGTTTCTTCTCCACACATTTTATGGACAGCTGCAAAGCCACCATTAGGGGCGAATTATGAGAGATTCTGCCATAGCCAATAAACGTAGAACAGAACAACAGACTATTTTAGAAAATGATATCAAAACCCTGACACATGCTCATTTTACCAATCCAACCGAAGCTTCCAGATGTAGATTGGAAAAGGCTAAAATGGAGCTTAATACACTATATACTTCAAAAGCAGAATATATGTTATACAGACTTAAGGCTCGAAATCACGAACAAGGGGAAAAAGCTGGTCGTTTACTAGCGGCACGATTAAAACAGAGAGAAGCTATGACAGCTATTCCAGCTATTTATAATTCTGAAGGTAAGCTAATAACTGAGACTCAGGAAATAGCTAATACATTTGCAGATTATTATGAGAAGTTATATAGCTCAGAGGTTGATGATGATCACCACAAAGATCAGGAATTTTTGATAAAATAACACTCCCCGCCTCAATGAACAGGATCGGCTCATACTGGCAGGCGAAATAACAAAGGATGAAATTGCCCAAGCAATCTCTAATCTTCCATACAATAAAGCACCAGGAGAAGATGGTTTTCCTGGGGAATTTTACCGTTGGGTAAAATCAGAAGCAATAGACGCCCTTTGTGAGGCCTATAAAGAAGTAGAGGAAACTGGTAGCCTCTCCTCTCTCACAAATAAAGCTATCATAACGGTCCTTCCCAAACCTGAGAAAGATCCATTATACTGCAGTAACTATCATCCAATTTCCCTTCTGAATACAGATTCAACGATATTAGCCACCATTCTCGCCAAACGACTCAAACAAGTTATCGCTGAACTCATACATAATTCTCAAGTGGGATTCATGCCAGGCAGAAACTCTTGTAACCATCTACGCACTTTGGCTCACATACTCTGGCTTTCCAAGGATGCTGGAGAAGAAAGAGTAGCCTTATCCTTAGATGCCGAGAAGGCCTTTGACCGTATTGAATGCAGCTATATGTTCCGTACACTACATAGGCTTGGATTAGGCAATGAATATATCTCTAACGTCTAATGGTTATATGAGACACCATCTGCACAAGTGAATTATGGGGGTTTCCTTTCAAAATCTTTTTTAGTGCAAAGAGGAACCCACCAGGGTTGCCCTTTATCGCCCCTTATGTTCCTTCTTGCACTTGAACCGCTGGCTGCGGCAATAAGACAATGTTCACAAATAGCAGGCATTCCTACACCTCAAAAATACTTCTATGTGCGAATGACATATTGCTCACACTTACTGATCTGCCTACTTCACTTCCTAGACTCATGTCTACCATTTCTCGCTTCTCGATCATTTCTGGCTACAAAGTTAATTGGAATAAGAGTGAAGCTCTCCCATTGTCCAGGGGTACAACGAAAGCAGCTATTTTGGGCTATAATTTTCAATGGAATGTGGACCGCCTGAAGTATTTAGGTATTTATATCAACACAGGTTTAGAACGCATGATTCAAGATAACTTAGATCCACTTATTGCCAAAACGAAGTCAGAGTATGAAAAATGGTCCCATCTTAACATGTCTTTTTGGGGAAGAGTACAGGCAGTGAAAATGATTATAGTGCCCTGTTTCACTTATGTTTTAGGTATGTTGCCTTTGACAGTTAAAATATCAATATTGCAAGATATTGACAAAGTTATTAAAACCTTTATTTGGGGATCCCTGAGACCTAGACTTAAAATCTCAAAATTGATTGCTCACAGGCAATATGGGGGTCTTAGTTTACCTTGTATTGAGTATTACTATACAGCCCTCCATTTATCTCAATTGGTTTATCTTTGGCCCAGACAGGATGATCCCCCACTATGGGTTCTCATTGAAAGACAAACTGTACAGGCAACTTCGGGTTTGCACATGTTTTACTCTCATAAATCACCTACTTTACAAACTTCCAACCCTATTATTCAATCTATGCTTAAGATTTGGATACATGCCCACAAACCCCTTAAGAGTAACCCAAGACTGCATGGAAAGGCCCCAATATGGCATAACGCTGATATTAGAATAGGTAAACAGACTATATCCTGGTATATATGGGAGAGAGCAGGTATTCTAACGTTGGATCACTTACTCACTTTAGAAGGTGAGCTTAAAACCTTTGAAATGCTTCAGATAGAATTTCAACTCCCTACCTCCCAAGAGGGGAAATACTTACAACTAAAACAAGCCCTGTTTCGTAGACTAGGACCATTTCCTTGGATAGTTGAGGATTCCCCAGTGTTACAATACTTAAAAATTGGGGGGAAATTCAAAGGCGCAGTCTCTGGATTTTATAATCTCATAGTGCATAAATTACACTCATACCCATTACTAGGACAACTTCACGTCAAATGGCAAGGGTTAATTACTGTAGCTTATTCCGCTGAGGAATGGGAGGATGTTATTATGAACATGGATAAGGGAATCAGAGAGGCCAGAATAAAATTTACTCTTTTCAAAATTCTTCATAACTGGTACTGGTCACCACAAAAACTCAAGTCAGCAGGTTTCCTACACCATTCTACCTGTTGGAGGTGCCCACAGGAGGACTGCGATATACTACACATTTTATTCCGATGCCCAATTTTGAAGGAATATTGGTCTTCCATAACTGCCTCTCTACACAGAGCTATACATGTGTCCGTTCCTTTAACAGAAAAATGAGTTCTATTACATGATGCTACTGATCTCCCAAATCTCACAAACCATACAAGACGAGCTATTGCACAATTTGTATATTAAGACATTGGAGAACACCACAATGCCCTACACATGATGAATGGCTTATTGAAATGTATAAAATAGCATCATATGAAAAACTTATTTATAGATTGCAGGACAATGTTGGAACTTTCATCCAAATTTGGAACCCCTTTCTAGCTAATAAATATTCTATTTCTGGTAATATTTCAGATGTTTCTTCTAATTAGGAACTACAATAAGGGAATCGCTTCCTTTTTCATTTCCTTATTAATTCATTACCATCATTATTTATATTCATGCTGTTGATGTTATCATTAGGACTGTTGATTCTTTAGCCAGTAACACTGTTATGTGAATTAGGACTTACCGTTCACCTATTGGAAATTGTTGAGTTAGTGGGAATATCTTCACTTGAAATATTATATTTGTATGATATTATCGCTACGATCTTCCAACTATCTATAATATATGGTTTACTACATATTGTATACTATCTATATCATCTCATCCCTAGTTCACCTTTCCTATTTCTTCCTTTCCAGGTTTTGAGTATCTCAGATATTGTATCTTATGATATCTGTATTATCTTTTTTGCATTTAGAAGTCTGAGAAGTTAACATTTCATAGTAATTTATTGTATGGCCATAATTTGATTTGTTTATACTCATTTTTTTAATGTATTGTTTATAAACTGACATGTACTTCTCAATAAAAATATACAACAAAAAAAAAGGAATTCCTGGCCTTGCCTAAGGTTGTTGCATGGGCAGCCCTGACCCTGCTGAGGCCTACTGCCCAGGCGGCCTCAGAGGCATGACCCCCAACCCTTGACCACTTCCATATGATGCATAAGGCCTATGGGCACACAGAGGCACACAGAGGCTAGGGTGATATTAATAAGTGTGCCTCCCTCTAGCCATGAAGCATCTATTACTACAGTGAGAGCTGCAGGTTACAGCTGTTAGGAGTGTAGTAATCTGTAATCTATATTTGTAAATTGTGAACATATCACCTCTTAAGGTTTCAAGGCACTGGGGGCCGTCGGGAAGATCAAGTGAGCTATTGCCCAGAGTCACAGGGTGCTGAGCTAAGCTTCTGCCGCTGCCGGGGATCAAACCGTTAGCCCTGCACTCCGGAGTCAACCGCTCTGGCCGCTGTGCCACATCTTGTAGCTAATCCTGGTTGGTGATGCACCTTCATTTACAGGACTATTTATGGAAAACACGTGAGTGCAGTGTCCTGTTTGTTCTGGCTACTGCTTGTTGATCAATGGGCTTACTATAGTGTTATCAGCCTGTAAACCCTGCCGCAAAGTTAGTGTAAATCTTGTTGTGGTGTTAGTAAACTGCAAACCTTGCAGTGGTGTTGTTAGATAGTAAACTGTGAATGAATGAATGGATAAATAAATAAATGAATGAATGAAAGGAGTACTTATAAAGTGCAGATGTACACCAAATCGTCATCATGCCACTAGATTAATTTAAGACAGACAAAGAAATAAAGAAAGAATTGAACTAGCTCTGGGAAGATTAAGAGAACAGATACATTTTTAGCCTTTAATGAAAGATACTGTGATCAGTTAAAGATGGCAGGGTTGCTGGGAGGAGGTTCCAGGATTTTGCTGTGAGCGCCGAGAAGGCCCTCTCTGCATATCGAGTTGTTCTGAACTGAGGGACCAATGAAAGAACTTTAGAAGCACAGCACACAGCTCTAGGTGGGGTATGTTTCCTAACATGGCCTTAACGACGGGCGCTCCTCCCGCCGAAGGGTCTTGTGGACCAGACTAGGGACGGATTTATCAAGGTTTTGCGTCACCCTTGGGCCACGCAAGGCAACACAGGGTGCATCGCAAAACCTAGAATGAGATTTACCTTGTCACGCAGAGGCACCCTGCGTGGCTTCGTAAATCTGGTGAACGCACGGCAGCGCAAGTCGCTGCCTTGCATTTCACTGCGCTGGGAAACCGTCACAGGCAAGGAGTGTAGGTGTTCCCACACATCCACCTATGTATTCTGAAACATTCCCACATTTACCAACACTAGTAGATTTAGGAACGTGTCAGAATTGTACGCCTTTCCAAAAGCGGCGCAACCAGGAGAAATGTCTTTATTTCTGAAGCACACTTAGAAAGAGGAAAATGCCTCAGAGGATTGTTTTTGTGCAGGAAGGTGCGCCTTACTGCACAAAAACAATCCTGCCTGTAATAGATATGGTGCATTCCTGCCCACTCCCTTTCACGCAGCGCAGAGCAGCATAGCACATGTCTTGCTGCGTTGCATGAAAAAATCAGAAATCTGGGCCAAAGTATTGTGAACTGTCTTTTCCAGTTCACAGGAAGCCAGCGTAGCTTACGAGTGGCTTCTGCAACACGGTCAAACTTGTGCAATCCACAAACCAGCCTCACATCTGTATTCTGGATGAGTCCAGCGTAGCTTACGAGTGGCCTCTGCAACACGGTCAAACTTGTGCAATCCACAAACCAGCCTCACATCTGTATTCTGGATGAGTCCAGCGTAGCTTACGAGTGGCTTCTGCAACACGGTCAAACTTGTGCAATCCGCAAACCAGCCTCACACCTGTATTCTGGATGAGTCCAGCGTAGCTTACGAGTGGCTTCTGCAACACGGTCAAACTTGTGCAATCCGCAAACCAGCCTCACACCTGTATTCTGGATGAGTCCAGCGTAGCTTACGAGTGGCTTCTGCAACACAGTCAAACTTGTGCAATCCGCAAACCAGCCTCACACCTGTATTCTGGATGAGTCCAGCGTAGCTTACGAGTGGCTTCTGCAACACGGTCAAACTTGTGAAATCCGCAAACCAGCCTCACACCTGTATTCTGGATGAGTCCAGCGCAATTTACGAGTGGCTTCTGTAACACGGTCAAACTTGTGCAATCCGCAAACCAGCCTCACACCTGTATTCTGGATTAGTCCAGCGTAACTTACGAGTGGCTTCTGTAACACGGTCAAACTTGTGCAATCCACAAACCAGCCTCACACCTGTATTCTGGATGAGTCCAGCGTAACTTACGAGTGGCTTCTGCAACACGGTCAAACTTGTGTAATCCACAAACCAGCCTCACACCTGTATTCTGGATGAGTCCAGCGTAACTTACGAGTGGCCTCTGTAACACGGTCAAACTTGTGCAATCCACAAACCAGCCTCACACCTGTATTCTGGATGAGTCCAGCGTAGCTTACGAGTGGCCTCTGTAACACGGTCAAACTTGTGCAATCCACAAACCAGCCTCACACCTGTATTCTGGATGAGTCCAGCGTAGTTTACGAGTGGCCTCTGTAACACGGTCAAACTTGTGCAATCCACAAACCAGCCTCACACCTGTATTCTGGATGAGTCCAGCGTAGCTTACGAGTGGCTTCTGCAACACGGTCAAACTTGTGCAATCCACAAACCAGCCTCACACCTGTATTCTGGATGAGTCCAGCGTAGCTTACGAGTGGCTTCTGCAACACGGTCAAACTTGTGCAATCCACAAACCAGCCTCACACCTGTATTCTGGATGAGTCCAGCGTAGCTTACGAGTGGCTTCTGCAACACGGTCAAACTTGTGCAATCCACAAACCAGCCTCACACCTGTATTCTGGATGAGTCCAGTGTAGCTTACGAGTGGCTTCTGCAACACGGTCAAACTTGTGCAATTCACAAACCAGCCTCACACCTGTATTCTGGATGAGTCCAGCGTAGCTTACGAGTGGCCTCTGTAACACGGTCAAACCTGTGCAATCCACAAACCAGCCTCACACCTGTATTCTGGATGAGTCCAGCGTAGCTTACGAGTGGCCTCTGTAACACGGTCATACCTGTGCAATCCACAAACCCGCCTCACACCTGTATTCTGGATGAGTCCAGCGTAGCTTACGAGTGGCCTCTGTAACACGGTCAAACTTGTGCAATCCACAAACCAGCCTCACACCTGTATTCTGGCTGAGTCCAGCGTAGCTTACGAGTGGCCTCTGCAACACGGTCAAACTTGTGCAAACCACAAACCAGCCTCACACCTGTATTCTGGATGAATCCAGCGTAGCTTACGAGTGGCTTCTGCAACACGGTCAAACTTGTGCAATCCACAAACCAGCCTCACACCTGTATTCTGGATGAGTCCAGCATAGCTTACGAGTGGCTTCTGCAACACGGTGAAACCTGTGCAATCCACAAACCAGCCTCACACCTGTATTCTGGATGAGTCCAGCGTAGCTTACGAGTGGCCTCTGCAACACGGTCAAACCTGTGCAATCCACAAACCAGCCTCACACCTGTATTCTGGATGAGTCCAGCATAGCTTACGAGTGGCCTCTGTAACACGGTCAAACTTGTGCAATCCACAAACCAGCCTCACACCTGTATTCTGGATGAGTCCAGCGTAGCTTACGGGTGGCTTCTGCAATACGGTCAAACTTGTGCAATCCACAAACCAGCCTCACAACTGTATTCTGGATCAGTCCAGTGTAGCTTACGGGTGGCCTCTGTAACACGGTCAAACTTGTGCAATCCACAAACCAGCCTCACACCTGTATTCTGGATGAGTCCAGCGTAGCTTATGAGTGGCTTCTGCAACACGGTCAAACTTGTGCAATTCACAAACCAGCCTCACACCTGTATTCTGAATGAGTCCAGCGTAGCTTACGAGTGGCCTCTGTAACACGGTCAAACTTGTGCAATCCGCAAACCAGCCTCACACCTGTATTCTGGATGAGTCCAGCGTAGCTTACGAGTGGCTTCTGCAACACGGTCAAACTTGTGAAATCCGCAAACCAGCCTCACACCTGTATTCTGGATGAGTCCAGCGCAATTTACGAGTGGCTTCTGTAACACGGTCAAACTTGTGCAATCCGCAAACCAGCCTCACACCTGTATTCTGGATTAGTCCAGCGTAACTTACGAGTGGCTTCTGTAACACGGTCAAACTTGTGCAATCCACAAACCAGCCTCACACCTGTATTCTGGATGAGTCCAGCGTAACTTACGAGTGGCTTCTGCAACACGGTCAAACTTGTGTAATCCACAAACCAGCCTCACACCTGTATTCTGGATGAGTCCAGCGTAACTTACGAGTGGCCTCTGTAACACGGTCAAACTTGTGCAATCCACAAACCAGCCTCACACCTGTATTCTGGATGAGTCCAGCGTAGCTTACGAGTGGCCTCTGTAACACGGTCAAACTTGTGCAATCCACAAACCAGCCTCACACCTGTATTCTGGATGAGTCCAGCGTAGTTTACGAGTGGCCTCTGTAACACGGTCAAACTTGTGCAATCCACAAACCAGCCTCACACCTGTATTCTGGATGAGTCCAGCGTAGCTTACGAGTGGCTTCTGCAACACGGTCAAACTTGTGCAATCCACAAACCAGCCTCACACCTGTATTCTGGATGAGTCCAGCGTAGCTTACGAGTGGCTTCTGCAACACGGTCAAACTTGTGCAATCCACAAACCAGCCTCACACCTGTATTCTGGATGAGTCCAGCGTAGCTTACGAGTGGCTTCTGCAACACGGTCAAACTTGTGCAATCCACAAACCAGCCTCACACCTGTATTCTGGATGAGTCCAGCGTAGCTTACGAGTGGCTTCTGCAACACGGTCAAACTTGTGCAATTCACAAACCAGCCTCACACCTGTATTCTGGATGAGTCCAGCGTAGCTTACGAGTGGCCTCTGTAACACGGTCAAACCTGTGCAATCCACAAACCAGCCTCACACCTGTATTCTGGATGAGTCCAGCGTAGCTTACGAGTGGCCTCTGTAACACGGTCAAACCTGTGCAATCCACAAACCCGCCTCACACCTGTATTCTGGATGAGTCCAGCGTAGCTTACGAGTGGCCTCTGTAACACGGTCAAACTTGTGCAATCCACAAACCAGCCTCACACCTGTATTCTGGCTGAGTCCAGCGTAGCTTACGAGTGGCCTCTGCAACACGGTCAAACTTGTGCAAACCACAAACCAGCCTCACACCTGTATTCTGGATGAATCCAGCGTAGCTTACGAGTGGCTTCTGCAACACGGTCAAACTTGTGCAATCCACAAACCAGCCTCACACCTGTATTCTGGATGAGTCCAGCATAGCTTACGAGTGGCTTCTGCAACACGGTGAAACCTGTGCAATCCACAAACCAGCCTCACACCTGTATTCTGGATGAGTCCAGCGTAGCTTACGAGTGGCCTCTGCAACACGGTCAAACCTGTGCAATCCACAAACCAGCCTCACACCTGTATTCTGGATGAGTCCAGCGTAGCTTACGAGTGGCCTCTGTAACACGGTCAAACTTGTGCAATCCACAAACCAGCCTCACACCTGTATTCTGGATGAGTCCAGCGTAGTTTACGAGTGGCCTCTGTAACACGGTCAAACTTGTGCAATCCACAAACCAGCCTCACACCTGTATTCTGGATGAGTCCAGCGTAGCTTACGGGTGGGTTCTGCAATACGGTCAAACTTGTGCAATCCACAAACCAGCCTCACACCTGTATTCTGGATCAGTCCAGTGTAGCTTACGGGTGGCCTCTGTAACACGGTCAAACTTGTGCAATCCACAAACCAGCCGAACACCTGTATTCTGGATGAGTCCAGCGTAGCTTACGAGTGGCCTCTGTAACACGGTCAAACTTGTGCAATCCACAAACCAGCCTCACACCTATAGGATAGGAGCATGAAGGGCCCCCTGAATATACCTACACTTCTGAAGATAGATCTTTGTCCAGCTAAAGACCCAGACTGGTTACTGCATCTGGGGTTTTAGGGGCCAGGCCAAGGATAGAAGATCAGAGAGCAGCAGTCCAAGGGAATATCAGAGGTCACACATAAATACTAAGGAAAATGGGACACAGCAATGAGCCTTGGGGGACCCCATGGACAACCTCTCACCTTTTAGATCTAAAAGTCTCAAGTGAGAGAGTCAGGCGACAACCCTCAAGGAAGGAGTTGAACCAACCAAGTGCAGACCCACTGAGTCCAACATCCGCCAAACGATCGACCAAGGCCAATCATGCTGAACACGGCCAAAATGTGTTAAAATAAAACACAACATGATGGGAAGCCAAAAAGCCTGACTTGCGTTTATTGCAAAGATAGCGAGCAGCACAACAGATAGTAAACTGACAATCATCATTTCAACCGACCAGAGCTCTCTCCCAAAGAAGGCAATTGGAGTATGTAGTGCTAAAAAGTATGCAAATTTGAATGCATTATATAATTTTTACATTATACAAGTCTATGGGCCACAAACACACAACAGAAACTTGTTACTTTCAGCAAAACATATCGAATGAGCAGGTGGAAGGATCTTCTCTGGGAGAAAATATGAGAAGACCTTGAAGTGAAAAAATAAAATACATAAGCACACTGCTGACCACATTAATTTGTTAAAATCGCTGTTCTGGTTGCCCGCATCAGAAACCAGGCGATGCTTTATTGCGAGATGCAGGAAATGTGCAAATGTACTACCTTGAATAACATGGCGTCTAGGCTTACTAGGACCATGAAACTTACTTGGAGAGTAAACAGTGCTCCAGAATAATAAGAAAACAACGTTCATATTCAATTATAAAATATACCAGTGAATTTTGTGATATACAGATGGAAAAAGACAATGACTTCCAAGCCATAGAAACACAGGATTATATTGTCACAGAAGAACAAGAGGCCAACTGGGCTACCTCTCTCTACATTGAGTCTAAGATCATTCAATATAGTAAATAAAGCAGTTTCTGTGCCCATATCGGGTCTACACCTGGTGTCTGGGCAATGTGTAACATATTGTGAGACTCAATTTGGTTCCAAAGCAATTTGGCAAGATATTTTTCATCTATCCTGGCCAAATGGGGAGTAGCGAGATAGGCCTGTACTTGGAAAGCTGCAAAGGACCGAAGATGGAGTTTGTTTAACAGATGCTTAACCTCACTTTCCTCCCCGGAAACAGGCAGCTTTTCTGGATAGAAAAGATATATTCTAAACCTCAATTATCAAATCAAATCAAATGCCATTTGTAAAGTGCACGGCTACTCTATAGAGTGTCCCAGCGCTTCAGGTTCATTGACCACTGATCTCACGAGAGAGGAGCAAAGGTGCAGTTAAATAACCAAGTTTTTAGGCCACGTTTAAAAGAACCAGCATCCTTAGTAGCACGAAGGTGCAAGGGAACAGCATTCCCGCCTACGGCAGCCAGCGCACAGAAAGAGGGGCCTCCCCATCTCTTCCTCTTCGTCTTAGGCATCACCGCCAACAGTGCATCAGCAGAACGTAAAGTTCGAGAAGGATGATAATGAGGAAGTCTCTTAGTTAAATAGTTGGGGCCAAGGTCATAGAAAGCTCTATGGGCTAACACAAGCCCCTTGAACTTCACTCTCTGACTGACTGACTGACTTATTTATTAAGCGCACGAATGCCGAGGCGTCTTGGCGCTGAGTGAAAGAATGCTGGGCACACTGATTAAACTGCCGGTTTGGGAAAGAGCCATTTGTTTCCTAAAAATAATCCTGTTTGATTGTAGTCTGAGCTGTGCGGGGAGCGCGTTCCATAGCTTGGCAGCCTGGTATGAAAAACCCTTGCCTCCCCATCTGACTTTTTTTATCTTGGGAATCAGGATCAGACCTGTATTCGATGATCTGAGACAGCGTTGAGGAGAGTACCGCTTGAATAGCAGCTGCACGTCAGAGAGCCTTGAAATCCACTCGCTGCCGAACCGGGAGCCAGTGGAGCAGTTTAATGGTGGCTGAAGTAGGGTGATGTTTGGGAAGACCATAAAGCACCCGGGCCGCCACGTTCTGAATGGACTGTAGTTTGGCAATCTGGCCCTTGTCTGCTCCCAGATAAAGGGCGTTGCCGTAATCGATTCTGGAAAGAATCAAAGCCCCGATTACCGTCTTCCTCATGGTTAAGGGAATGAACCGAAGGATTTTGCGCAAGTTTTTCAGCGTGTAAAAACAAGCAGATGACACCTGATTAGTTTGTTGGGCAAATTTTAGATTGCTGTCAAACATAAAGCCAAGATTCCTGGCCTTTGTTACGGGACTGGGGCAGTTCCCAGCCTCAGTGGGCCACCATACTTGGCTCCAGATTGAAGGCTTCAGCCCGAATTCCATCACCTTCGACTTTTCCGTGTTGAGCTTTAAAAAATTAGAGCTCATCCATTGCATAACATTCTTTAGGCAGTTCCTGAACCTAGCCGCCGTCTCATCCACACTTTGGGTTACTGATACCACAAAACCATGATCTCTTATTAGTCTGGCCAGAGGGGTAACGTAAAGGTTAAACAAAGTGGGAGACAACGCGGATCCCTGCGGGACACCGCACGGGAGGCCGAATTTTGCAGACTTGAGACCATCCCAATCTATCAGTTGTTCGCGAGATGTCAAAAAAGATGTCAATAGGGTTAGAGCCGACCTCTCAATGCCTGCCGCCCTCAGCCATTGGGTCAATACCTCGTGGTTAACAGTATCGAACGCGGCTGATAGGTCAAGCAAGATGAGGACGGCTCTTCCCCCACCATCCATCACTCTACGAATCTCTTTGGTGGCCATGATAAGTGCTGACTCAGTGGAATGTCGGGCTCTCCCGAATGGGCGTCCAGTGCAGCTCCTTGAGATGGGCATGGAGAGAGATGTCCCTTGGGATGTTAAGCCAAGAGCAGCACTGCAACGTTCTGCACCAACTGGAGTCTCATGAGTTGGTACAGAGGGAGACCCAGTATAATGCATTAGCATAGTCCAGCCGAGCTGTTATGAGGGTATGGACTACCATCTTCTGACAAGGAGACGGGAGCAGGATTAAAAACTTCCTTAGGAACCGAAGAAGGCCAAAAGAAGTTCCAACTACACTCTCCACCTGGGGTTTAAAGGACAGGTTATCATCAAACTTCACTCCAAGATTCTGAACCACTTTGGCCGGAGTCAGAGGAGATGGAGCAGAACTAGGCCAAACTTCACCATCCCATAAAGGAGGAGGAGGGGGGGGGGTTAAAAAAACAGAACTTCAGTCCTACCCCAGCGCAACCACTAAAACATCACTGACAGACATGTTTCAAATCTATTGTGGGCGATAGAGATGTTCCAAAGGATTCCACCAGGGTTGCCAAAGTAACTGTAGTCACCGCTGGGGCTAGCTTATGTAAAACTATTGAGGGTGTATAGATTATTGGGAGCACCTGCTATGGTGCTAGTGAATAGTAAACCTTGCTGTGGTATTAGATTATATCCTGCTGCGGTATTAGTGCACTGTAAGCCCTGTTGTTCTGTTATTCGATTGCAATGCCTTCTGTGCCATTAGTGTATTGTAATCCCCGCTATGGTGTTAGTGTAGCAATCAATAAATCAATCAATCAAACATGTATAGAGCACAGCAAATCACCTGTGAGGGTCTCGAGGTGCTGGAGCTGTTGGCTGCTGCATGGAGGTTAGATCATTCAAACATCCAGGTCTTAAGTTCTCTTCTGAACAGCTGGAGTAACGGTGCGATCCTTGGGTACAGGGGGAGGTTGTTCCAAACCTTGGCTGCCAGGTGCAAGAAGGAGCGTCCTCCGCTGTTGGCTCGATGGATCCATGGGGGGGTCTGCGAGGGAAAGGGAAGCTGATCGAAGGTGTCTGCTCGGTTGGTGGAGGGTCAAGCGTTTGTCAATGTATTGCATCCAATATTTTTTATATATAGCAGGGACCCTTTACAGCTTCAGAGTCTTTTTCGTCCTCATGTATGGATCAATGCCTATCGTTCTGCACAATAATACGACACGACCGTATGTACATGTTTCGCTTACCTATTGTACTATTTTTCTGTTAACTCTATGAGCCGTTGCCTCATCATGATACCTACAATGATATTTATTGTTCTTCTCCCTTTTATGTCACCATTTAATTGATCTTATTTCCTACTGTGTACTTACTTGACTCTGACGGCTAAACCTGTTTATTATGATGGTAAAACATACTCCTCTCTTTCTATTTTTTCTATTTTTCAATTTTTTGTTACTGATGCGCTGCATATTTGTGCCTTACTTATGTATGCAGATTGTGTTTACTTTATTGAACTTGGCAGCCCTAAGGAAGCCCCAGGCTAATAGGCTATTTGTTAGGGGGCGAAACACGTGTTGGCTGCGTTACAAATATTTGCTTAATATCTGGACCCATTATCCCCTTCTTCTCTTCCGTTACTCTGAGGTCCAGTCACTTGCTTCCTGAGAGGAAACTACTCATCAAATAATTTAGAAGATTCAAGAACAACTTCTACCTGATGGTATCTTGCCAAGATAGACGTGCACAACGATCAACTAGAATTGAAGAAACCTTCTCTACTAATCCGGTACCTGCTAAAAACCCAACAAGTAAACCCAATTCTACATCTGCCAGAAGCACTGGAAAGGTAAGTAGACATAATATCGAAGTTTTAATATCGATATACATAAATATCGAGTTTAGTATATCAATAGTATTAAATATCGATGTTATGTATATCGATGTTAAAAATATCAATATTAAGGGGTCGATTCCGATCTCGGCCGGAAGCGCACCTAACAGTATTCGTCCGGAAAAAAAACCAGCTGAATGCGTGTTTCCCGACCGATTCGAACACCCGTCCGAACAAACAAGTACGATGCGCATAACAGCCCAGATTCCGAGCGAGCCGTACTTACCCATATCAGCTCCTGTTCCCCGCCCGAGCCGGATCCGTAAATGCCGATTCGAGTCGTACGGAAGCAAATACACAGCACCTTCCGGCCGGACGAGTACAATGCGCCTTCCGTATGCGCCGAACCCGTCGCTACGTCCGGCACGTTTGAGCATCCGGGCGAGCCGTACATAAGCTCCGTTTCGCGCCACAGGACGATCCGCGGCTACGAGACGAACAAGCCTGCGACGAGTACGAGTCGAAGACACGAGAAACCCGAACGAGACGACCCAACCATGAATCCCATCGTGCAGGTCCTACCAATACTCTACATCTATTACCGGCACGGACGCGTACGGCGCAGACGGTAAGTCAAACACCCACAACACAAACAAACGACACGTACCCGAAATATGTCACACACACATAGGGATGCACAAATGACGTACACTAGCAACAGCAGAACCATAGGGGCGGGATGGCCATCACCAATGCCATACACACCCATAGGGGGATGGATGCCTACCACTACCACCACCCCTACTCAGGGGGGCCTGGATGCCTGCCACTACCACCACCCCTACTCAGGGAGGCCTGGATGCCTGTCACTACCACCACCCCTACTAATGGGGGCCTGGATGCCTACCACTACCACCACCCCTACTCAGGGGGGCCTAGATGCCTACCACTACCACCACCCCTAACCATTGGGGGGCTAGATGCCTGCCACTACCACCACCACTACTCATGGGGGGCTAGATGCCTGCCACTACCACCACCCCTACTAATGAGGGCCTGGATGCCTCCCACTACCACCACCCCTACTCAGGGGGGCCTGGATGCCTACCACTACCACAACCCCTACTCAGGGGGGCCTGGATGCCTGTCACTACTACCATCCCCATTCATAGGGGGATGGATGCCTACCACTAATACCACACCTACTAATGGGGGGCTGGATGCCTGTCACTACCACCATCCCCACTCATAGGGGGATGGATGCCTAGCACTACCACCACCCCTACTCATGGGGGCCTGGATGCCTGTCACTACTACCATCCCCACTCATAGGGGGATGGATGCCTAGCACTACCACCACCCCTACTCATGGGGGCCTGGATGCCTGTCACTACTACCATCCCCACTCATAGGGGGATGGATGCCTACCACTAATACCACCCCTACTCATGGGGGGCTAGATGCCTGCCACTACCACCACCCCTACTCATGGGGGGCTAGATGCCTGCCACTACCACCACCCCTACTAATGAGGGCCTGGATGCCTCCCACTACCACCACCCCTACTCAGGGGGGCCTGGATGCCTACCACTACCACCACCCCTACTCAGGGTGGCCTGGATGCCTGTCACTACTACCATCCCCACTCATAGGGGGATGGATGCCTACCACTAATACCACCCCTACTCATGGGGGGCTAGATGCCTGCCACTACCACCACCCCTACTCATGGGGGGCTAGATGCCTGCCACTACCACCACCCCTACTAATGAGGGCCTGGATGCCTCCCACTACCACCACCCCTACTCAGGGGGGCCTGGATGCCTACCACTACCACCACCCCTACTCAGGGGGGCCTGGATGCCTGTCACTACTACCATCCCCACTCATAGGGGGATGGATGCCTACCACTAATACCACACCTACTAAAGGGGGGCTGGATGCCTGTCACTACCACCATCCCCACTCATAGGGGGATGGAGGCTTAGCACTACCACCACCCCTACTCATGGGGGCCTGGATGCCTGTCACTACTACCATCCCCACTCATAGGGGGATGGATGCCTAGCACTACCACCACCCCTACTCATGGGGGCCTGGATGCCTGTCACTACTACCATCCCCACTCATAGGGGGATGGATGCCTACCACTAATACCACACCTACTAATGGGGGGCTGGATGCCTGTCACTACCACCATCCCCACTCATAGGGGGATGGATGCCTAGCACTACCACCACCCCTACTCATGTGGGCCTGGATGCCTGTCACTACTACCATCCCTACTCATAGGGGGATGGATGCCTAGCACTACCACCACCCCTACTCATGGGGGCCTGGATGCCTGTCACTACTACCATCCCCACTCATAGGGGGATGGATGCCTACCACTATCACCACCCCTACTCAGGGGGGGCTGGATGTCTGTCACTACTACCATCCCCACTCATAGGGGGATGGATGCCTACCACTATCACCACCCCTACTCAGGGGGGGCTGGATGCCTACCACTACCACCACCCCTACTCATAGGGGGATGGATGCCTACCACCAACACCCCCCTACCCATGGGGGGCTAGATGCCTGTCACTACTACCCTCACCACTCATAGGGGGATGGATGCCTACCACTACCACCACCCCTACTCATGGTGGCCTGGATGCCTACCACCCACACAACCCCCACTCATAGGACGGGTAATGCATGACACAACCAGCATACTCCAACATAAGGAATGCCTGAAAATTACACACCCCCCAACACCATGACAAGAGTGTGTAGTCTGTGTCAAATGCCTACAACACTGAACATGACATTGAACATACAATATGACCCCCTATCACATGTGTCACACATAAATGTGTGTGGCCTCCACAATGCAAGCCGACCATGACCACTGTGGCAATGGGGTCGAACACCCCATCATCACAGTGACCAAAAGGTAAGTGTGGGGTCCATAGCTGAAGCACATTTTGAACATTGTGGCAATGGGGTCTAAAGCCCCATCATCACAGTGACCAAAAGGGAAGTGTGGGTTCCATAGCTGAAGCACATTTTGAACATTGTGGCAATGGGGTCTAAAGCCCCATCATCACAGTGACCAAAAGGGAAGTGTGGGGTCCATAGCTGAAGCACATTTTGAACATTGTGGCAATGGGGCCTAAACCCCCATCATCACAGTGACCAAAAGGGAAGTGTGGGGTCCATAGCTGAAGCCCATTTTGAACATTGTGGCAATGGGGCCTAAACCCCCATCATCACAGTGACCAGAAGGGAAGTGTGGGGTCCATAGCTGAAGCACATTTTGAACATTGTGGCAATGGGGTCTAAAGCCCCATCACCACAGTGACCAAAATGTAAGTGTAGTCATGGTAAAAGCTGCAAATGCCAAACTGCATGGATGATTCCTGGTCACACAACAACAAACACATTAGTGGCATAGCAGTGCTTGTGTCCCATAGCAACAGAGATTGGGTGAGGCAAACAGTGCAGTGCAAATGAAACATCGCTTTGGCCATGTGCAGACAAACATCACCCATGGGGCTCACATTGTCAACATTCACAAATAACACAATGACAGAAGTGACCATCACAATGCAGATCCACATATCTGCACCAATGGACACACAAATGTAGATATCCTGTGGAGACTGTAGATGTCAGGTGAACAAATACCATACCATGGCAGCAATGGGACATACAAACCATGATCATTGTGCTGACTGATGACCTAGGAGTCCCAGGGACAGCAGGGGTAAGCCACCAAACAACATACAGCCAATGGCACACTACAGATATGCCAATGCAGTGGTGCAAATGCACAAACAGGCAGACTCACACTGCATATCAAACACCACAGGTGAGGGGGGTGGTGTGCCAGTGTCCCCAGGCAAACACACAACCCACGAGGAGACCTGAATCCCCATTACACAGATGTCAACACAGTGCCACACAAAAGTAACTCATGGATCGGATTTCCCTATGTTGGCAATCAGGCATTGTTAGATGAGAGGGAGCCCAAATCACAAATGTCACACAAGCTTGTAGGAACAGCAACTAACACAGCAAGAGACAGACCCACCACAGCACTACCCCCAGGGAGCCCACATTGTGGTGACACTGGCCTGCATGATAATCCCACTGTGATGACAAAGGTAGATGTCGTACACACTGTGAACCACAGTCATGTGTCCTGAGCAACTAACTACCATCACACCTACACAAGCACAAATAAAACAGCACGGCCTGTCAACCAAGGCCAACATGGAGGTAGGGGTCCAGCCGTGCAACAACTCTCATTTGCACACACTCAACACCACACACCTTGATCTCCAACAATGTGCAGCAGTGAAGCTCACATGGACTGGTGACATTGCACATGCACCCATGACAATCCCAGGGGTGGTGGGGGAAACTAAGGCGGAGATACCCATCACACATGGCCAGTCAACAAGACTTGTGAATGTCTCACACACTGCACAGTACGCTGTACATGGGCATGACGTCAAATCCACACCAACCAATGGGATCCCGGACACAGTCACACACCAATGAAGATGGCAAGCTCACCCACAAACAACACACATAGACAACTTCCAACATTGCAGCTCTGACCCTGAGGAGTGGCAGCAGCCACACACACAACGTGTCACAATCACTGGAAGCTAACGCAAATTGTAAATTACATGACTTGTGTAACCAACAAGTGCCAAGGGGAATCCTGACTGTGTCTCATCTGCGTTTGCCCACAAACTCAGCCCTGACAGCAAACACACCTATGGATGACACCCTGATCACCAGTAATGTGCCATGCACCCACATCACAGAGCACCCAGGGAGAAGATCTGGGGGAACATTGCTCAACTCAGCAAGCATCACAAACAGGAACATCACTAGGGCCCCCAGCCTGCGTAGCAAAATGGAAGTGAACACACACAGACATGCTCACACAACACACACCTTGGGCTCAGGCAATGTCACGGAATTACACACTGCCATGAGGGGACTCCACTCCTGTGTAAGAAAAGCTGTGCCATACGTTGTCTCTGCAGGGCGCTATCATGTCAGCAGAACACTTGGTCACTCAGTCAACAATTAGCACAAAATGAATTCTCCCATCACATCAGCCTGGTCATGGCATTGTCACCCAAATCATCAGCACCGATCAAATACACATGTATAGCAAGTTGCACTGATACCACAGATGAGTCCTTCCCCATTGATGCCCAAACATGCATGTCCAGTGGAGATGGTCACACGGTCAGGGAAATAGACCAATTGAACAATGGCAAGCACATTTGATGTGCAGGGGTGTAAGCCACAGATGTGATATTGAAAAACAGGTAGGGAATCCCATTTGCAAATATGGAAAACATGACACCCTCATATTGATACAAAGGATGACATGGCTACACACCAGGATAGGACACATTCCCCCTGGACCACATGGGGTCCTGCACAGTAACACTTCATTTACCTGACATCAAAAATCAACATCACTGCAGCAAGGGCATGGTTAGCATCATCAACATCATGTACATCTGAAGCAAAACCACTAAAGAACTGAAAGTAGCTTTAATCAGCATATGTCATATTGAAAATCAAAGTCAAGAAAAAACACAAATGCCAATGTCCAGTCCATGAATCAAGTCCAAACAGGGTGACAGTGGCAGATGTCACCCTCTGCTTGCCTGCACTGATATGGAGCAGGGACATTCCCCTCGGAGGGGTATACGGGGGGCAGGCCAGGCACCGCAGGGACAGGATCAGGGCTCACCAGAAGGAGGCAGGGAAGGGGTGGCTGGTGCTGGAGAGTCACTGACAACTGCAGTGGAGGTGTCTGACATGGTGTGTGCCGGCACAACTGGGGGGCATGAGCCGGATGGTGTGGGTGCCGGCACAACTCCAGTGGGCTGGCCAGATGGAGAGGACAGGTTCCCCACTGCAGTGCCCAAGTCAGACGGGGTGTTACTGGACTCCACTGCAGTGCCCATCTCCAGGGGAGTAGAATGGGGTTCAGGTAAGGTGGGCAGGACAGAGGGGAGGACACGGTCTCCACACCAGTGGCACTAACATGTGCAGCGGGGGGTGTGGTGCTGGAAGAGCAAGTGGGAGGTGGAGAAGGCCGGATCATTTTGGGGATGGTGTATCTGTGGGTGGGGGAACCTGGGGCAGGGTGTGGTGGGGGAACCTGTGTTGTGGGGGCCTGAGGGATGGAGGAAGGAGACTGTGTGCTTGACTTGCAGGGCGGTGGCGGGGTCTTCCTCTTCCGGGACCGGGGGGACTTGCGGGTGGGGGCCCCCGTCTGTCTGCGCCTGGGGGAGGGTGTCTGGGGGCGAGGGGCACTCCCCTCTGTGTGGGTGGACTTCCTCTTCCCCCTGTATGCTGGATCAGCGGGATCGGAGGGGAAGAGGCCGAGGTCACAGAGGAAGATTTTCTGTGTAGGTGGGGTTGCACGTGAGGCAAGGGAAGGGGTCTTGGAGGGAGAGGATTTGGAGGACTGCGGAGTGACTGTGGATGCCTGTGTGTGTGTCTCTTCCCCATCCCCTGTGGGTGTGGTATCAGTCCCCTGAGGATGCTTGTGTGCACGTCTTGCCTTTGTTGTGGGTGTTTCTGTGCTGCTCGTGTCTGTGTGTTTGGGTGACCGTGCAGGTGTGCATGTGCTTGGGACAGGTAGGGTGCCAGGAAGTGTGGATGGGGCAGAGGTAGGAGGGGTGAGGGACTGTTGGAGGAGGGACACTGCTGCCGTCAGGGAGGAGTCCATGGACTTATTGCTCCTCTGTAGGGCAGACATACCCGTTGAGATGCCCTCCATGAACGACACCAGCTGTGTCAACAGAGTGGTGTGTGCATGGAGGACACTCAGCATTGCTGTCTGCCCTACATGGAGCTGCCGAAGTAGGTATACAGACTCCTCACTCAGGGCAGCAGGGGACACAGGGGCAGGGGGTGCGGTGCCTGGCACGAAGGAGACACGCTCCCGAACACGGGAGCCTCCACGGACCTCTGGAATGGGAGCCAATGGGAGGGCGGTGGTGGTGGTGGTGGCGGGGCCAGACAGACTAGCTGGGGTGTGGTGGCTGCTGACACCCGCCTCCACAAGGGAGTCATCCTCCGAGCTGCTGTGGTCCTCAGCTGAGGTGGATGGTGCTGAGGACTCCTCGGTGTGGCTCCCCTCACCCTCCGTGCCACTGGGTCCCTCCGACCACTCGTCGGCTGTTGACCCAGTCTGGCTCTGCAGCTCCTCCTGGTCCGTGGAGCTGTCCCCTCCTGTGGCCGTGGAAGTATCTGCAAACAATTAGGGAAACAGACAAACATCAGTCACCTACACTGACCGCACACACCACAGTAAGTACAGCACATTACAGAGCAAGCCCTGGCATCCTTCGTTGAGCATTGCCAATAGTCCTCACACAGATTAGGAGAAGCCAATTGTCAGTCTGATGGTCAACCATGGAACTCACACCCCTCCTGCCCTTGCACCCATCGGTCTGGTGCCTGTCTGATGGTAATACCCCAGTGTGGACACATGCACCACCTACACAGTTGTTGGACATTGCAGAGAACACGGTGAAGTATGTGAACATGCACACATCACATCTCTTGCCACTGAGTCAGTACAGGTGTCCGGATAAAGGGATGGCCAGAGTCTAATTAGAAATGCATGTGATGCATACCAGCACCAGACACCATGATGCACCCATGTCCGGATAGTCAATGCCACAATGGGGGGCATGTTGCACATGTCACTCCCCTGCAGGATCACTCTTAGGAAGTTCAATGCCGTGGCACAGGCATGCCTGCAAAGTCATACATCACTGTCTCCAGTCACATGGGCATGGAAGCCAGCCAACAACAGTCTGCACTGTGTCACAATCCTAGGACATGGTGAATGCAAGTTATGTATCTGACAAGTGCACATGTCCATACCCCACAAACCACATCATCTGAACTCTTATTTGTCCACGTCATACCAATTGGACATATGGGAGACATGAAACACAACTCTCAGAACCTGAGCACCTCACAGTCTGCTGTGAATGAAAAACAGCTGCCTGAAATTCACAGTCGCATACACCTGTGTGCACAGTCAAGTGATCAAACACCTATAAGTCACAGAAGTATCGTCTCTCATGGTCACATCTCAGATGGCATGCTGAGCCCTAACCGATTAACATCCCAGTAGTCCTGACAACGAAGCCACAGCACAATGACACAGAGGCAGACACCTGAGGAAACATTTCACTGATCACAACATGTCAGCTGATACACGGGAGTGGGAGTACAGAGTGTATTGTATGCCCTGGAGTAGGCATGACTGTCCTGCTCCACTTGAAGAAGGGATGAGCCCTGGACAGTAGGCAGGTGGCTAAGCATGTGTGACACACTTGATATACATACTCCTGAGGCCCAAACATTGTTCCCACCCGCAGCATGGGGGTGTGCCAAATACCCCAGGGACATGTGGTGATTCAGATCAGCAAGTGGACCACATATCAAAGTTACACCCAGATTACATGTCAGGACTAAGGCATTGTGTGAGCAATTGACCCACCCATGAAGCACACCACAAAGTCACGGGAAGAAATGCAGTCCCCCACCTTGAGCGAAGCAAAATGCAAGGACACAGTACCCAAGTGACACAATTTCCTGATTGTAAGGACCACACCTGCGTATCAGATGAGTAGTGGGCATGTCACAATTGAGGGACATGTGTCCTGGACCACAAGACTGATGTAGTGTGGAAGTTTAACAAGGCCAGAGGAGGGCACATAGCATGTCAGACAAAGTTCACAGTGCAGTCATGGACTCACCCCCTCCTTGCTGCTGTCTGTCCTTCAGCTGCCCATCCAGGTCAGGGAAGACCACCACCAGGATCCGGAGCATGTGGGGGGTCAGGGTCCGGTGTCCGCCCCTCCTGCGAGGAGGCGACAGCTTCAGCTGGACCCTTGCGATCCTCCGGGTCCAGCCCCGAAGGTCCTGCCACCTCTTCTGGCAGTTGCGGATCCGGCGCTTGTAGACCCCCACGGATCTTACTGCCCGGGCGATGGTCAGCCAGATTTCCTGCTTCTGGTGGGCATCAACCTGTGAGGATGACAAAGTGAAAAGGCCATTACTACACATGCAACATATCCGTGCATCAAACAGTTGGATATACATGTCTCAATCACAAGGGCATATGATGTACACAGGCAGTGCAACGATGGCTAAGAACAGTTTGCCAGCAGTTACTACATGGTATCATTGCATGGGAAGTAAACCTTGTTGGAATGCACTGTTACTGCACTGTACCTGTTCAGTGCATGTGACTACACACTTTGGACGGGGAGAACTACTCAGTGAGCATGCTAGCCAGTGGTGTGCACACTGTAAGTCTTGCTAGTCAGACAACATGCACAATTAGTAAGGCAGTGGACAGCACACTCACCTGCTCCCCTGGTTTCCCATACAGCTTGCTGTACCGTGGAAGGAGGCTGTCCAGCAGGGCCTGGTTCTCCTCAAGGCTGAAGGCTGGGGCTCTCTCCACAGTACGTGCCATTGCAGGATCCAGAGGATGCAGAGACAGCAGCAGTGTTGGTGGCAGATGTCGTCCTGGAGCATGCAGTGCAGGCAAGTGAGCCCTCAGGGGAACAGCCAGCATTATATGTGTGCTGCAGAGGCAGATACTGTCCCATGTGTACAAAGTGATAGGTCCAAGTCGTTAGCATCTTCTGAATCTGGCCAATCCATGGAATTGCACCACTAATACACGCCCACAGCATCCATCAAAAGTTAAACTTCATGACACCCATGAATTTGCAACATTGTTGTGGCTGGCCAACTGAATTCACTGCATCAGACTCGTTGAGGCTTCGAAAACGCGTCCGTTGCCATGCCAGGCCCCAGCCAATGCGTGCGCACCGATCGGTCCATTGCTGTACAACGCGTATTCCGGGATACAACGCGTACCCGCTCACAACCGATGCAATGGGCCGTGCGGGCACACCGATCGGTCCATTGCTGTACAACACGTATTCCGGGATACAACGCGTACCCGCTCACAACCGATGCAATGGGCCGTGCGGGCACACCGATCGGTCCATTGCTGTACAACGCGTACCCGCTCACAACCGATGCAATGGGCCGTGCGGGCACACCGATCGGTCCATTGCTGTACAACGCGTATTCCGGGATACAACGCGTACCCGCTCACAACCGATGCAATGGGCCGTGCGGGCACACCGATCGGTCCATTGCTGTACAACGCGTCCCTGTACAGGTCACTCGCATATGTCACCATGCTTGTCACTGGTGAACGTATGCCAGCCACATATACTTGCCAGGGACTCAGGGGCACACCTACAACACCACACCCAGTCCACACTGTTTCCTAAGGCATGTAAGGCTGCATTACCTTTTCTGTGTATGGGGGTAAACATGTGGTTTTTGGGGTGGCACTTGGGGGCAGCCACACCCAGGCTGTGCACGTGTTCATGGTGACAGGGTCCTTTGTGTGTTGTGCACATGACTACTGTGATGTGCAACTGTTCATTTCGGAGCATGTGGCATGGTCACATTTCCAGGTTGTGTATGTGTATGACATGTCACATACCCCCAGGGTCCCATGGGGGAAGGCATGTACGTCACAGGGTGACCCATTGCCACAATAGTGATGGCCCTCCACAGTCTGTGTGCATGTTGTGTTTCCGATGTCTCTGATTCCATGTGCACGATGGGAGACAGTCTCCACATCAACGTTGTTTGTGCATGGACTTTGATGTTGTGCGTCACTGACGTCCATGTCTGTCCTGCGGAGGCAACAGGGGCCACTACCTGTGGGAGTCATGTTTGTTTTTCTGACGTGTACATGATACGCCATGTCATGCCAGTGTCCATGTGGCAAGACAGGGTCACTGGGAATCTACCTGTCAATGAGCTGTGATGCCTGTGGCGCATCTGTCCAGACATGTCACTGTGGGGTGTGTGTGGAACGTGACAGCAGTAAATGGGTACTGTGAAACAGCCTAATGGTTTCCCATAGCACAACCTGGAACCTGTTGTCAACACATGTTGTACTGAGATGTTAGATGATGGCCATGTAGGTGCCAGATATGTCCGAACAGAACGGCACACACATCAAGTACTTGTGTCTCGTAATGATGTATCATGTGAAATTGAGTATGGTGAATGGCACATATGTGGGGTGACTGACAATCTTTCTTTCTTCAACCTATGCACTGCAGGGCTCCAGCTGTCCATAGACCATTCCCTGACCTGGCAACGATGGTGGAACGTGACAGCATCCGACGGTACCGCTTCACCAGGCAGCTGATTGAGGATTTGGCAGTGCGCTTGGCACCACATTTGCAACCTGGCTGGCCGTACCCTACAGCGCTGACCCCCAAGGTGAAGGTGATGGCAGCCCTACACTTCTTTGCCACCGGTACCTTTCAACACACTGTGGCGACTGCTGGTGAGATGTCACAGACTATGTTCAGCCGTGTGCTACGCGATGTTTTGGAGGCAATGTTGAGATGCCTGAACCAGTACATCTATTTCCCTACACGTCAACAACTCACTGACGTCAAGAGTGACTTCTATGCCCTGGGGAGGATGCCACATGTCATTGGCTCCATTGATGGGACACATGTGGCTTTGGTACCACCACAGGCACATGAGCAGGCATACCGGAACCGGAAACATTACCATTCGATCAATGCTCTGGTGGTATGTCTTGCAGATATGAGCATCACACATGTGTGTGCCCGTTTCCCTGGTTCGGCACACGATGCCTACGTGATGAGGAGTAGTCGCATCCCGAGGATGATGTCACAGATGCAGAACCAGCGTGCCTGGCTTGTCGGTGTGTACTGACTTTGTACCATTGTGTGTGTTCTGCTATGTTGTATTCCGCCCACTTTTCCAACTCAGCTAATGTGCAATTGTCTGTCCGTAGGTGACTCCGGATACCCCAACATGCCGTGGTTGCTGACACCCCTCAGGAACCCTGTGACACCAGCCCAGATGCGCTACAATGAGGCACATGGTCGGACCAGGAGAGTGATCGAGCGGACATTTGGTCTCCTGAAGAGCCGCTTCCGCTGCCTGGACAAGACAGGAGGGGCCCTTCCATATGCCCCAGCAAAGGTGTGCAAGATTGTCATCGTGTGCTGCATGCTACACAACCTGCCGGTGCGGAAGGAGTTGCCTCTCATCCTGGATGACGATGACCAACGTCCGCCACCTGTGGAGGATCCTGGCCTGGACCACGATGCCAGTGATGATGATGATGATGATGGTGATGTCCGCACACAGCTCATCACCAACTTCTTCAGCTGAATGTGAGTATCCAGGGAGTTGTAATGTGAATGATGTGAGTTTGCATGATATGTGTGGGTGGTGCTCTGGTGCTGTTTGAGTGTGGCCATGTGCTACTTGACTAGATGCGTGCAGCGATGTGTCCTTACAGGTAGTCTGTACTCCCCAACAGTGTTGACATACTAACTTGGTTTTGTGTAGTTATCTTGTGACATGTATTGGGCATGAGTATTGCAGTTCTGTCCTGTTCTTCAGTGGTTTTGACTGTGTGTCATGTCTGTCCTTCACAGGGTGCTTACAGAGTTGTTTGGTCAACTTGGATCCCCGACACCATGATTCAGCTTTCAGGGTGGCAGCAGTCGTTTCCCTACAGGTGATGTGCCACACACCCCTGGACTTTATATCTTCTGCACTTTTTGACTGTGTGGCCACTGCCACGTGGGATTACCTTGCATTTCTAGTGGAAACAACATGTTGCAAATGTGTGATAAACCTGTGCTTCACTTTGGGATGTGCGTTGTCTGTGGTCACACATCTGACTGACATTTGCTTACTGCACCTGTGGGCTAGTTGACACAGACTCTGAATAGGTGTGGTGTCTGTGCATTCCACAGTATTTCCCGGCAACATCAGTGTAGGCGATGAGTCCGATGGCCCTGGTGTCTCTGTGTTGTGTAGCCCTAGTGGTGTGTCTCCCTCATATGTGTCACGTCACCATGACTCACATGACGGTGTTGTACTTGCTGTAGCAGTTAGCATACACAGTGTAATTTAGCTGATCATCATCCCCATAACAGTAACCACATTGGAATCACAACAGAGGCAAGTATGATGTATTAGTGATTTCATTTACAAAAATGTGTGAGTATAGTGCCCAGGATGGTGGGTGCTGTACATTGGGATTGTGATCCAAAGTTCCCAGATGAGTTGCAAGTCTTGGTAGCAGAAATGTCCTGAGTGAAGTCCACAGTCATCTGATACATTAGTCCAACTTGAACTCCCCATGTCATGTGGGAGAGTTGTGTTGCATTCGACAGGGTGAACAGTTTGCACACAAAGGAGAATTTCCAGAACAGGTGTTGGCTTCCTGGGGGATGTACATGGCCATCGACCTCTCAGTTTTCCTTCCTCGGATGACCCCTCTTCTTTGGGGGGGGACCCTCACGTGCAGGCTGCTGCGGTGCAGGGGACTCTCCGCCAGAGTCATCCTCCCTCCCTGTGGCAGTTGCAGTTGTTGCAGCACCAGATGTCGTGGGCACACAGGGAGGTGTGGCCATGTTGGTGCTAATCTGGCGGAGGCATGTCAATATGTACCTATGCACCGCTGTCAGTTCTTGCAATGTGTCCCACTTGGACTCCATGCGAGACATGTGTGTCTCCACACGGGACATGTGGGAGTCCAAGCGGGCATGATGGGCAGCCTGCTGCTGTTGTATGTCCTTGAGGATCCCCACTACCTGGCTGACCTCTCCGGTGCTATTCTGGTACGCATCAGCAATGCGTGCCAGTTGTGGGTCATCATGCAGTCCAGACCCCTCTGCAAACAGCGACCTATGTCTACCACCCCTCCCACCACCCCTGGCGACACGTGCGGGACCTGGTGTGTTACGCACAGGTGACCCTAGGCCCCCTTGCGGGTTGTTACTGGGCTCGTTGTCCGTAGCTCGACGTTGGGCCAGGGTCCCTGTGCTGTTGTCATTGGTGGTCCTTGGTCTGTCTGTGTCGGCGGGGGTGGTCTGTGTGTTGGCAGTTGTTGGAGCAGTGGGTGCAGGGGGTGCAGATGTTGGTCCTGCTGGTGCTGCATGATGACTCACGCTGGAGGGGCCAGGTAGGTCTTCGTCATCCAAGGAGGGCAGAGGCTGTTCCACACCAGTGGGCTCAGTGTCCCCCGGAGCCTGGGACAGGGACTCCTCCTCGCCTGCTGCTGTGTCCCCATCATCACCTGTTTTTGGAAGAGACACACAATGTATGTTATATTTCTACGGGCATCAATGGTTCACACACCTGACAGTTGTGACTGTACCTCTGGATGCGGGCCTGTACATTGCATTGTCCTACGTTGTCACAGTTAGAGGTTGATATTGGCGTAGCACATTGTCCTGCAAACCTGAGGCATTTAAATGTGAATGTTGAGGTGTGTGCATGGCCAGCATTGGTTGTATTTGGTGGACATCCGGCCCTCCTTCTCCACCTAGCCCAGTTATCCCACCATGAAGCATGCCACCCTTGCAGTGGGTTCAGGTTGACTCTCAGGATGTCATTCTGTGGTGTCCTGCTGTTGGTTGTTGCACAGTTCCCAGCAGGGCCTTGTGCTCCCCACAGCAGTACCCAGTGTCAGCCATCTTGTCAGTCCTTTTTCACTCCCTGCGATGTGAGCATGGTTCAGAGTGGTGTTGATGGGCCAATTGTGAGGGTGAGCAATATCTGTGACTACAACTCCCATCATGCTATTGCCTACACCCACCTTCCCAGCATGCCCATACTTCCTTCCTTTTGAGTGGACTCCACTGTGTGTGAGTGTGACAGCAATGGTAAGATGGCTGACAGTGTGGTCCTGTTGTTTGTTGGTGCCCAGTTCCCAGCAGGGCCTTGTGCTCCCCACAGCTGAGGCCAGTGTCAGACATCTTTGAAGTGGCTTTTCACTCCCTGTGAGGTGTGCATGCTTGAGTGTGAGCTTGCTGGGCCATGTGGGTGGGGGATGTTGAGCTGTGACTACCACTCCCATCATGCTATTGCCTACACCCCCCTTCCCAGCATGCCCATACTTCCTTCCTTTTGACTCTGCTTCCCTGTGGGGTAGTGTGCCTGTGCTGACAGGATGGCTGACAGTGTTGTCCTGGCGTTTGTTTGGCTACAAGTCCCAAGAGTGTCCCTGTGCTTCACACAGCATTACCCAGGGTGGTGGTTCTTTGTGGGATCTTCATTTAGAGTGTGAGGCATTGCATTCTCCCAGGTGGGTTATGTGGAGTTTGTGTTGAGGGGGTGTGTGAGGAGAGCTGCTTGTAACTATGGTCAGTGCTGTCAGTCCTCCTTCCCACCCAGCCAGATATCCCACCAAGGAACGTGCTTGCATTGCAGGGAGTGCAAGTTGGCTTTCAGGATGTCAGTCAGTGGTGTTCCTCTGTTGGTTGTTGCACAGTTCCCAGCAGGGCCTTGTGCTCCCCACAGCAGTACCCAGTGTCAGCCATCTTGTCAGTCCTTTTCCACTCCCTGTGTTGTGAGCATGGTTCAGGGTGGTGTTGATGGGCCAAATGTGAGGCTGACCATTATCTGTGACTACAACTCACATCATGCTATTGGCTACACTGACTTCACCAGCATACACAGAATTCCTTCCTTTCAGTGAGCTTCCCTGTGAGGTGGTGTTCTAGTGGTGGCAAAATATCAGACAGTGTTTGTTGGTTATATTTGTGCCACTGCCTTGCTCTATTTGTTGTTAGGTTTGTACATGTCATGACACAGTTACATGTCACTATGAGATGGCAGGTATTGTGTTTGTCTGACTGGCATTCACATCTTGGGATGATTATGTTTTGGTTGCTGTGGATTTGCTAAGGGTGCATGGTTTGACTATCCCCTTGACAGTGATGTGTGTGTATTGTCACACCATGTTATGTATATTTGTTGTGTACTCACCAGGCTCTGGGATGTTTGTTAGTCCATATACGCTCACTGGTGGTAGGATGGCCCACACCTTCTCCTCCCAGGGCCTGAGGTATACTGGTTTGGCAGGGGGGCCACTGCCGGTGTGCTGGCTCAGGATGTAATCCTTCTTCAGTAGGTCCCTGACCCTCCTGCGCACATCATACCACCTGTTCTGGATGTCTTCCTTTGTGCGCAAACATGGTGATTGTGCGTTGACCCTGTCGACGATCCTCTCCCACATCTTGGTTTTCTGCACCATAGGGTGTAGTGTTGCTTCTATTTCCCTAATAGGCTCTGCGCATTGGAATAACATATCCTGTAGGTTTGACATAGGACTAAGGTCAGTATGTCCCTATCGAGTATATTAAACTTAATTACTTGTGCCAGCTAGCTCAAAGGCCACTAGAAACTCCTTGACAACAAGAAGGGAGTAGTTTCTGGCAGCCGCAAAACATGACCAATATGTTTCCCTTTTAGAATCAGAACGTGTCCCAGAGTCGTGGAAACACTAGATAACTATTTCACTCAGCTCAATCGTGCATGCTTAGTTTTCCTCAGAGTTACACAGAAATAATAGACGGGCGTTTTCAATAAAAGATTTATTGAACAGTCTGGTTTCTGGTGTAAGTATAATGTGCTGTTACGATCACAAGACAGTATGCGAGATAAATAATGTACAGGGTGAGCAGTAGAAATAAATAATACTGCGATAGCATTATCTTTTAGTACAAATGCTGTTACATAAATAACACAGACTAAAAATGCGAGTACTCATACGATGCGGTGCTAAGCTAGTTCTACCCCAATGTACCTAACCTAACCTAGGTGTAGGACGAGGTATGAAGTAGGTGAAGTATTCCTTACTATGGTATACTAAGAGTATGTTTAAGCCTAGTATGCCAAGAGTCCCTCTAGGTTCTAGTCAGCTCCATACCTGAAGAATGAGAGAGGTTGGAATCTCTTTGCCAGACTCGAACTCCAACACCCCGCAAGGGAAGTCAGATCACTGGAAGCGGGACTCTCTGCGTGCAGGGATGACAGCGTCTTCTCAGTGCGTCAGGCCGGGATACGGGCTCCTCTGAAGTCGAGGTCTCCTCTGATTTACAGGGGCTAGGGAAGGTATATTTATACCTGAGAGTACCTTAGGAATGTTAGCATTGACGTGAATTGGACAGCGAAAGACGTCATGGATGAACCCATAAGGAATAATGGTTCATGCATAATATATGAGGCCTTGAAGAAATCAATAGTCCTGGGCTAGGGAAACTCCCGCAGCCTAAGGGTCTGTTCTTCATGAACTCGTTGTGACGTTAGGGTGGACGGATGTCAGAGACCATGCCTGTATTTGGAGTGCACGGTTTAATGCCTAAATAAGGCCTGGGATTCTATGCCTATATAAGGGCAGGGCGAATTGTGCCTATATAAGGACATGATATTGGAAAGCCCGTTATGGACACCCTAAGAGGAATACAACAGGGGGTCTGTTGGACCAATGTGCCAAACAACTGTGGCTCTACCCTCAGGATCTCGTCTACCAGGACTTCCAATTCACTATCTAGGAACTTATGATTCTTCTTTGGGGGCATTGTGATGGGTGGTGGTGGTGATTGATGTGTGTGTGTGTGCAAGTGAGGGTGTGTGAGTGTAGGTTTTGCTGGGTGTGTGTGAGGGTGCTATTTGTTGAGGTGCTAATGGTGTGTGGCTTGTGTGTTGGATGAGCTGTGAGTGTGTCTGTGGTTGCTGTCTGATGGTGTTCTGTGCTGGCAGGTCAGTGGAATTTGCAAAGGATCATGGTAGAGATTTGTGGCCTTTATATAGGTGGAGTTGGGGGTGTGTCCTTGTTCCATTTTTTTCCCCCCCTGTATTTATTGACTTTGTCATTGCTTGTTTGGCCCTCTTTTTTTGTATTTTTTCCTTTGTGATTTTTGTGCATGTAGGAGACGTTCTTCTGACCGAGTAGAATGCTGCAGTTGTCTCGTGCGCGCTTCTCCGAGTCGTTCCCGCTGTGTTTCAGCTAGGTTTCATGTGCGGCGTACGCGTCGGTCGCGGAGTATTGTGTTTGTTCGGCTGGCTTTTGTATGCGTGTCGGTCGTACGGCTTGGGCTCCGTGCGAATCGGTCTGATTTTGCACGCATTGCATTGTACTGCGCGGGTCGGAGTTCGCGGGTGCGTTTCGTTCGGGTTCATTCCTGGTGCGTGTCGGTCAGTTCGATTCGCGTGGTTTCCCGGCCGGATAGCTTGTTTCCGTCCGGGTCGGTCGTTCGGCTTGAGTTCCGTACGAGTCGGTCGTGATTCACATGCATTTCATCGTACTACCCGGTTCGGGCGGCGCCGGTACGTGTCGTTCGCACTTAATTCCCGTACCGAGTCGGTCGGTACGTTTTCCGGCCCGAATCGGAATCGACCCCAAAGTGTTGTAAAAAATATCGAAGTTTGTAATGTCGAATGTAAAAATATTGTTATGTTAAAATATCGTTATTGTACTATATTTTAATGTATTTAAAGTTTGTTTTGAGTATAAAAATAGTTAGTTAATGTTATAAAAAATAAAAATTGGATAATATTTTTTAGGAGCGGGATGTTGAGTTTATAGGGGATAAGGGTGGGGAGTGTTTTAAAATAATTGAATTAGCAAGACCACTGACTCTTTGTCAGTAAAATTGCTCTCCCACCCTCGCAGCTCCACCATTGAGTGAGGCCTCCCCCGAGCCCCTGCACTCTCGAGTGTTGGTGTTCGAGGACCTCCTCCACCCACAGGTTTACCTGCGCCTCATCCCTGGTGGTCCAGTGGACCTCTGTCTCCCTTCTCTCGCTCCGCTTTCCGCTCCGTTTTTCACTCGTTTTCACCCTCTTTTAAATCTATTTTCTGCACTTTTCTGCCTTCTGCACTTTTCTGCGTTTCTGCCTTATTTCACTTTTATTCTCCTTTATTCCTCCTTTTTCCTCCTTTCCCGCCCGTTTTCCCCGCCGCTGCTGCCCCCGCGGCCCCTCCCCCCAGCACGACCAGCGCGACCGGCCCAATCCAGCTCCCATCCCCGCTCCCGCCTCCCAGCTGTCCAGCCCTCCCCGACCCCTACTTAATGGCGGCCGCTGCGCCGCTGGCGCGCCACTGGCGCGCCAAAGGCAAGCCCATCTGCGCCCGACCGCGACCCGACCGCGACCAGCGCCAGGAACCCTGGACCTCCGCCCCGACAACGCTACGACCCAGCAGCACTCCATGCACTCAAACCAGGCCGTAACAACAACTGCAAGCTAGCTTCACCAGCCAACACCCACGGACCTTTCAGCTGTCACTGCTGCCGGCACACCTACAGCACCGCCAAGAACACGGACCCAGCACAACCCGCCCACAAGAACACAACCGAACCGAAGACCCTGCAATGCATCCTCCTCCACCTCCGATCCCTCCACAAACACACCACCGAAATCTGGGACCTCCTCGACAGCACCACCCCGGACGTAGCGTTCTTCACCAAAACCTGGACCAACACCACCTCGGGACCGGACATCGCCATCGCCATTCCCCAAGGATCTCCAGGAAGGACCGCCCCACCCGCCCGGGAGGAGGAATCGCCATCGTCCACAAATCCACCCTCCGCCTGAGCACACTCCCCGACGAGCCCACAGACCTGATGGAACACCTTCACTTCAAGATACTGGCCAGCCCTACCACCACCCTCCGAGGAACCCTCATCTACCGACCCCCTGGACACCGCGGACCTTTCGCCAACTCCATCACGGACATCATCTCCCCGCAGGCCATCGCATCCACCAACTACACCCTGCTGGGAGACCTCAACTTCCACCTCGACAATTAACTGGACCCCAACACCACATTCCTCCTGGACAACCTCCACAACTTTGGACTCTGCCAGATCGTGACCGAGCCCACGCACTCAGCAGGACACACCCTCGACCCCCTCTTCACTACAGGAAACTCCATCACCTTCAGCCACACCACCGAACTCACATGGACTGACCATCGATGCGTCCACTTCACCTTCAGAACACCCACCATCCACAGACACCAGCACCTGCTCCCACGAAGAAACTGGACCAAAATCACCGACGACCAGCTCACCTCCTCACTCAGCAACTCCACCCCAACCATCGCGGAAAACGACAACCCCAACACCGCAGCCCGAACCCTGCACAGATGGATCTCTGACAGCGCCAACACCATAGCCCCACTCAAGAAAAACAACAACACCCACGCCAAGAAAGCCAGATGGTTTACCACCGAACTTCAAGAGTCCAGACGCACTTGCTGCCGCCTCGAAAAGGCCTGGAGGAACACCAAGTCCACAGAAGCCCACAACAACTTCAGAGCCGCCACCAACGCCCACCACCAACTCATCAGAGAAACGAGGAAAAAAGCGATTGAAGACAGAATCTCCACACACGCACACAACAGCAAAGAACTCTTCAACATCATCATGGAGTTCGCCCAACCCACCAGCGAGTCTACTGACATCCCTCCCTCACAAGACCTCTGTGACAAACTCAGCACCTTTTTCCACCACAAAATCAAGAGCATCTACGACAACTTCGACGAAGACAACCAACACACTGAACCCTCACCAACCACCCCAGACACCCTGAAGCCAGCGATTGACAACTGGACAGCCCTCACCACTGAAGACACACTGAAGACAATGAAGTCAATCCACTCCGGGGCCCCCACGGACCCCTGACCCCACCACATCTTCAACAGAGCCGCCGACACCATCGCACCCATGCTCCGCCACACCATCAACCGCTCCCTGGCGACTGCCTCGTTCCCCGATGACTGGAAACACGCCGAGGTCAACCCCCTCCTGAAGAAACCCTCGGCGGACCCCACCGACCTCAAAAACTACAGACCCATCTCCCTGCTCCCTTTCCCAGCGAAAGTCATCGAGAAAGCCATCAACAGCCAACTTGCCACATTCATAGAAGAGCACAACATCCTCGACTCCTCCCAATCCGGCTTCAGAAAAAACCACAGTACGGAAACCGCCCTCCTCGCCGCAACAGACGACATCCGCACCCTACTGGACAAAGGAGAAACAGTAGCCCTCATCCTCCTCGACCTCTCAGCAGCGTTCGACAGTTTCTCACCGCACCCTAATACGCAGACTCCACGAGCAGGGATCCGGGACAAGGCCCTCGACTGGATCCGCTCCTTCCTTTCCGGCAGAACGCAGCATGTCAGACTCCCTCCTTTCCTCTCGGACCCCACACCTACCACCTGCGGAGTCCCCCAGGGTTCCTCCCTCAGCCCGACGCTCTTCAACGTCTACATGGCTCCGCTCGCCCCGATCGTCAGAACCTACGGACTCAACATTGTGTCATATGCAGACGACACCCAACTCATCCTCTCCCTATCCAACAAACCCAACACCGCCAGACACAACTTTCGAGAAGGCATGGAAGCCGTCGCCAAATGGATGAAAAACAGCTGCCTACAACTAAACACCAACAAAACAGAAGTACTCATCATGGGCCCAAACCCCGACGCCTGGAACGACACCTGGTGACCCCCGCCCTCGGAAGCCCGCCCACCCCCACGGACCACGCAAGCAACCTGGGAATCATCCTGGACTCCGAGCTCAAAATGGACCGCCAGATCAACTCCGTCTCGTCCTCCTGCTTCCACACACTCCGCCTCCTACGTAAGACCTTCAAATGGATCCCCCTCGAACACAGAAAGACCATCACTCACGCCCTGGTCACCAACAGACTTGACTACGGCAACGCACTCTACGCCAGAATAAACAAAAACCTCACCCGCAAGCTACAGAACATCCAGAACGCCACCGCAAGACTGGTCCTCAACCTGCCAAGACACTGCCACATCTCCCAGCTCCTGCGCACACTCCACTGGCTCCCCATCGAGGCTAGAGTCACCTTCAAGATGCTCACCCACGCACACAAGGCCCTCCACGACACCGGACCAGCATACCTGAACAGCCGACTCAAATTCCACGCACCCCAAAGGACCCCACGATCAGCCCGGCTCTCCTACGCCGTGGTCCCCCGCTCCAGAAAGACCAGATCAGGAGGCCGCTCCTTCTCCTTCCTCGCGGCCAGAGCCTGGAACGCCCTTCCTCTCCACCTCAGACAGACATCGTTTCCCATCTTCGCAAGAAACCTCAAAACCTGGCTCTTCGACAGACCCCCTCCTTGATGGACTGAAACCTGCACCACCCCCCACCCCCAGCGCCTTGAGACCCTTACGGGTGAGTAGTCGCGCTTAACAAACGCCTGATTGATTGATTGATATTGACATTTTTAATAAATTTTAAATTATAATTTACAAAACATATATTTTCGAATTTACAAAATATTGTTTTAGGAGCGGGATGTTGGGTTTATAGGGGATAAGGGTGGGGAGTGTTTTAAAATAATGTAATTAAATTTTTAATAAATTCGAAATTAAAATTTTTAATTTCGAAATATTTTTTTTCATTTAGAAATTATTGTTTTAGGATTTGGAAGTTGTGTTTATAGGGTATAAGGTTGGGGAGTGTTTTACAAATATTGTTTAAATATTTAAAAATAAAAACATATTAATAAAATATTTTAAAATATTTACAAAATAATATGTTTATAGTGTATATTTTGAAAAAAATATTTTAATTGAATGGTTTATTAGTAATAATTAAATATTAAAAGGTTAAAAAATGTAATATTAATCTAAAATATTAATGATATTTATGAAAATATGATATAAATAAATATAAATATGTATTATTTTTTAACATTTAATAATAAATATATATTTATTAAATAATCAACAATATAATATTTTAATATTAAGTTTTATGTATAGTATATAGATAAAATATTATTTATATGTGAAATATAATATTTAGAAAAAATATTATTGAAAAAATATTATAAATATAAATATATTAATTTTGTAAATTTAAAAATATTTTAAATAATTATAATATATAGTGTACTAAATTATTATAGGAATTATTAAATAATTACATTTTAATGTAGACTATACTTAGTGATATTATATTTTTGTATTGTGAAAAGAAAATTAGATATGTTTAGTGTCTGGCAACTCCTTTGACTTTATATTAATTAGGAGTGGGTATAGTAAATTAATTATGTTTAGTGTCCAGCACCTACCTTGATTTAATGCTAACTGGAGTGGGAATGGTAAATTAATTAAGTTTAGTTTCCAGCACCTACAAAGAATTAATGGAAACTGGAGTGGGAATAGTAAATTAATTAGGTTTAGTGTCCAGCACCTACCCCTAATTAATACTAACTGGAGTGGGAATAGTAAATTAATTAGGTTTAGTGTCCAGCACCTACCTTGATTTAATGCTAACTGGAGTGGGAATAGTAAATTAAATAAGTTTAGTATCCAGCACCTACCTAGAATTAATTTTAACTGGAGTGGGAATAGTAAATTAATTAAGTTTAGTGTCCAGCACCTACCCTGAATTAATGCTAACAGGAGTGGGAATAGTAGATTAATTAAGTTTAGTATCCAGCACCTACCTAGAATTAATTTTAACTGGAGTGGGAATAGTAAATTAATTAAGTTTAGTGTCAAGCACCTACCCCTAATTAATACTAACTGGAGTGGGAATAGTAGATTAATTAAGTTTAGTGTCCAGCACCTACAAAGAATTAATGGAAACTGGAGTGGGAATAGTAAATTAATTAGGTTTAGTGTCCAGCACCTACCCCTAATTAATACTAACTGGAGTGGGAATAGTAAATTAATTAAGTTTAGTGTCCAGCACCTACCTTGATTTAATGCTAACTGGAGTGGGAATAGTAAATTAATTAAGTTTAGTGTCAAGCACCTACCCCTAATTAATACTAACTGGAGTGGGAATAGTAGATTAATTAAGTTTAGTGTCCAGCACCTACAAAGAATTAATGGAAACTGGAGTGGGAATAGTAAATTAATTAGGTTTAGTGTCCAGCACCTACCCCTAATTAATACTAACTGGAGTGGGAATAGTAGATTAATTAAGTTTAGTGTCAAGCACCTACCTTGATTTAATGCTAACTGGAGTGGGAATAGTAAATTAATTAAGTTTAGTGTCAAGCACCTACCTTGATTTAATGCTAACTGGAGTGGGAATAGTAAATTAATTAAGTTTAGCGTCCAGCACCTACCTTGATTTAATGCTAACTGGAGTGGGAATAGTAAATTAATTAAGTTTAGTATCCAGCACCTACCTAGAATTAATTTTAACTGGAGTGGGAATAGTAAATTAATTAAGTTTAGTGTCCAGCACCTACCCCTAATTAATACTAACTGGAGTGGGAATAGTAGATTAATTAAGTTTAGTGTCCAGCACCTACCCCTAATTAATACTAACTGGAGTGGGAATAGTAGATTAATTAAGTTTAGTGTCAAGCACCTACCTTGATTTAATGCTAACTGGAGTGGGAATAGTAAATTAATTAAGTTTAGTGTCAAGCACCTACCTTGATTTAATGCTAACTGGAGTGGGAATAGTAAATTAATTAAGTTTAGTGTCCAGCACCTACCCTGATTTAATGCTAACTGGAGTGGGAATAGTAAATTAATTAAGTTTAGTGTCCAGCACCTACCCCTAATTAATACTAACTGGAGTGGGAATAGTAGATTAATTAAGTTTAGTGTCAAGCACCTACCTTGATTTAATGCTAACTGGAGTGGGAATAGTAAATTAATTAAGTTTAGTGTCAAGCACCTACCTTGATTTAATGCTAACTGGAGTGGGAATAGTAAATTAATTAAGTTTAGTGTCCAGCACCTACCCTGATTTAATGCTAACTGGAGTGGGAATAGTAAATTAATTAAGTTTAGTGTCCAGCACCTACCTAGAATTAATGTTAACTGGAGTGGGAATAGTAAAATAATTTAGTTTAATCTCCAGCACTTACTCTGACTCTGACTTAATGCTAACTGGAGTGGGAATAGTAAATTAATTAAATTTAGTGTCCAGCACCAACCCAGGATTAATGCTAACTGGAGTGGGAATAGTAAATTAATTAAATTTAGTGTCCAGCACCTACCCTGAATTAATGCTAACTGGAGTGGGAATAGTAAATTAATTAAATTTAGTGTCCAGCACCTACCCTGAATTAATGCTAACTGGAGTGGGAATAGTCAATTAATTAAATTTAGTGTCCAGCACCTACCCTGAATTAATATTAACTGTAGTGGGAATAGTAATTTAAATATGTATGTATTAATTTGTAATGTTAAAAAATTAATATAGTTTGTAGTAGTTATGTATTTTAATTATAACATAGTTATAAATGAAAATAAATAACATTATATATATAGTTAATTAAAACATATTATTTAATACAGTATATTTAATAAAAACATAATTTTTAACATTAAATACAACATTAATAAAATGATACATAAACAAATAGACATTTTATTTTTGTATTCATGTTTATTTATTGTAAATGATTTTATAATCAACAAAAAATATTTCTTTTATTACGTTTATATAATACAAAATATTTTGTACATATGTATTTTTTAAATGTAATAATGTAAAAAAATTTTTTTACATTGGTACATTTTTAATACAGTTATGTACATTTTGTAATATCAAATGTAGTTTTACATTTGTTTAGAAACATTTGAGAAAAAAATATATTTATTAATAACAGTTGTTCATTTCAGTTTTGTATTCTGAACATTTGTTATTTAGTTACATATACTGTTAAGTTTTTAATAATATAACAGTTTTCATATTTTTTTAATACATTTTTAATTTTATAGTTTGTAACATTTTTTAAACAAATAATAATACATTTTAATTAATATTATTAATATATAAAATATTAATATTATTAATTATTACACGGTTTAATTTTTATATATTTTTATAAGGTTCACATTTTTTAAACATTAAATACAATTATTACATGTTTTTTATAAACGTATATAACTTGTAAATAAATGGAATTATAATAAATATTATATGTATAATAATATTTATTATTATAATTTTACAATGCTGGAAAAATGTTAAATAAATGTAAACATATAAGTTATAAATTGTAGTATTTTAATTAAACATTTTAGTAATTTATATATAATGTAATAACATTTTTTTAAACAAAATACATTTATTTTATATGTTTAAAGCTGCCATATTTGTTTGGTGCTTGTATTTTGTAACCGCTCGCGTTTGTTTTGGGTTATTTCGAAGGGGACAAGCTCGCGGTTGGGAGCTGCGTCGCGTCGAGGAAGGTAAGATTACTTTTCTTTATTTTAACTATATTTTGAATTAAATTTGAAGGTAGTTAGGTTGTAGTTAGTGTGTGTAGTGTTAGGTTTTTGAAGTTGTGGCGCTTTTTTATGTTTAAGTTAGGTTTTAGCGATTTATGTATCGTTATTTTTTGAGGCCTAGTTTAGAAAACTTAAAATATGTTAGAGTATGTCTGAATATGGTGTGTATAATGTTTGTAATAGTGTTATATTGTGTGTTATGTCTATATTTGTGTGGGTGGGAGTGTTTGTGTTTTTTTACAGGTTTTGGTCGATAGAAGTGGCGGTTACGAGAAGATTGCGTTTTTTTAATTAAGGAAGTGTATATTAGTTTAAGTAACTAATTATTATTTTACACTTCCTTAATTTTTCGGGTTTTCATGGAGCGTTTCTTTTTTTGAAACACTTTTTCGGGTTTTTTATGGTTTATCGTTCGTGGATTTACCGACGGAGGATTACTTTTGGAACAGTTGGATTTTTACATTTTTTTTTTGGGTACTTTTTCGTCGTGTTTGGATTATGAGATACCTGGATTGTTTTACAAGATTTGGGATTTTCTGTCTACAGCTACGGAAACGGTAAGTTAATTTAATTATTTTTTGTGGGAGGGAAATGCTAAAAGAGTTAGGGGCCGATTCCGATTCGGGCCGGAAAACGTACCGACCGACTCGGAGCCAGAATTCATTCCGACCGACACGTACCGGTGCAGCCCGACCCGCAAAGTACGATGAGAAGCGTGCAAAATCCGACCGACGCGTACGGAACACAAGCCGAACGACCGAACCGCGCGGAAAACAGCTATCCGGCCGGAAAACCACGCGAATCGAACCGACCGACACGCACCAGGAAGAATCCCGAACGAAACGTACCCGCGAACTCCTACCCGCCAAGTACGATGCAACGCATGGAAAACACGACCGAGTCGCACGGGGCCCAAGCCGTATGACCGACACGCATACAAAACTGCGAGCCGAAGCAATCCAATACACCGCGACCGACGCGTACGCAGCACAGAAAACAGCACAAACACAGCGTGAACGAATCGGAGAAGCTCGCACGACACAACTGCAGGGTCCGACTCGGTCAGAAGAACGTCTCCTACATGCACAAAAAGTACTAAGGAAAAAACACACAAAAAAAGGCCAAACAAGCAATTACAAAGCCAATAAATACTGGGGGGGGAAACAGGGAACAAAGACACACCCACAACTCCACCCATATAAAGGACACAAATCCCTACCATGATCCTTTGCAAATTCAAATTACCTGCCAGCACTCAACACCAACAGACAGCAACCACACACACACCCACAGCTCATCCATCGCACAAGCCACACACCAGCAGCACCTCAACAAATAGCACCCTCACATACACCCAGCAAAACACACACCCACACACCCTCACTTGCACACCAACACACACATCACTCACCATCACCATGCCCCCAAAGAAGAATCAAAAGTTCCTAGATAGTGAATTGGAAGTCCTGGTAGACGAGATCCTCAGGGTAGAGCCACAGCTGTTTGGTACACTGGTACAACAGACACCCATGGCGCAGAAAACCAAGATGTGGGAGAGGATTGTCGACAGGGTGAACGCACAATCACCATGTTTGCGCACAAAGGGAGACATCCAGAACAGGTGGTATGACGTGCGCAGGAGGGTCAGGGACCTGTTGAAGAAGGACTACCTCTTGAGCCAACACACCGGCAGAGGCCCTCCTGCCAAACCAGTATACCTCAGGCCCTGGGAGGAGAAGGTGCGGGCCATCCTACCACCAGTGAGCGTATATGGACTAGAAAACATCCCAGAGCCTGGTGAGTACACAACAAATGTACACAATATTGTGCGACAATACACACACATCACTGTCAAGGGGAGAGTCAAACCAAGCACCCTTAGCAAATACACAGCAACCAAAACAGAATCATCCCAAAATGTGTATGTCAGTCAGATAAACACAACACATGCCATCTCATAGTTATATGTAACTGTGTCATCACATGTACAAACACAACTACAACTACAGCTAGGCAGTGGCACAAATATAACTAACAAACACATCCAGACATGTAGCCACCACTACAACACCACCTCACAGTGAAGCCCACTGAAAGGAAGGAATCCTGTGTATGCTGGGCAAGTCAGTGTAGCCAATAGCATCATGGGAGTCGTAGTCACAGATATTGCCCACCCTCACAATGCGCACATCAACACCACCATGAACCATGCCCACATCACAGGGAGTGGAAAACAACTGACAAGATGGCTGACACTGGCTACTGCTGTGGGGAGCACAAGGCCTGCTGGGAACTGGGCACCAACCAACAGCAGGACACCACTGACTGACATCCTGAAAGACAACTTGCACTCCCTGCAACGGAAGCACGTTCCATGGTGGAAAATCTGGCTGGGTGGGAAGGAGGACTCACAGCACTGACCATAGTTACCAGCAGCTCCACTCACACACCCCCCTAACACAAACTCCACACAACTCACTGGGAGAATGCATTGCCTCACACACAAATCAAATATCCCACAAAGAACCACAACCCTGGGTCATGCTGTGTGAAGCACAGGGACACACATGGGACTTGTAGCAAAACTAACCCCAGGATAACACTGTCAGCCATCTTGTCAGCACAGGCACACAACCCCACAGGGAAGCAGAGTCAAAAGGAAGGAAGCATGGGCATGCTGGGAAGGGGGGTGGAGGCAATAGCATGATGGGAGTGGTAGTCACAGCCCAACATCCCCCACCCAAATGGCCCAGCAAGATCACACCCAAGCATGCACACCTCACAGGGAGTCAAAAGCCACATCAAAGATGTCTGACACTGGTGCTATGTTGTGGGGAGCACAAGGCCCTGCTGGGAACTGGGCACCAACCATTGCCATTGCTGTCACACTCACACACAGTGAAGTACACTCAAAAGGAAGGAAGTATGGGCATGCTGGGAAGGGGGTGGAGGCAATAGCATGATGGGAGTGGTAGTCACAGATATTGTTCACCCTCACAACTGTCCCATCAACACCACCCTGAACCATGCGCACATCACAGGGAGTGGAAAAGTACTGACAAGATGGCTGACACTGGGTACTGCTGTGGGGAGCACAAGGCCCTGCTGGGAACTGGGCACCAACAAACAACAGGACCACACTGTCAGCCATCTTGCCATTGCTGACACCCTCACACACAGTGAAGTCCACTCAAAAGGAAGGAAGTATGGGCATGCTGGGAAGGGGGGTGTAGGCAATAGCATGATGGGAGTGGTAGTCACAGATATTGTTCACCCTCACAACTGTCCCATCAACACCACCCTGAACCATGCGCACATCACAGGGAGTGGAAAAGAACTGACAAGATGGCTGACACTGGGTACTGCTGTGGGGAGCACAAGGCCCTGCTGGGAACTGTGCACCAACCAACAGCAGGACACCACTGACTGACATCCTGAAAGACAACTTGCACTCCCTGCAATGGAAGCACGTTCCATGGTGGGATATCTGGCTGGGTGGGAAGGAGGACTCACCACACTGACCATAGTTACCAGCAGCTCCACTCACACACCCCCCTAACACAAACTCCACACAACTCACCTGGGAGAATGCATTGCCTCACGCTCTAATCAAATATCCCAGAAAGAACCACAACCCTGGGTCATGCTGTGTGAAGCACAGGGACACACATGGGACTTGTAGCAAAACTAACCCCAGGATAACACTGTCAGCCATCTTGTCAGCACAGGCACACAACCCCACAGGGAAGCAGAGTCAAAAGAAGGAAGCATGGGCATGCTGGGAAGGGGGTGGAGGCAATAGCATGATGGAAGTGGCAGTCACAGATATTGGTCACCCCCACAACTGTCCCATCAACACCACCCTGAACCATGCGCACATCACAGGGAGTGGAAAAGAACTGACAAGATGGCTGACACTGGGTACTGCTGGGGGAGCACAAGGCCCTGCTGGGAACTGGGCACCACCAACAGCAGGACACCACTCACTGACATCCTGAGAGTCAACCTGAACCCACTGCAAGGGTGGCATGCTTCATGGTGGGATAACTGGGCTGGGGGGAGAAGGAGGGCCGGATGTCAACCAAATACAACCAATGCAGACTATGTACACACCCCAACATTCAAATTGAAATGCTCAAAGTATGAAGGACAATGTGCTACACCAATATCAACCTCTGACTGTGACAACTTAGGACAATGCAATGTACAGGCCCGCATCCAGAGGTACAGTCACAACTGTCAGGTGTGTCAACCATTGATGCCTGCAGAAACATAACATACATTGTGTGTGTCTCCCAAAAACAGGTGATGATGGGGACACAGCAGCAGACGCTGAGGAGTCCCTGTCCCAGGATCCAGGGGAAACGGAGCTCACTGGTGTGGAACAGCCTCTGCCCTCCTCGGATGACGAAGACCTACCTGGCACCTCCGGAGCGAGTCATCATGCAGCACCAGCAGGACCACCAGCTGCACCCCCTGCACCCACCCCACCAACGACTGACAACACACAAACCACCCCTGCCGACACAGACAGACCAAGGACCACCACCACCACCAGCACACGGACCCTTGCCCAACGTGGGGCTATGGACACCAACACCACCAACAACCCCCAATGGGGCCCAGGATCACCTGTTCGTGCCACCTCAGGTACTGCACGTGTCGCCAGGGGTGGTGGGAGGGGTGGTAGACATAGGTCGCTGCTCGCAGAGGGGTCTGGACTGCATGATGACCCACAACTGGTACGCATAGCCGATGCGTACCAGACCAGCACAGGAGAGTTCAGCCAGGTAATGGGGATCCTCAGGGACATACGACAGGAGCAGGCTGCCCATCATGCACGCTTGGACTTACACATGTCCCGCATGGAGTCCAAGTGGGACACACTGCAAGAGATGACGGCGGTGCATAGGGACATATTACAATGCCTCCGCCAGATGAGCAGCAACATGTCAACACCTCTCTGTGTGCCCACAACATCTGGTGCTGAAACAACTACAACTGCCACAGGGAGGGAGGATGACTCTGGCGGAGAGTCCCCTGCATCGCAGCAGCCTGCACTTGAGGGTCCCCCCCCAAAGAAGAGGGGTCGTCCGAGGAAGGGCAACTGAGAGGCCGATGGCCATGCGCAACCCCCAGGAAGCCAAAACCTGTTCTGGATAATCACCCTTGTGCGCAAGTTGGACCAATGTATCAGATGACTGTGGACTTTACTCAGGACATTTCTGCTACCAGGACTTCCAAATCATCTAGGAACTATGGATTACAATCACAATGTACAGCACCCACCATCCTGTGCACTATACTCACACATGTATGACAATAAACACACTAATACACCATACCTGCCTCTGTTGTGATTGAAACGTGGTTTCTGTCTTGGAGATGATGACCTGCGAAATTACACTGTGCATGCTAACTGCCACAGCAAGTACAACACAGGCATGTGAGTCATGGCAACGTGACACATATGAGGGAGACACACCACCAGGGCTACACAACATATACACACCAAGGCCACCTGACTCATCGCCTACACTGATGTTGCCAGGAAATACGGTGCAATGCACAGACACAACACCTATTCACAGTCTTTGTCAACTAGCCCACTGGTGCAGTAAGCAAATGTCAGTCAGATGTGTGACCACAGACAACGCACATCACAAAGTGAAGCACAGGTTTATTACACATTTGCAACATGTTGTAACCACTACAGATGCAAGGTAATCCCACCTGGCAGTGGGCACACAGTCAACAAGTGTAGAAGGAAGGAAGTCCATGGGTGTGGCGCACATCACCTGTAGGGACACGACAGCTACCACCCTGGAAGTTCAATCACGGTGTTGGGGGATCACAGTTGACCAAACAACTCTGAAAGTACCCTGTGAAGGACAGAAATGACACACAGTCAAAAGCACTGAAGAACAGGACAGAACTGCAATACTCATGCCTAATACATGTCACAAGATACCCACCAAGAACCACGTTAGCATGTCAACACTGTTGGGGAGTACAGACTAGCTGTAAGGACACATCGCTACACGCATACAGTCATGTAGCACATGGCCACACTCAAACAGCACCAGAGCACCACCAACACATATCATGCATACTCACATCATTGACATGACATCTCCGGATACTCACATTCAGCTGAAGAAGTTGGTGATGAGCTGTGTGCGGACATCACCATCATCATCATCATCACTGGCATCGTGATCCAGGCCAGGATCCTCCACAGGTGGCGGATGTTGATCATCGTCATCCAGGATGAGAGGCAACTCCTTCCGCACAGCCAGGTTGTGTAGCATGCAGCAGACGATGACAATCTTGCACACCTTTGCTGGGGCATATGGGAGGGCCCCTCCTGTCTTGTCCAGGCAGCGGAAGCGGCTCTTCAGGAGACCAAATGTCCGCTCAATGACTCTCCTGGTCCGACCATGTGCCTCATTGTAACGCATCTGGGCTGGGCATGTTGGGGTATCCGGAGTCACCTACATACAGACAATTGCACATTAGCTGAGTTGGAAAAGAGGGTGGAACACTACAAGACAGAACACACACAATGGTACAAAGTCAGTACACACCAACAAGCCAGGCACGCTGGTTCCACATCTGTGACATCATCCTCGGGATGCGACTACTCCTCATCACGTAGGCATCGTGTGCAGAACCGGGGAAACGGGCACACACGTGTGAGATGCACATATCTGCAAGACATACCACCAGTGCATTGACCGAATGGTAGTGTTTGCGGTTCCTATATGCCTGCTCCTGGGCCTGTGGTGGTACCAAAGCCACATGTGTCCCATCAATGGAGCCAATGACATGCAGCATCCTCCCCAGGGCATAGAAGTCACTCTTCACGTCAGTGAGTTGTTGAAGTCTAGGGAAATAGATGTACTGGTTCAGGTATCTCAACATAGCCTCCAAAACATCGCGGAGCACACGGCTGAACATGGTCTGTGACATCCCACCAGCAGACGCCACAGTGTGTTGAAAGGTACCGGTGGCAAAGAAGTGTAGGGCTGCCATCACCTTCACCTTGGGGGTCAGCGCTGTAGGGTATGTCCGGCCAGGTTGCAAATGTGGGGCCAACCGCACCGTCAATTCCTCAATCAGTGGCCTGGTGAAGCGGTACCGTCGGATGCAGTTCAACCACTGTAGCAAGGTCAGGAAATGGCCGATGGACAGCTGGTGCCCTGCAGTGCATAGGTGAAGAAAGAAAGATTGTCAGTCACCCCACATATGTGGCATAGACCAGACTCAATATCACATGATACACCATTACGAGACACAAGTACATGATGCGTGTGCCGTTCCGTAAGGACATGTATGGCACCTACATGGCTAACATCTAACATCACAGTTCAACATGTTCCCTCAACAAGTCCCAGGTTGTGCAATGGGATATCATTAGGCTGTGTTACAGTACCCATGTACTGCTGCCACGTTCCAAACACACACCACAGTGACATGTGAGGACAGATGTGCCCCAGGCATCACAGCTCATCGACAGGTAGATTCCCAGGGACCCTGTATTGCCACATGGACACTGGCATGACATGGTGCATCATGAATACACCACAGCAAAACAACCATGACCCCCACAGGTACTGGTCCCTGTTGCCTCGTCAGGACAGACATGGACGTCTGTGACACACACACGCACAACATCAAAGTTCATGCACAAACAACGTGGATGTGGATACTGTCTCCCATTGTGCACATGGGTCACCCTGGGACGTACATACCGTCCCACATGGGACTCAGGGGGTATGTGACATGACATACACATACACCACCGTGAAATGTGACCATGCCACATGCTCAGGAATGAACAGTTGCACATCACAGTGGTCATGTGCACGACACACCAAGGATCCTGTCCCCATGAACACGTGCACGGCCTGGGAGTGGCTGCCCCGAAGTGACACCCACAGAACAACATGTTCACCCCCATACACGGAATAGGTAATGCAGCCTTACATGCCTTAGGATACAGGCTGTGGTGTTGTAGGTGTGCCCCTCACTCCCTGGGAAGTATATGTGGCTGGCATATGTTCACCTGTGACAGGCATGGTGACATATGCCAGTGACTTGTCCAGGGACGCGTTGAACAGCAATGGACCGATCGGTGTGCCCGGCCGGCCCATTGCATTCAATGTGAGCGGGTACGCGTTGTATGCCTGGTACGCGTTGAACAGCAATGGACCGATCGGTGTGCCCGGCCGGCCCATTGCATTCAATGTGAGCGGGTACGCGTTGTATGCCTGGTACGCGTTGAACAGCAATGGACCGATCGGTGTGCCCGGCCGGCCCATTGCATTCAATGTGAGCGGCTACGCGTTGTATCGCGGGTACGCGTTGAACAGCAATGGACCGATCGGTGTGCCCGGCCGGCCCATTGCATCGTATGTGAGCGGGTACGCGTTGTATGCCTGGTACGCGTTGAACAGCTATGGACCGATCGGTGTGCCCGGCCGGCCCATTGCATTCAATGTGAGCGGGTACGCGTTGTATGCCTGGTACGCGTTGAACAGCAATGGACCGATCGGTGTGCCCAGTCGGCCCATTGCATTCAATGTGAGCGGGTACGCGTTGTATGCCTGGTACGCGTTGAACAGCAATGGACCGATCGGTGTGCCCGGCCGGCCTATGCATTCAATGTGAGCGGGTACGCGTTGTATCGCGGGTATGCGTTGAACAGCAATGGACCGATCGGTGTGCCCGGCCGGCCCATTGCATCGTATGTGAGCGGGTACGCATTGTATGCCTGGTACGCGTTGAACAGCAATGGACCGATCGGTGTGCCCGGCCGGCCCATTGCATTCAATGTGAGCGGGTACGCGTTGAACAGCAATGGACCGATCGGTGTGCCCGGCCGGCCCATTGCATTCAATGTGAGCGGGTACGCGTTGTATCGCGGGTACGCGTTGTACAGCATTGGACCGATCGGTGCGCACACATTGGCTGGGGCCTGGCATGGCAACGGACGCGTTTTCGAAGCTCCAACGAGTCTGATGCAGTGAATTCAGTTGGCCAGCCACAACAATGTTGCAAAATCATGGGTGTCATGAAGTTGAAGATTTGAAGGATGCTGTGGGCGTGAATTAGTGCTGCTATACCATGGATTGGTCAGATTTAGAAGATGCAAACGACTTGGACCTATCACTTTGGACACATGGGACAGTATCTGACTCTGCAGCACACATATAATGCTGGCTGTTCCCCTGAGAGCTCACTTGCCTGCACTACATGCTCCAGGATGACATCTGCCACCAACACTGCTGCTGTTTATGCATCCTCTGGCTCCTGCAATGGCACGTACTGTGGAGAGTGCCCCAGCCTTCAGCCTTGAGGAGAACCAGGCCCTGCTGGACAGCCTCCTTCCACAGTACAGCAAGCAGTATGGGAAACCAGGGGAGCAGGTGAGTGTGCTGTCCACTGCATCACTATTTGTGCATGTTGTCTGACTAGCAGGACTTTCACTGTGCACACCACTGGCTAGCATGCCCACTGAGTAGTTGTCACACCCCAAAGTGTGTAGTTACATGCACTGAACTGGTACAGTGCAGTAACAGTGCCTTCCAACTAGGTTTACTTCCCATGCAATGATACCATGTAGTGACTGATGGCAAACTGTTCATAGCCATTGTTGCACTGCCTGTGTACATCATATGCCCCTGTAATTGAGACATGCATATCCAACTGTGTGATGCACGGATATGTTGCATGTGTAGTAATGGCCTTTTCACTTTGTCATCCTCACAGGTTGATGCCCACCAGAAGCAGGAAATTTGGCTGACCATCGCCCGGAAAGTAAGATCCGTGGGGCTCTACAGGCGCAGGATCCGCAACTGCCAAAAGAGGTGGCAGGACCTTCGTGGCTGGACCCGGAGGATCGCAAGGGTCCAGCTGAAGCTGTCGCCTCCTCGCAGGAGGGGCGGACAGCGGACCCTGACCCCCACATGCTCCGGATCCTGGCGGTGGTCTTCCCTGACCTGGATGGGCAGCTGAGGGACAGACAGCAGCAAGGAGGGGGTGAGTCCATGACTGCACTGTGCACTTTGTCTGACATGCTATGTGCCCTCCTCTGGCCTGGTTAAACTTCCACAGTACATCAGTCATGTGGTCCAGGACCCATGTCCCTCATTTGTTACATGCCCACTTCTCCTCTGATACGCATATGTGTGGCCCTTATAGTCAGGAAACTGTGTCATTTGGGGACTGTGTCATTGCATTTGGCTTTGCTCAAGGTGGGGGACAGCATTTGTTCCCGTGACTATGTTGTGCGATTCATGGGTGGGTCAATTGCCTACACAGTGCCTAAGTTCTGACATGTGATCTGCGTGTAACTTTGATATGTGGTCCGCTTGCTGCTCTGACTCACCACATGTCCCTGGGGAATGTGGCACACACCCATGCTGCTGGTGGGAACAATATTTGGCCTCAGGAGTATGTGTATCCAGTGTGTCACACATGCTTAGCCACCTGCCTACTGTCCAGGACTCATCCCTCTTACAGGTGGAGCTGGACAGTCATGCCTACTCCAGTGCATACAATACACTCTGTACTCCCACTCCTGTGTATCATCTGGCATGTCGTGGTCAGTGAAATGTACCCTCAGGTGTCTGCCTCTGTCTCATTGTGCTGTGTCTTCGTTGTCAGGACTACTGGTATGTTCATCGTTTGGGGCTCAGCATGCCATCTGAGATGTGACCATGATAGACGATACTTCTGTGACTTATAGGTGTCTGATCACTTGACTGTGCACACAGGTGTTTGCGACTGTGACTTTCAGGAAGCTGTATTTTCATTCACAGCACACTGTGAGGTGCTCATGTTCAGGGAGTTGTGTTTCATGTCCCCCATATGTCCAGTTGGTATGACGTGGTCAAATAGTAGTACAGATGATGTGGTTTCTGGGGGATGGACATGTGCACTTGTCAGTCACATTACTTGCATTCCCCATGCCCTCGGGTTGTGACACAGTGCAGACTGTTGTTGTCTGGCTGCCATGGCCATGTGACTTGAGACAGTAATGTATGACTTTGCATGCATTCCTGTGTCATGGCATTCAACTTCCTGGGACTGATCCTGCAGGGGAGGTACATGTGCAACATGCACCCCATTGTGGCATTGACTATCCGGACATGGGTGCATCATGGTGTCTGGTGCTGGTATGCATCACATGCATTTCTAATTAGAATCTGGCCATCCCTTTATCCGGACTCCTGCACTGACTCAGTGGCAAGAGATGTGATGTGTGCATGTTCACATGCTTCACCGTGTTCCCTGCAATGTCCAACAACTGTGTAGGTGGTGCATGTGTCCACACTGGGGTCTTACCATCAGGCAGGCACCAGACAGATGGGTGCAAGGGCAGGAGGGGTGTGAGTCCCATGGTTGACCATCAGACTGACAATTGGCTTCCCCGAATCTGAGTGAGGACTTTAGGCAATGTTCAACTAAGGATGCCAGGGCTTGCTCTGTAATGTGCTGTACTTACTGTGGTGTGTGCGGTCAGTGCAGGTGACTGATGTTTGTCTGTTTCCCTAATTGTTTGCAGATACATCCACGGCCACAGGAGGGGACAGCTCCACGGACCAGGAGGAGCAGCGGAGCCAGACTGGGTCAGCATCGGACGAGTGGTCAGAGGGACCCAGTGGCACGGAGGGCGAGGGGAGCCACACCGAGGAGTCCTCAGCACCATCCACCTCAGCTGGGGACCACAGCAGCTCGGAGGATGACTCCCTTGTGGAGGCGGGTCTCGGCAGCCACCAAAGGCCAGCTAGTCTGTCTGGCCCCGCCACCACCACCGCCCTCCCATCGGCTCCCATTCCTGAGGTCCGTGGAGGCTCCCGTGCTCGGGAGCGTGTCTCCTTCGTGCCAGGCACCGCAGCCCCTGCCCCTGTGTCCCCTGCTGCCCTGAGTGAGGAGTCTGTGTACCTCCTTCGGCAGCTCCATGTAGGGCATACAGCAATGCTGAGTGTCCTCCATGCACACACCACTCTGTTGACACAGCTGATGTCGTTCATGGAGGGCATCTTGACGGGTATGTCTGCCCTACAGAGGAGAAATAGGTCCATGGACTCCTCCCTGACGGCAGCAGTGTCCCTCCTCCAACAGTCCCTCACCCCTCCCACCTCTGCCCCATCCACACTTCCTGCCCCCTACCTGTCCAAAGCACATGCACACCTGCACAGTCATCCATACACACAGACACAAGCACCACAGACACACCCAAGAGTAAGGCAAGACGTGCACACAAGCATCCTCAGGGGACTGATACCACAGACACAGGTGATGGGGAACACACACACACACAGGCATCCACATTCACTCCGCAGTCCTCCAAATCCTCTCCCTCCAAGACCCCTTCCCTTGCCTCGCCTGCTACCACACATACACAGCAGGTCTTCCTGTGTGACCTCGGCCTCTTCCCCACCATTCCTGCTGACCCAGCACACCAGGGGAAGAGGAAGTCCACCCACACAGAGAGGAATGCCCCTCGCCCCCGGACACCCTACCCCAGGCGCAGGCAGACACAGGAGCCCATTCGGAAGTCCCCCTGGAGCAGGAAGAGCAAGACCCCACCACCACCACCACGCAGCTCCAGCGCCCAGTCTCTCTCCTCCATCCCCCAGGCCACCACTGCACAGGTTCCCCCGCCACACCCTGCCCCAGGTTCCCCCACACACCGATACCACATCCCCAGACTGCTTAGGCCCTCCCCCCCTGCCACTTGCTCTTCCACCCCCAACCCAGACGCTCTGCCTGTTACTGGCACTGTTGTTGTGACCGGGTCCCCCCCTCTGTCCTGCCCACCTCATCTGCCCACCCTTCCACTTCCTTGGAGTCATGCACTGCAGTGGAGTCCACAACCACCAGGTCTGACTCGGGCACTGCAGTGGGTACCCAGTCCACTACATCAGTCCACCCCACTGCAGTGGTTGTGGCACCCACACCAACTGACTTGTGTACCACGGCGGTGCCGGCCCCCCCTGAGTCAGACACCTCCACTGCAGTTGCCGGTGACACTCCTGCACCCACCACCCCTTCACTGCCTCACTCTGCCATCCCCTGATCCTGATCCTGTCCCTGCGGTGCCTGGCCTGCCCCTTGTATGCCCCTCCAAGGGGGATGTCCCCCAAACGTACCAGTGCAGGCAAGCAATGTGTGACCGGTTGTCACTTCTCACCCCGTTGGTACTGTTATTTTGGACTGGCCATTGGCCTTAGTTTCTTTTGGACTTCCGTTTTTACCCTGACATTTGCTGAATAAAGCCTATTTTTGTTTACTTTTGGGTTTTCTTTTGATGTACATGATGTGGATGAGTAGCATCCTGCATTTGCAGTTGTAATAGTGTTCACATCAGGGCGATGAAGTGTTGCAGTGATGGACTCCATGTGGTCCATGGAACATGTGTCCTGTTGTATTCTGGATCTATGGCATCCTTTGCTACAGTCTGAGGGTGTAATGTTCAGCATTTGACACAGGGATGTCCTTTTTGCATTTGTAAATGAACATCTTTGTCTTACACTGATGCACATCTGGTGGGCTTAGCACTGTTCAATGTTCCTATTTCCCTGACTGTGTGCCCAGCTCCACTGGACATGCAGTTTTGCACATCAATGTCGAAGGACTCATCTGTGCATACAGTGCAACTTGCTTGACACGTGTTTGGTGTGTGTGCAGATGACTGACGTGACACCCCCGTACCCAGGCTGATGTGAGCAGAGCCTTCTGTGTGTTGTGGTTGTTGACTCACTGACGGAGTGTTCTGCTGACATGTTTGGGTCGTGCACAGACAAGGTTTGGCACAGCGGACCTTCCACAGGAGTGTTGTGCCCTCATGGCAGTGTGTAATCTGGTGACATTGCGTGTGCCTGTGTTGTGTAAGCATTTCTGTGCGTGTTCCCTTCCCTTTTCCTACACAGGCTGTGTCCCTAGGGATGTTCCTGTTTGTGATGCTTGCTGAGTTGTTCTGTGTTCATCCAGCATCTTGGACCTGGTTTCTCTGTGATGTGGGTGCATGGCAAACTAATGTTCATGAGGTTGTCATCCCAGGTTGTCTTTGTTGTCAGTGCTGGGGATGTGGGCAAACGCAGATGGGACACATTCAGGATTCCCCTTGGCACTTGTTGTTTACACGAGTAATGTGATTTACAGTTTGTGTTAGCTTACAGTGATTGTGACACGTTGTGTGTGTGACTGCTGCCACTCCTCAGGGTCAGAGCTGCAATGTTGGTAGTTGTGTACGTGTGTTCTTCGTGTGTCACCTTGGCTTCTTCATTGGTGTGTGACTATGGCCAGGATCCCATTGATTGTGGTGGATTTCACATCATGCCCATGTACAGCATACTGTGCTGTGTGTCAGACATTGACAAGTCTTGTTGACTGGCCATGTGTGATGGGTTTCTGCACCTTGGTTCCCACCACCACCCCTGGTATTGTCATGGGTGCATGTGCAATGTCACCAGTCCATGTGAGCTTCACTGCTGCACATTGGTGGAGATCAGGGTGTGTGGTGTTGAGTGTGTGCAGAAGTGAGTTGTTGCACAGCCAGACCCCTACCTCCATATTGGCCTTGGCTGGCAGGCCGTGCTGATTGGTTGGAGCTTGTGTAGGTGTGATGGTGGTTAGTTGCTCAGGACACATGGCTGGGTTTCACAGTGTGAACGACATCTGACATTGTCATCACAGTGGGATTATCATGCAGGCTAGTGTCAGCACAATATGGGGTCCCTGGGGGTAGTGCTGTGGTGGGTCTGACTCTTGCTGTGTTAGTTGCAGTTCCTACATGCTTGTGTGACATGTGCAATTTGTGCTCCCTCTCATCTAACAATGCCTGATTGCCCACATAGGGGATTTGGATCCATGAGTTACTTTTGTGTGGCACTGTATGTGCATCTGTGTAATTGGTATTCAGGCCTCATCATGTGTTGTGTGGTTGCCTGGGGACACTGGCACCCCCCCTCACCTGTTGTGTTTGTTGTGCAGTGTGGGTCTGCCTGTTTGTGCATGTGCACCACTGCATTGGCATATCTTTAGTGTGCTATTGGCTGTATGTTGTTTGGTGGGTTTGACCTGCTGTCCCTGGGACTCCTAGGTCATCAGTCAGCACAATGATCATTGTTTGTGTGTCCCATTGCTTGCATGGTATGTTATTTGTTCACCTCACATCTACAGTCTCCACAGGGTATCTACATTTGTGTGCCCATTGGTGCGAATATGTGGGTCTGCATTATGATGGTCACTTCTGTCATTGTGTCATTGATGGATGTTGACAGTGTCAGCCCCCATGGGTGATGTTTGTCTGCACATGGCCAAAGGTATGTCTTATTTGCACTGCACTGTTTGCCTCACCCAATCTATGTTGCTATGGGACACAGGCACTACTTTGCCACTGATGTGTTTGTTGTTCTCTGACCAGGAATCATCCATGCAGTTTGGCAGTTGCAGCTTTTTCTATGTCAACACTTACCTTTTGGTCACTGTGATGATGGGGGCTTAGACCCCATTGCCACAATGTTCAAAAGGTGCTTCAGTTATGGACCCCACACTTACCTTTTGGTCACTGTGATGATGGGGGCTTAGACCCCATTGCCACAATGTGCAAAATGTGCTTCAGCTATGGACCCCACACTTACCTTTTGGTCACTGTGATGATGGGGGCTTAGACCCCATTGCCACAATGTGCAAAGTTTGCTTCAGCTATGGACCCCACACTTACCTTTTGGTCACTGTGATGATGGGGGCTTAGACCCCATTGCCACAATGTTCAAAAGGTGCTTCAGCTATGGACCCCACACTTACCTTTTGGTCACTGTGATGATGGGGGCTTAGACCCCATTGCCACAATGTGCAAAATGTGCTTCAGCTATGGACCCCACACTTACCTTTTGGTCACTGTGATGATGGGGGCTTAGACCCCATTGCCACAATGTGCAAAGTTTGCTTCAGCTATGGACCCCACACTTACCTTTTGGTCACTGTGATGATGGGGGCTTAGACCCAATTGCCACAATGTTCAAAAGGTGCTTCAGCTATGGACCCCACACTTACCTTTTGGTCACTGTGATGATGGGGGCTTAGACCCCATTGCCACAGTGATCATGGTCTGCTTGCATTGTGGGGGCCACACACATTTATGTGTGACACATGTGATAGGGGGTCACATTGTATGTTCAAAGTCATGTTCAGTGTTATAGGCATTTGACACAGTCTACACACGCTTGTCATGGTGTTGGGGGGATGTCTTTTGTTGCATTCCTTATGTTGGTGTGTGCTTGTTGTGTCATGCATTAGCCATCCTGTGAGTGGGGGTGTTGTTGGTGGTAGGCATCCTGCCCCCATGGGTAGAGGTGGTAGTAGTGACAGGCATCTGGCACCCCATGAGTAGGGGTGGTAGTGGTGGTAGGCATCCAGCACCTCATGGGTAGAGGTGGTAGTAGTGACAGGCATCCAGCCCCCCATGGGTGGAGGTGGTAGTAGTGACAGGCATCCAGCCCCCATGGGTAGAGGTGGTAGTAGTGGTAGGCATCTGGCACCCCCTGAGTAGGGGTGGTAGTGGTGGTGGGCATCCAGCCCCCCATGGGTAGAGATGGTAGTAGTGGTAGGCATCTGGCACCCCCTGAGTAGGGGTGGTAGTGGTGGTAGGCATCCAGCCCCCATGGGTAGAGGTGGTAGTAGTGACAGGCATCCAGCCCCCATGGGTAGAGGTGGTAGTAGTGACAGGCATCTGGCACCCCATGAGTAGGGGTGGTAGTGGTGGTGGGCATCCAGCCCCCATGGGTAGAGGTGGTAGTAGTGGTAGGCATCTGGCACCCCTGAGTAGGGGTGGTAGTGGTGGTAGGCATCCAGCCCCCCATGGGTAGAGGTGGTAGTAGTGGTAGGCATCTGGCACCCCCTGAGTAGGGGTGGTAGTGGTGACAGGCATCTGGCACCCCATGAGTAGGGGTGGTAGTGGTGGTGGGCATCCAGCCCCCATGGGTAGAGGTGGTAGTAGTGGTAGGCATCTGGCACCCCTGAGTAGGGGTGGTAGTGGTGGTAGGCATCCAGCCCCCCATGGGTAGAGGTGGTAGTAGTGACAGGCATCCAGCCCCCCATGGGTAGAGGTGGTAGTAGTGGTAGGCATCTGGCACCCCTGAGTAGGGGTGGTATTGGTGGTAGGCATCCAGCCCCCCATGGGTAGAGGTGGTAGTAGTGACAGGCATCCTGCCCCCATGGGTAGGGGTGGTAGTAGTGGTAGGCATCTGGCACCCCTGGGTAGGGGTGGTGGTAGTGGTAGGCATCTGGCACCCCTGGGTAGGGGTGGTGGTAGTGGTAGGCATCTGGCACCCCTGAGTAGGGGTGGTAGTGGTGGTGGGCATCCAGCTCCCCATGGGTAGAGGTGGTAGTAGTGGTAGGCATCTGGCACCCCTGAGTAGGGGTGGTAGTGGTGGTGGGCATCCAGCCCCCCATGGGTAGAGGTGGTAGTAGTGACAGGCATCTGGCACCCCATGAGTAGGGGTGGTAGTGGTGGTGGGCATCCAGCCCCCATGGGTAGAGGTGGTAGTAGTGGTAGGCATCTGGCATCCCCTGAGTAGGGGTGGTAGTGGTGGTGGGCATCCAGCCCCCATGGGTAGAGGTGGTAGTAGTGGTAGGCATCTGGCACCCCCTGAGTAGGGGTGGTAGTGGTGACAGGCATCTGGCACCCCATGAGTAGGGGTGGTAGTGGTGGTGGGCATCCAGCCCCCCATGGGTAGAGGTGGTAGTAGTGGTAGGCATCTGGCACCCCCTGAGTAGGGGTGGTAGTGGTGGTGGGCATCCAGCCCCCATGGGTAGAGGTGGTAGTAGTGACAGGCATCCAGCCCCCATGGGTAGAGGTGGTAGTAGTGGTAGGCATCTGGCACCCCTGAGTAGGGGTGGTATTGGTGGTAGGCATCCAGCCCCCATGGGTAGAGGTGGTAGTAGTGGTAGGCATCTGGCACCCCCTGAGTAGGGGTGGTAGTGGTGGTAGGCATCAAGCCCCCCATGGGTAGAGGTGGTAGTAGTGGTAGGCATCTGGCACCCCCTGAGTAGGGGTGGTGGTAGTGGTAGGCATCTGGCACCCCCTGAGTAGGGGTGGTAGTGGTGGTGGGCATCCAGCTCCCCATGGGTAGAGGTGGTAGTAGTGGTAGGCATCTGGCACCCCCTGAGTAGGGGTGGAAGTGGTGGTAGGCATCCAGCCCCCCATGGGTAGAGGTGGTAGTAGTGGTAGGCATCTGGCACCCCCTGAGTAGGGGTGGTAGTGGTGGTAGGCATCAAGCCCCCCATGGGTAGAGGTGGTAGTAGTGGTAGGCATCTGGCACCCCCTGAGTAGGGGTGGTATTGGTGGTAGGCATCCAGCCCCCCATGGGTAGAGGTGGTAGTAGTGACAGGCATCCTGCCCCCCATGGGTAGGGGTGGTAGTAGTGGTAGGCATCTGGCACCCCCTGGGTAGGGGTGGTGGTAGTGGTAGGCATCTGGCACCCCCTGGGTAGGGGTGGTGGTAGTGGTAGGCATCTGGCACCCCCTGAGTAGGGGTGGTAGTGGTGGTGGGCATCCAGCTCCCCATGGGTAGAGGTGGTAGTAGTGGCAGGCATCTGGCACCCCATGAGTGGGGTGGTAGTGGTGGTGGGCATCCAGCCCCCCATGGGTAGAGGTGGTAGTAGTGGTAGGCATCTGGCACCCCCTGAGTAGGGGTGGTAGTGGTGGTGGGCATCCAGGCCCCTATGTGTATATGTGGCATTGGTGATGGCCATCCCGCCCCTATGGTGCTGCTGTTGCTGGTGTAAGTAATTTCTGCATCCCTCTGTGTGTGTGTGATATGTCGGGTACGTGTAGTTTGTTTTTGTTGTTGGTGTCTGACTTACCTTCTGTGCCGTACGCGTCCTTGCCTGTTTCGGTAATAGATGTAGAATATTGGTAGGATCGGCACGATGGGATTCATGGTTGGTTCGTCTCGTTCGTCTTTCTCTTTGCTTCGCCTCGTCCTCGTCGCTGGCGTGTTCGTCTCGTAGTGGTGGATCGTCTTGTGGCGCGAATCGGAGCTTATGTGCGCCTCTCCCGGATGCTTTGACGTGCCGTGCGTAGCGACGGGTTCGGCGCGTACGGAAAGCGCATCGTACTTGTCCGGCCGGACGGGGCTGCATTTTGGCTTCCGTGCGACTCGATTTTGCGTTTCCGGATCCGCCTCGGTCGCAGAACAGGACCTGTATTGGGTGAGAACGACTGGGTCGGGATTTGGGCAGTTGTGCGCATCGTACTTGCTCGTTCGGACGTATGTGCGAATCGGTCGGGAAACAGGCATTCGCCTGGCTTTTTTCCCGGCCGAATGGTATTATGTGCGCCTCCGACCGGGATCGGAATCGACCCCTTAGTGTTATTGTTGTTTATATTTTCATATATTTAATTAATATGTCTATCAATATATTTATTTTGTAATAAAAATATATTAGACAAATTGATTAATTTTGTGAAAATATAAAAAATATTTGTATGCATTTTAATTATTTTTACAGAAAAGCATTATATATTTTAAACTGGATTAATAATTTAGAGTAGGCTTTTGGCAATTATTTCTAAGTATTCTAGGCCTCTTGTTGTTGGGTATAGTCTGACTTGATGTTGTAGGTATTCAAACATTTGTTTAGTTTGTTTGGATAGTTTAGGCCTGATTTGTGTTACAGATTGCTCCATTCTTAGCTGTTGGTAGCTCTGTTCTTTTTGGAGGGAGACTAGGAGTTTGTGTAGAGTAGGTGGACCTCGTCCTGTAGTTGCTAGGAAGGCATTATGCCAACCTTCAACAGCATTGTTTGTTTTTGCCTCTTGGTTAAGTATGCTAAGGTATACATTCCACCATGGAATTTGGTATTTTGGTTGTCTCCTGTGTCCTGATCTATGGAGTCTTCCCACCCAGGTATCTTCAAAATAGTCTAGGAGGGGACTTAATTTTTGTTCATGTTGCTGGTAGTAAGGACTTTCTATTAATAGGTTGTAATGTTCGGCCACGTCAGTAACTGGGACGTAGGCCAGTGCAATAAGTTTTTTTATTTGGTATGCGAATGAACTGTTTGTCGCATATTCAACACTTAGGGGCTCATTATGATGGCGGGCAGACATCAGTCCGCCCGCCATCATAGCGGTGCTGGGACCGCCCGCCAGACGTGCGGCCATCCCACCAGTCCAATTAGGATGCGTCCGCCATACTGGCGTGCGCATCCTGGCCTTTTAACATTGCGGACGGTGCTGATGACTGCAGCACCGTTCGCAATGTTAAAAGGCCAGAATGTGCATTTCCATGCACAACATGGCAGGCACCACGCGGTGCCTGCCACCTTGTGCATTGAAATGTAGGGGGGTACCATGGGTACCCCCCCAGTGCACCTACACCCTCCCCCCCACACAGAGGGGGCCGGCAACGGGCCCCCAAACCCAATCCCCGCCAGCCTTTCCATGTAAAGGCCTATTCCAGGACACATCATAATATGGCGAAGGATGCCTGCTAGGCACCGCCACCATATTAGTGGCCCTTTTCCGTCTGCCAGGCAATCGGTGCGATTGCCTCCGGCGGAAAAGCGGCAGACGGACTTTGCGTCCGCGGCGATACCCACCGCCATCCTAATTTGGCGGTGGGTAAAATGCTCAGTGATGGCGGAAGGACCGCCGGCCCGGCGGTGGCGGTCCTTCTGCCATCATAATGAACCCCTTAGTGTTGATTTCTGAAGGTGTCTCCATATACACTGATTGAAATGATAGTAGCAACCCTGAATTGATGTGTGTGGGTAGGATTTTAGAATTGCATTTCTCATTGCCTGCTCAAAATCTATAATTATTTTCTGTGGAAAATAATTATTTGTTTCTTGTTTAATTTTAGTTAGTACTTCCATATATGTGGAGTTTTGTTTATTGGGTAGCAAGGCGTAGATAAAAGGGATGTTGGTGTCTTGATATTGGGCATGGACAGTGTATAATTGATAGAATGGTTTGGGACAAATTTTAAAAGTCCCGTCCATCATCCATGTTTCTGATTGTTGTAGTTTTATTAAATTGTTTGCAGTTGCAAACATAATTATTCTTTTCTCTTTGGATTTGTTGTCATAAAGAACAAAGGGTTCTTCGTTATGAGTTATAGATAGTTCTGGGGGAATTACTACCTCTTCAAATGTTTTTGGGGCAGGTGTGGCAGTTGTTGTGCTTTTTTTGTTCGAGCTATAGTTCTTTTTAATGAAGAAATAGAGGGCATTTGCCCAGTAGCATGTTGGGGTACTCCGGGCAGCATCTCTTTAAGGATTTGGGTGGTAGATTTCTGTGTGCTAGTACTAGCTTCTCTAATGTCGTCTAGGGCATTCCTAACCTCTATTTCAGTCATATTTGGGGGGTGATTATGTTCCCTTACATACAAAACCGTTGTTTCTCTAGTTGTTGCTCTCCCATAACACTTATTTGAATAGTACTTGCTACATTTCCAATTTACTTTAAGTCCACTTTGCTTTTCCTGGGTATAGACATACCCCATGTAGCATAACAAAAATGTTCCTTTCTGGGAAGTGATAAATTGGGCGCCTTCTGTCATTGTGATGTTTTAAATGCTACAAAAAATGTATATAAAAATTAATAATACGAATATTGTACATGTTTTTTACTTAATACATACACATTGTTATTAATATACTTACAATGTTGATTTTGAGCTGCTTTTGAATGGAGATGTTATTTCTTTGTTGGTTGAATTCTGTTTTGTTGCTGATGTTTCTGTTGGTAGAGTAAAACATATTTTTAATTATTTTGTTCAATTGTACATGGTGTGGGGTGGGGGTTTGGGATGAAGTTGGGGTTTGGTTGGGTGTTTTAGATAATTTTTAAAATGTATTTTGCTGAATACTTACTTTATTTGTTAGATGATTTTAGAAGCTTGTCTGTAATTGTTCGGATGCTTTGAGAATTATCTGTAGAGGAGACATAGATTGAAAAAAGCTATATCTTAATTATTTGTGAATGATAAATAGTAGTTTTTGAAGATTAACATTACTGTTATATTTTAAATGGTATTTTACCTACTTTTTGAAGTATGAAATAGATTTTTCGTTAATGAAGTCCTTGCTTCTGGCAGAAATCCGGCAGAGTTTCGTCTTTTTGATTCTTTTTGGTTTAAGGTGTAAGATAAGATTAATTTTTCCTTCTTTATATAGTGTTTAATTAATTGTTTGGTTAACGTGATTGGTTTATTTTAATATTGTGTGTATTTGATTGGTTGATCTTTATTGTGTTAATTGTTTTGGTAGTTGTTTTCCATATATGGAAAACGCTAATTAAGAGTCAGTTACTGTTTTTTTTTTTAAACAGGTTCAATTATTTAAATGTGCATTATATTATATGTGATGTAAAATAATGTGTGTATATTATTTAAATATAAAATTTAAATAGTTATTAATAGTCTATTTATGATTTAATGTTTTATAATATGTTTTACTGTTTATAAATTGATTGTATTTGATTTATTTTGTATGCAGTGTATGTTTATTGATTTAAATATATTTATGGTGTTAAGTTTTGTTTGTTTTATTTGTTTTTAAGTTATCGATATTTAAAAAAATCAATAATATTGCTGTTTATATTATTGTGATCGATATTTTTGACATGTGGTATATTTTTAAACAATGTTCGATATTTTAAATGACGATATTTATGTGTTCGATAATACTGTTATCGATATCAATGTTTGGCAATATTGTGGTGTCGATAATAGTGTATTTTTTTAATTAAGTATAGGGTATCGATATTAGTATAATCGATATTTTTGTGTCGATAAAAATGTAGGTCGATATTGTGTCTGTCGATATTATGTCAGTGATTCCACTGGAAATACCTGCAAACAGACAGAATCCCTAGAGGTCTACGGATACTAATCTTTCCTCCGTCAGATACTGCAATCCCTGAATACATTGAAAAGTCGGAAGGAAATCTCAAAGAATGTTCGAATAATATGATCAGACAACTAATCGATTTTGCTGAAGAAGAATACAATAAAGCCAAAACAGAAGTTGATAATCTCACTAAAAATATTGAAGACTCAAACAGGGGTGGCCTAACCAGAAAGAACTATGATATCTTCAATAATCTTATTGCCGAATTTGAAGAAGACATAGTTAAATGAAAAAATCACAAATTTCGCCGTGACCAATTGGATTACCAATTCGGTCGCGTATATACCTTTGCCAAACGTTACGACGCCAAACCACCCACGGTGGCAGCAGTGAAAATGCTACCCAACAATCAGGACCCTCCACCAGTTCACATATAGACTCACCAGCCACTAACCTGGAAAACAATGTATTGAAATGCAAAGTACATTTTTTCGAGGAAGTCCTTCATTACAGACTAGGTATAAAAACACCAAACACCCAAAATTCCTCAATTGCGGAAGCTTCTCCACAGTACCGATGACCTCAAAAATCACCAGCGGGGATGACGACAAGAGCAAGAAGAAAAGAATTAGACAAAACCCTAATGAGATAGACAATTTGGTAAAACATCTCTCAAATATTTCACTATCAGATCAAGAACTCAACATACTCAATAAAGGATTATCATTTTGCCCTACTGCACCTTGGAATCTGGTGAGAACACAAATCGATCTATTTAAATTCACAAGAAAACTAAAACTAAAAGCATTCTTTGCGGATCAACCTATGAGACAAGCGGAGCTACCAAAAATGCCCCTCTCAAATCTCTCCATTCCAGATATGGAAAATATCAACTTACTGGCAAACCTAAGCGAAACAAATGCGGACTCCAACTCCGTATTAACAACTGCATCTGAACTCGGAATACGTACAGATATGACGGAAGACACACACTTGACAAACAAATCCACATTTTGCCCACAATTACCAGCAGGCAACAGTATAGATGCCTTTCATCTAGCGATGACACATGACCTGGAAAAAGAATACCAGAAATATCTCAGAAAAAAGAAATTCTTGTTGCAAAACATCACCTCGGAAGAACGGAAGGCAATCAAAGTATTGCAGGAGCGGAAGGAGCTGATTCTTAAGGAAGCAGATAAAGGAGGCAACACTGTAGCATTAAATGTTGACGATTACATCTCGGAAGCACAACGACAATTATCTGATGATGTTATCAACTGCTATCTCAGGACCCAACTTCAGATATTCAACACATGATAATAACCAAATTGGAAAAGTGGTATATACCTGAACTCCTTAGTCTCGGGGAAAAATCATACCTCTTTATTCAACACCCAATAATGCCCACTTTCTATCTATTGCCCAAAATACATAAAGGACCTTATCTGCCCCCAGGAAGACCCATCATATTGGGCATCAACTCGCCCTGCTCTAGACTTGGTGAATACATTGACAGGAAACTGCAAGTACTAATCAAGGATATACCATCATTCATACAAGACAGTAAAGACTTCTTGCTTAAGCTACAAGACATCAGTTGGGAGCCTGACTTCTTTCTAGTATCCATTGACATTGTGAGCCTATATACTTCCATCGAACATCAAGACGACTGGCATCAGTCAAACATTCCCTTTGGACTCAACCAGCCAATTATCTTGAGGCAAATGCAATGCTATTGGATATGTTGGAACTCTTCCTGACACATAACATCTTCAGCTTTAACCAAAAAGTCTACAAACAAATACGCGGAACCGCGAAGGGCGCAAAATTTGCGCCGCCGTATGCCTGTATCTTCATGAGTTTTGTTGAAAAATTCTGGCATACGCGACCACTCACAATGAGAAACTTGACCCCCCCACGTTGAGAAATCTCGCCGGGAGGTTTATTTTCCACGCTCGCGCTCGCCAACTTGATGTTGGCGATCGCGAACGAGGAAAAATCTCGCCGGGAGGTGGATTTTCCTCGCTCGGGCACGCCAACTTGGCATTGGTGAACGCCAGCGAGGAAAAAAACTCCGCTCCGCGAAGCGGAGTTTTTCGGAACTCCGCGAGCTCCGCGTAACGCGGAGTGCGGGAAACTCCGCAAACTCCGCGAGCAGAGCGGAGTTCACCGCCCAGGGTTACTATTTTTATGTTAACTCTATGAGTCTTACTGTTGCCTCATCATGATACCTACAATGATATTTATTGTTCTTCTCCCTTTTATGTCACCATTTAACTGATCTTATTTCCTACTGTGTACTTACCTGACTCTGACGGCTAAACCTGTTTATTATGATGGTAAAAAATACTCCTCTCTTTCTATTTTTTCTATTTTTCTATTTTTTGTTACTGATTCGCTGCATATTTGAGCCTTACTTATGTATGCAAATTGTGTTTACTTTATTGAACTTTTTTGAAACACACAAAGTATCTAGATAGCTCATTTAAACAATTGCCTCACAAGACAAGCCTGAGTCCTTAATTCGGAAGCCCATGTGATTTATTTAACTTTTCTTTTTTAATTCAAGAAAAACGTAATTGTTGCATTTTGATCATGTGAACATATCGGGCACCACTTTCTTTTTACAATCATGAGTAACTTCTTTTTACACACATGAGTAACAAACACAGTGATAAAGTACATAACAAACAAATAATGAAACAAAACAGTAAACAAAACTGGCGTGTCAAAACATAACAAAATGTATAAGACCAGTCCCTTGCTACATTTGGAAACACTGGGCAGAGAATTATGATTCAACAAAGAATGTCTTTTGTAATCCTGCCAGTGTTTTTGGCTCTGGGAATTATAGTTTTTTAGGGGGTGTTGTCAAGAGGGGAGAGGGCTTGATGCAATGATTCTCTCGTGGCACACCCTGTAAGGGCCTTATCCCAAGAGCCGGAGTGAACGCTTTTCAAACCCCATCTTGTTGAGGGGTTCTCATCAGGACCTGGACTTGGTCGTGTCAACTTATATCGTTTTATCGTTCGAGGGTACAGGAGGGCTCAATGAAAATCCTGAACAACTCTTCAAACTGAGGAGCGGAAGTTGATTTTTAGTATGCATCCGTCTTCTGTCTGTATTAAACAGATCTTGTGTGTTCAGACATCCTGCCTTGTTGTAAATGTTCCACCTGTGAGTGTTGATTCTCTCACAGAGAATGTTGCGGGCTTCTGTTCCGTTTGCTTCTCCGGAGAAGGCAGGATGTCTGAACACACAAGATCTTGTAGGCGTGTCAGCATTTTTTTTTTTTTTAGAACTATTTTTATTTTGAAACAATACACAACCAAAGACAGTGACAACCATCTCAATCGGCATAATCTTACAAAAGACATGTCGTATACATTTCAGGACATTCACTTTTCGACTTGTGCTATATACAGACAAATGCAGCTTCTTATTTTAACAAACCCCCTCCCCCAATCGCAAGGACTCAACACAGTATTAGTATGTCCTCTCTGCTGTGTCTTCGGGTAGGCAGGTATTTTTAACCGGCAGACAGAGCTTCCCTCTTCTCTCGTTCCATCTCCCCCAGATCTTTGTCCATTTGTGCGGGCACCCTCTACTCTCGTAGACCACCCTCTCTGCTTGCATACACCAGTCCATGTAATTTGCCCATTCGTTAAACACAGGACAGGACTCGGCCCCCCATTTGCGCGCTATGTTACGCTTAACTATCATAAAGCCCAGTGTGGCCCAAAGTTTCTCTCCCATTGTTAGGTCAGTTTTACCCCAGATGTTTAATAGGCACTCTTGGGGTGATATCACCATGTCCTTGCCGCATAATTGTTGCATGTGTGTGGCGATTTTGTTCCAGTATTCTCCTATCTTGGGGCAGTTCCACCATGGATGTAGAAAGGTACCTTCTTGGCCGCAATTTTTGGGACAGAGTGCAGAGTCAAGTCTGTTCATTTTAACTAGTGTGGTACGTGCATAATATGTTCTGTGGGTCAGCATCTTGAATTGGCATCTCTTCTGAATCGGGAGCCGGTGTGGTTTCTTGAGATGTGGTGTGATGTTGGTCCTTCTGGGGAGGTTGAGTATGAGTCTTGATGCCGTGTTCTGTATTTTCTGGAGTCTCTTCAGGAGGCGTGCAGTGATTCCTACTTAGAGTGTGTTTCCGTAGTCCAGTCTTCTGGTGATGAGGGCCTGCGTGATGGTTCTTCTGGTGTCTGCCGGGAGCCACCTGAAGATCTTGCAGAGCATCCGGAGGGTGTGGAAGCAGGCAGATGAGACTGCATTCACTTGCTTCTCCATGGATAGCTTGCTATCCAAGATGATGCCGAGGTTGTGGGCGTGGTCTGTTGGGGCAGGGGGTGTGCCAAGCTCTGCGGGCCGCCATGCGTCTGTCCATGGCGAGGTGCTGTTCCCAAAGATAAGGATGTCCATTTTGTCAGTTTTGAGTTTGAGACAGTTGTCCTTCATCCAGTCCACGACATTCATCATGCATCTGTGGAAGTTAGCTTTAGTGGTGGAGGGATCTTCAGACAGTGAGAGAATGAGCTGTGTGTCATCGGCGTATGAGATGATGTTAAGTTTGTGTGATCTGACAGTGGCGGCCAGGGGGTTCATGTAGTTGTTGAAGAGGGGCGGGTTGAAGGATTATCCTTGGGGCACTCCGCAGTTGATCTTCTTGTGGTCTGAGGTGAACGGTGGGAGGCGGATCCTTTGGGTTCTGCCGGTGAGGTATGAGGCGAACCATTTGAGGGCAGTTCCTTGAATCCTGATGTGGTGGAGTCTGTTGATCAGGATGTGGTCGGAGATGGTGTCAAACATGGCGGACAGGTCCAGGAGTATAAGGGCTGCAGAGTTAGTTTCTTGTAAACCTTTCTGTTGTATTAGTGAATTGCAAAGCTTGTTGTAGTGTTTCTGCACTGTAAACTCTGCTGTGCTGTTAGTGTACTACAAACCTGAGGCATTAATGTAATATAAACCTTGTGGTGATGTTATGACATACTAAAGCCTGCTGTGGTTTTAGTGTAGTGTAAACCTTGCTGTGGTATGGGTGTACTGTAAACCTTGATGCAGTGTTGGTGTATTATAAACTGTACTGTGATGTTAGTGTACTGCAAACCTTACACTGAGTTACTTTGTTGTAAGCACTGCTATGGTGTTAGTGAATAGTAAACCTTGCTGAGGTATTTTTAGAATATATCCTGCTGTGGTATTAGTGCATAGTAAACCTTGACGTTATGTTATTATATTGTAATACCTGCTGTTCCATTAGTTTTATTGTTATCCTAGCTGCGGTGTTGATGTTTTGCTAGCTTTATTGCAGAGTTAATTTGTTGTACACCCTACTGTTGTATTAGTGTTTTGCAAACCTTATTGTGGTGTTACTACACTGTAAACCTTGCTGTGCTGTTAGTGTATTACAAACCCGAGGTGTTAATGTATTGTAAACATCGTGATGATGTTATTACATATTAAACTGTGTATTGGTATTAGTGTATTGTAAAACATACTATGGAGTCAATGTATTTTGAAACCTGCTATGTGGTTAGTGTATTCTAAACTTTGCACAGATGCTAGTGCACTGTAAATCCTGTTGTAGTACCACTGTATTGTAAATCTTGCTGTAGTATTTATGTGTGATAAAGATAACTGGATCTTCCCCTATCTTGAAAACCTTCTAAACGAATGTTTAAGAAGGTGTTTGTTAAAACTTACATGTGGGGTTAACCAGGTTTTATTTTCCCAAGCACAATGTTCCCTCTTAGATAAGGACACATTTTTTAGATGCGGTCTCAATATGGAAAGGGATTCAGTGCATGTTTTAGTAGATTGTTTGTGGTTTTTAGCCCAATGGAAAATGCTATTGATTCCAAAACTGCAAAAATATGGTATTAGAGAAAGGGAGCATGCAATTAATACATTTTTTAATATGCAGTATTTGGATGTCAGTTGTGCTTTAGGGTGATTTTTATTATCAGTAAATGAAGTTTCATTATCTGTAAATGAAGTTTTAGTGAAGAATTGAATACTTTAATGTTAATACTGGATTTTATTCATTATGAACTCGGTTGGTTTTTAATTGAAATGCTTTTATAATGAAAAATAACTCTAACCAGGTGGTACTATTGTACAAACGTTTAAAAGACCAAGGTCTAAATAAACTAATATTTTGACTGACTGACTGGGTGTTAGTCTACTGCAAACCTTGTAACCCCAACTGTAGTCTTACTGTATTGCAAATCATACGGTGTATGCAGCATGTGGTAAGCCCCGCTGGGATACTAGTGCAGTGTAACCCCTACCGTAGTCTTAGTGTATTGCAAATCGTACGGTGTATGTAGCGTGTGGTAAGCCCTGCTGGGATACTGGTGCATTGTAACCCCTACCGTAGTCTTAGTGTATTGCAAATCGTACGGTGTATGTAGCGTGTGCTAAGCCCAGCTGGGCTACTAGTGCACTGTAACCCCTACCATAGTCTTAGTGTATTGCAAATCGTACGGTGTATACAGCGTGTGGTAAGCCCTTCTGAGATAGTGGAGTACTGTAACCCCTACCATAGTCTTAGTGTATTGCGAATCGTACGGTGTATGTAGTGTGTGGTAAGCCCCGCTGGGATACTGGAACACTGTAACCCCAATCGTAGTCTTAGTGTATTGTAAATCATACGGCGCATGTAGCGTATAAGCCCCGCTATAATACTGGTGCACTGTAACCCCTACTGTGGTCTTAGTGTATTGCAAATTGTACAGTGCATGTAGCGTATGATAAGCCCGGCTGGGATATTGGTGCACTGTAACCCCTACCGTAGTCTTAGTGTATTGTAAATCGTACGGCGCATGTAGCGTATGATAAGCCCTGCTATGATATTGGTACATTGTAACACCTACCGTGGTCTTAGTGTATTGTAAATTGTACGGTGTATGTAGCGTGTGGTAAGCCCTCTTGGGATTCTGGTGCACTGTAACCCCTACCGTGGTCTTATTGTCTTGTAAATCATATGGTGTATGTAGCGTATAAGCCCCGCTGTGATACTGGTGCACTGCAACCACTACCGTAGTCTTAGTGTGTTGTAAATCGTACGGCGCATGTAGCATACGATAAGCCCCTCTGTGATATTGGTGTATTCTAACCCCTACCGTAATCTTAGTGTATTGTAAACCTTGCTGTGTTGTTGATGCATTTTAAATGCTGCCGCAATATTAATGTATTGTAACCTTTCCAGTGTAGGTGGCTTATTATAAACCCTGCTGTGATATGAGTGTACTAGATACATTACTGTGATGTTAGTGTCTTATAAACCCTGCTGTAGTATTAGTGTGTTATATAGATTCTGTCATGTTGGTGTGTTTAAATCCTGATATGGTATTAGTTTACTATAGACATTCTGTGATGTTAGTGGGTTGTAATTCTTGCTGTGTTTTTAGTGTGTTTTAAGCCCTGCTGTGGTATTAGTGTATTCTAAACACTGTTGCCGTATTATTGTAATATAAACCCTCCTGTGGAATTAGTGTATTGTAAATCCTGCTGTGATATTAGAGCATTAAAAACCTTTTTTGGTTGTATTGTGTTGTAAACCTGCTGTAGTTTTGGAGTATTGTAAATCTTACTGTGGTGTTTCTGCATTTTAAATCCTGTTGTGATATTTGTGCATTATCAACTTTGGTGTGGTGACAGTGTGTTGTAAGCCCTGTTGTAATTTTAGTGTGTTGTAAACCCTGCTGTGGTGTTAGTTGATTGTAAACCCTGCTGTGGTATTAGTGTATCGTATACCTTGCTGTGGTGTTGCTGTACTGTAATCCCTACCGTGGTATTAGTGTACTATAATCCTTCTGTGGTGTTAGTGTATTGTAAACCCTGCTGTGGTATTAGTGTATTCTATACCTTGCTGCGGTGTTGCTGTACTGTAATCCCTACTGTGTTATTAGTATACTACAAACCTTCTGTGGTGTTAATGTATTGTAAACCTGAAGGAAGTGACCCAATTAGAGCCACCCGGGTCACTCGCGACCACCTCTCGGCCTTCCAAGAAATGAAGAGTTGATGAGACAGTAGAGAATACAAACCAAGTTATTTATTAGCAATTACGCTCGAACGGAGTCCAGTCAGACTAGCCTCCTTAGGTGCTACCGAGGGGACTGACTTCAGAACACTTGGTAAAATATAATATGCATTTCCAACACCCCTAAAGACCCGCCCAGACTGGAATTTCCCAGCTCGGGCACTGATCAACAAAGGAGGTACAGAAGGATGAGCTACCACCTGCAGAACGGGTACATGCTATCACATTTTCAAGGTTGTCTCATTCAAGCTCAACGCTCTCTAGTGTGGGAGCAGGGCTACGGGACAGGAAAGGCATGCGAAGGCAAAATAAGCTATTCATTAGTACATTAGGATTCAACCTTGAATACGATAAAGAGAAGTAACTCGAAGCAGCTTTTTGCTGAGGCAGACAGTTGGATGAGACAAAAGCTTACTTTCGATCATACAATAAAATGGCAGCTAAAGACAAAATGGCGCCGCAAATGCTAACTTAACTCGCTCAATGCTAGAAGGAGTCGGTCAAACGCATTTGCAGTCCAACAGACCCTCCTTTTAAGATTTGCTAACAATTTTGCCTATGCTAGCATAATAAGAAAATCATTAATGCAGGGCAATACACATACTGCTAATATTCAAAAATACCCTCATCTATATCCATTAAATCATGGACACTTTGCATCATCATAGCTGAGGGCTTAGTATCATGCCCTGGGGCCTTGGGAGCAGGGGTTAACTTGCTAACAGAATATGTACAGCAGGCAGGAAGACAATTAATACACAAGCAACAAGTGAACATGACACCCGTAATGGCTACTAGGAAAAGGAGTATTTTCCAACCCCAGGATGCTATCAAACCCCAGAACCAGCCAGAAAGGGACCAAGTGCCATTCTCTTGGTGACTATCTGATGCAAGTCGGTGCAACTTCTGTATTGCTGCATAGACATTCGGAGCGTGGTCCGGTATGTACACACATCAGCTACTACAGATGAGGCGACAAGCCCCACCCCGATCAGCAAGGATGACGTCTAACACCATCCGGTTTTGAAGGGCAACAAGTCTCGTAGCCTGAAGCTCAGCTGTAATGTTTGTCAGTATTCCTGCTGTGATGTTAATAACTCCCTCCACAACCCTTGTGAGTCTGCGAATGTTAAGGCTATTGGACATAGGACCCCAGAAAGGCACAATACCTTTCATGGCATCAGTGAACTGCTGCAATGTGGTGTCTGTTTGATCAATGCCCTCGGTTTTAATAACCCTTCTGATACGGGATAGACTGACTCCCCTACGCTGTAATCGGTGGTTCCTATGGTAATTGGACGGTGCCATATATACTGGGGGTAGGAGGAAAGAGACGTAACATACACCAGACCACCCCCTGGGAAGCCATACATAAGCCTGGGACCCACAAACGAAATACACATTATGGGGTGGTAGTAAAGGTGGACTATTGGTCATGCTCAATTCATAAGTATAATTGCAAATACTCCTTCCCACTTTAACATTCCCAAAACCTTGGACACTGAAACTAGCTGTCGTGTTAACTATTGCACTGGCATTGCCTCATCCTGAGTAATATTACGCATCTGGAATGACCTGAAGTATTCAGTAACATTAAAATCTTGAAAATCCATCATTTCATTTTGGAGCCATGTTACATTCTTTTTGACTTCGTAAATATTCATACAGGCATTTGGATGCAAAGTATCAGGGGCCCCTTGTTCTCCTGGAGTAAACCCCTGGTGTACACGGATATATTCTAACACAGTCTCATAATCGGCATACGTCATATTCATTGCATCAGTATGGTAATGGATATACACCATGGTAAACAGTTGAAACCATGCCTCACAGCTCCCTAAATAAGAGAAGGGTAGGGACATCAATAAATAATTTTTATGCATTACAGAAGGGAGCAAGCCGCAAACCCAGTAATCAGTAACATTGGAGGGATGGAGCATCTGTAAGAAAACATTGTCAACGTACGTTTGTCTGTGTCTCTCCTTATGAGGGGCCATAGTGACGAATACATGCTCAGGGGCAACAGGAATAGTACCAATCAAAGAGTGCACAGGATATTTCTCTTCAAGGAATCACATAATTCTGAATGCAGTTATTAAGAAGATTAGAACAATTACTACAAAGACTGTCCTGCCTTTAGTAGACCAGCTAGACCAACCAGGACCACTTTGCTCAAAACGTGGGAATGCCAAGGGCTATTCTTCTTCCATAATTAAGCGGCCAAATGGATACATTCTCTTTTTTTTAAATCAGACTACCAGAGACTACCGGAGACCACCAGAGGAAAGGTCATACAATGGAGCCAACAATGATAAAACAAAGAAGAGAGGCACAAAACCCAGCGTCCTTCAGAGCCTCGCTGGCAGACTCCTATTGTTCATCCATGGTGGTGCTATTGAGCACTTCTCGGTGGAGCTGCGTGATCGCAGCCCTTTCTGAAGAAGTCCACGTCGCTCAGGATAGGGCACCCTCCCTCCTGGAAAGACACCCTCAACTTATCCTGTCCAGTTTCTCGGACAATGCACCAATCTCCCTGTCCCTAATCTATCGTTGGTACCGCAGACAAGGTACATGCACCCTATTCTTCATCCATGCAGTCCATCCCTACTAACCTGACTTTTCCTTTGGTGCACTGTCCCTCCGTCGGGGGCATAAAATGTACCTAACCACTCCGGGCACTGTGTCGTCACGGGAAAGGATCTTAAATTCAGAGGGGCCAAAGGACTGAGATTCAAGCTCCTGTGGGCCAGGTGGAGGAGGACCCTGGGCAGCCCTTAATTCTGGGGGGCCCGCCTCATTCAAGACAGCGTCGTTCTCCTCCTCCGTTTGCGCCCATGTCAGTCGAGCGTCCTGAAAGGGGACAAAGTGTGGCACCTTTTCTGTCTCGTGATCCCCCATGCCGTCCAGGACCCACTGATCGTAGGGGAGGGGTAACGGGACTCTCCGGCAGTGAGATGAATGGATCCAATGCTTCCGGCCGTCCACCTTCACTGCCGTCCGGGTAGCGAGGAGGACCTGCAGAGGTCCTTTCCAGCGTGGCTCCAAACTCCCCTTCCTCTGTTAGTTCTTCACCAGGATGTAGTCTCCAGGTTGAATATCATGACCCGACCCCTCAGGTATTGGCTGCAGAGCCTCGTGAATCTGTTGGTGAATAGAACGCAAATTTTTAGTCAACTCGCACAAGTAGTCCACAAGCAAAGGGTATTCTATCTCGGAAAAATTACGAGGCCGTGGGACGCCCCAGACGTTTGCCGGATGGCCGAAAACGACCTCGTATGGTGACAATCCTGTTCTAGAGTGGGCTGTCGCCCTTGTGGACAACAGGGCTAGGGGTAATGCATCTGGCCATTGCAATCCTGTGCTCTCTTTGATCTTTGCCAACTTCAGCTTGAGAGTACCATTGTACTTCTCAACCAAACCTGCCGACTGGGGATGGTTTGCTGCGTGGAATTTCTGCTTAATGTGCAAACCATCGCACACCAGCTGGATAACTTTTGAGTTGAAGTGACTTCCGTTGTCAATCCAAATCAAACGGGGCAAGCCGAAGCGCAGGAAGTACTCTTTTAAGAGTGCCTTTGCCGTCGCCATGGCTGGGTTCTCTTTAGTGGGGTAAGCTTCAATCCATTTACTGAACGCACAAACAACCACTAACACATATTTCTAATTGTTGACTCGCTCCATTTTGTTGAACTCCATCTGGAGAACCTCGAAAGGGGAGGAAGGTGGTGCAAAGTTACCAGAGGGTGTAGGGGTGCCTCTTCCAGGATTATGCATCATGCAGACCATGCAGTACTTCACCAAATGAGCAGCTACCTTAGGGATGCTATCGTTCTGCCATACAGGATCTAACAGCTTACATATTCCCTTCGCACTAATGTGAGCTGGCCCGTGCGCCATTGTGACTACAGGGAGTACATATGCATCTGGCAACATCCATCTCTGCTTCTCTGACTTATCCGTCCAGCACCCTTCTTCGTCTAAACGTCCTGTTCTCTCCTGCCATATTGCTAACTCCTCAATTGTTGCCTCACTTTGAATCTCTTTAACATTCTCCAATGTATCTTCAAACATCGCACAGTCGGGTACCCATCTAGCAGGACCTGCCACAAACATTCTTTTCATTTTAGATCGGGCTGTCTCCTTAGCTGTCTGATCTGCAAATGCATTTCCCCTCCCGACATCATCAGTAATTGCCTTGTGGGCACTGCACTTCACTATTGCTAGCTTTTTGGGAAGTGTTAGAGCTGACAAAAGCCTATGTATCAGTGGGCCATTCTGGATTTTTAACCCATGCGAAGTCAAGAATTCCCTCTCTGCCCAGAGCCGCCCAAAATTATGGGCAACCCCAAAGGCGTACTGGCTGTCAGTATAAATATTGACAGTCAGTCTCTCACTTAACTCACAAGCTCGAAGGAGAGCAACTAGTTCTGCAGCTTGAGCCGATTGATAAGGAACACGTGATGTCTTAATTATAGTACGCAGCGTAGTAATAGCGTACGCTGCAGTGGTGGTGCCATCTGGTCGTTTAAAACAAGAGCCATCGACATATAGTTTCCCTTGTGGGTCAGATAAGGGAACATCAGTCAGGTCTACCCGTCCCTTCATCTCTTCTTCCGTTCTAAAAATACATTCATGTATATCTCTGTCCTCACTTTCAGAAGGGAGGGGTAGTAACGTGGCTGGGTTCAGAGTGGCACATCTTTTAATCGTAACATGTGGAGCAAAGAGGGTCAATTCATAGCCGGTGAGACGTGCACTGGTGAGGTGCTGTGTCTTTGTTTTGTTCAAAAGTGTGTCCACAGCATGAGGTACCATAACTGTGAGATCAGTATCAAGGACGAGCCCCGCCGACTGTCGGATAGAGACGGCCACAGCCGCGACCGCTCTTAAACAGCTCAGGAGGGCTCTCGCGACGTTATCAAGCAAAGCGGAAAAATAAGGACACGGCCTCTGCTTACCTCCAAAGGTTTGTGTTAAAACAGAGAGCGCGCAACCAGCCGTCTCGTGTACATACAACGGCTTAGCATAATATGGGGTGCCAAGCACAGATGCAGAGCAAAGCGCAACTTTTAATTGCTCAAAAGCGTGTTGACATTCAGGCGTCCAGGGTAAGGGTTTATGCACATCTTTCGTGGTTAGCTGCAACAATGGCTTTGTTAGTAAAGAATAGTTAGCAATCCAGTGGCAAAAGTACGAAGTAATGCCAATGAAGGCACGCACATCCCTTTGAGTCTTAGGGATGGGCATCTTAACAATAGCAATAATGCGTTCAGGTGTTAGTCTCCTTTCCTCCTTCAACAGTAGGTGACCTAAGTAGGTGACCTCCTGTCGACAATATTGAAACTTTGAAAGGGATACTTTATGTCCGTGCTGTGCCAAATGTAGTAATAATTTGACTGTTGCATCTTTGCAACCTTCGTCAGTGTCAGAAGCGATCAGGAGATCGTCCACATACTACAGTAATACATTACCTGGGGGAAGTGTGAGAGAATCCAATTGGCCTTTTAATGCTTGGCTATATATGCTAGGTCTTTCAGTATAGCCCTGAGGAGCGCGACAGAATCGGAAGCTTCTACCAGCCAGAGTAAATCCAAAAAGGTGCCTGCTATCTGGATGAATGGGAATGCTAAAGAAAGCATTTTTCAAATCAATCACGGAAAAGAATTTGGCAGTGGAAGGAATCATCGTCAGAAGGGCAGTAATATCGGGGACCACAGGAAACTGAGGGACCACTATCTTATTAACCTCACGCAAATCAATCACAAAATGATAGACATCAGAATGAGCATCAGAGGAATCCAAGGGTGCCTTCTTAAGAATGGGAAGAATAGGACTATTGCACACATTTGCTGCTGTCTCCTCAACAACTCCTGACTTAATCAAATCCTGTATAATCTGCAAGAGAGCTCATTCCCCTGCCTGCGGTATTTTGTACTGAGGAATACGAGGCAACACAGCATTGTCTTTGACCCTGATAGAGACCTGAGGTATCCGCAACAACCCTACATCCGTATCACCTGTAGCCCACAACGTGGGCGGCACATCTTTGAATTCAGCAGGGAGTGGCGCATCTTTGGAAAAACACTGTTTGGTACTAGCCACATTTGGTCCTATCGTCATATGGACACCATCCGGAGAACAGAAAATTGTTGCATGCAACTTTTTCAACAAATCCAGTCCCATTAAATTCTCTCCGCAATTTGTTGTCAATAAGAATGACGAATCTACGGTAAAAGGGCCAATAGTCAAAGCAAGGGGTTTGGAAATGGGGCTCACGACCGGTACGCCTGAAAAGCCTACCGAAACATTATTCTGGCCAGACAGAGCTGCCCCGGGGACCAGCGAACGAGAAACAGAGCTATTCATTGCACCTGTATCCACCAAAAACCTTTTAACCGAGCCATGCAAATCCGCTGTGACATAAGGACCATGCTGATCTACAGGTATCTGAACTGGTCCCTTACCCTGTCCCTGGCTGTCCTAGCTGTAAGACATCCTGTCACCACGTCCATATCATAATCATCGATATAGTACTGCCTCCCTCGAGGGTCATCGAAATAGTTCTGACCAAAGCGACCCTGAGACGTCTCACCTGCCTGAACCTCGTCACGAACACCTCCACCATGACCCCGGCCACGAGGGCCCCATCCCCTGGGGGCCGCAACTTTCTGTAACAACTCCGGGCACTCACTTTGCTAGTGTCCCTCCTCCTTACAATACGCACACTGGTTCTGCCCCACAGGTGCACTATTCCTGCTAGTGTGGGGCAACTGTCGGGCCGGACCGGTGCCACGCCCTCTACCGTTCCCCCTAGCTGCCTGCTGCATCAACACCTTCGTCTTCAACTCTTTATTTTTCTTCTCCACCTTTTCCTTCTCCTCGTTTTCCCTATGCTCATAATACCGAGCCATACTGGAGGATGTAATCCAAGGGTTCTCCAAAGCCTGTAACCGAGTCGCGATCTCTGGAAGCAGGTTCGTAACAAATCTGTTAACGAACAATCGGACACCCCCCTCCATTGATAAATCCTGCCCACTGAAATCAAAGGACACACCTTCAAACCTAGTAAAAAAATCGGATACGCTTGCATCTTTCTTCTGACGACATGGCGCTAACTTGTCCCAATCTACTCGTCTGGGTGGGATGAGGAAATGCATGTAGGTAATAATACGATTCGGCAAAGCTAGTATCTCAGCCCTAGGCTTCTCACCAGGCTTCCTCTCTTTATCCCATGCCCTGATCTCGTCCCAAGTGCCACCTAACTCCACAACGTGGTCCTGTGCATGCACCTGTCTCCAAATATCTCCCGGTACCAACAAACCAAAAAACATCTCAATATCTGCCAACGTCATCACTGTTGATGAGGCGGCCTCTGTCAATTCTTTGTAATATGCAGTCAGATTTTTCCTAGGGTCTGGCAACTGACTCTTAAGAGATAAAACCTCACTCCTTTTCCATGGAGTGTAAACCCATTGTTCTTGAAAGTGGGCCTCTACTCGTTGTCTGATCATCATGCTGATTCCGCAGCTCCGGTATCTCAGGGTGAAAAATAGGATGTACTTCCCTCATCGGAAACTGGGGCACTGTCATTGGTGTTTTCTGTTGTAACCTACCTCGGTAACCAATCAGTGTGGCAACATTACTAAAAATGTCGTTCGGAGCCATGTCGGCAGCATACACACGGTCCCGAAAGTCATAAATTATCTGGGGTGCGACACTATTGAAACACTGTTCCCACAACCCTATTAGTGTGGCCAACATATGCTTGAGGGCATGCTGTTGCACAAACGGCTCATAATCTTTCACCACACTCCACACATCCTCCTCGCTGTAAATCGAATGCCGGGCCCACTGCGTGGCCTGATCTGCCACCATCTTCTTCTCCTCATTCCCCACATCAGATCGAATCAGCACCCGCCCCATTCGTTCCTGAGCTGCTGCCCAATTTCCTTCGTCCGGTCCACGCACCGGCGTCCCAATACTCAGCAATGTCGGGGAAGAGACATTTGAGGAAGACACAATAGATGAAGGGGCAGGCACCAGAGTTATTAATGGCTGCGTTGAGGGTGTGATGGAGGGAGAGAGAGCATAAGAGGAAATGATAGGCGTCGCAGGGAGACTTGCAGTCATTCATCCGCGGCATGGGATGCTAGAGAAGAAGCAGGTGGTGCCGTAGCCGAAGCAGCCAGGTCAAGAGCAGTAGAGCCAGAGATGGAAGCAGGAGGGGCGGAAGACTGGGGCGTCGGAACAACAGGGTATATTCTCTGCGGGGCATAAGGAGGTGGAGGTCGAGCATCTAACAGCTCCTCCACAAATGTATTGCCTTCCTCTCGGGCGACATAAGATTTATCACATTGCAATCGAAACTTCCTATCAGCACACTCTATACCTTTTTCTATTTTCTCTCTATCATACGCTACTGCTTTCTGAGTCACTGTCTGCATCTTCCCTCTCCGGGCCTCTTTTTCTGCTTTCATGCGCCTTTGCCTAGCTTCCTTTTGCCATACCTGAAGAGAATCAAACATCGACTGTCTACTTCGTTTTGAAAACAATATATCCTGCAGGAAATTCAGTTTTTGTTCATCAAAGGTACCAGTTAGTGGCCACTGCAGCTCGGTATTGTCCCTCATATATTTGTGCCATAGTGTAGGGCCAATGCCGTGCTTAACGTACATATCGAAGTTCCGGGTGCCTTCCGGAGGTGCAGGTTGTCTTTCCTCCAGTCGAGCCTCAGCAGAATGACAACGGCATCCCAAACACCACAATTTGCTCAAACAAGGCATTTTAATAGAAGACACGTTTACTATTCGTACCAGACAAGTAACAAAAGAGTTGGTCCTCAGACCGCCTCAAACAAAGGAAACCAAGAGTCAGTCCTCAGACTGCACCAAAGAGACAGGCTCGAGCCCCAGGCATTTTCAAGAGTAAACCAAATTCATTATGTTGCCTGGCAGAGTGTCCGGAGACACCCTGTATCTAAATGGTCCGCAGACCTACCAAGTTCAAGCCAGCCAAGAAATGGTCTCCAGACCCTACCCAAGATTATTCAAAATGGCGCCATATTTCACCAACAATCAAGACAAACTCACCTGGTGCACACAGGTCGAACAAAGTTATTCTCCACTGCCGACTCTTCGGACCAAACGTCAGATCCAAGGGTTTCCCTTTCAGGACCCCAGCCGAGATGAGCGCTGGGCGAGGCACCGCCCGATCAGACAGGCGGGGCAGCTGCGAGAACTAAGCTCTGTCATGTGGGGATCCCCGATCCGCTCATCCGACCTGACGCGGCCCCGTTTTCCCCACCCGTCTGCGGGCGAGGATGGATCACCCGGTGGAGTCCCTGTTCGGGCGCCAACTGAAGGAAGTGACCCGATTAGGGCCTCCCGGGTCATTCGCGACCACCTCTCGGCCTTCCAAGAAATGAAGAGTCGATGTGACAGTAGAGAATACAAACCAAGTTATTTATTAGCAATTACGCTGGAGCGGAGTCCAGTCAGACTAGCCTCCTTAGGTGCTACCGAGGGGACTGACTTCAGAACACTTGGTAAAACATAATATGCATTTCCAACACCCCTAAAGACCCGCCCAGACTGGAATTTTACAGCTCGGGCACTGATGAACAAAGGAGGTACAGAAGGATGAGCTACCACCTGCAGAACGGGTACATGTTATCACATTTTCAAGGTTGTCTCATTCAAGCTCAACGCTCTCTAGTGTGGGAGCAGGGCTACGGGACAGGAAAGGCATGCGAAGGCAGAATAAGCTATTCATTAGTACATTAGGATTCAACCTTGAATACGATAAAGAGAAGTAACTCGAAGAAGCTTTTCGCTGAGGCAGACCGTTAGATGAGACAAAAGCTTTCTTTCGATCATACAATAAAATGGCGGCTAAAGACAAAATGGCGCCGCAAATGCTAACTTAACTCGCTCAATGCTAGAAGGAGTCAATCAAACGCATTTGCAGTCCAACAAACCCTGCTGTGGTGTTAGTATATTGTAAATCCTGCTGTAGTGACAGTGAATTGTAAACCTTGCTTTGTTGTTAGTGTATTGTAAACCCTTCTGTTGTAGTAATGTATTGTAAACCCTGCTGTAATGATAGTGAATTGTAAACCTTGCTTTGCTGTTAGTGTGCTGTAAACCCTTCTGTTGTAGTAATGTATTGTTAACCCTGCTGTAGTATTAAAGTATTGTGAACCTTGCTGTTGTGTAAGTGTGTTTAAAACCATGCTGTAGTGCTAGAGCATTACAAACTGTGCTGTGTGTTACTGTGTTGTAATCCTGCGTGGTTTTAGTGTGTTGTAATCCTAGCTGAGATGTTGGTATATTGTAAACCCTGCAGTGATGTTAGTGTATTGTAAACCTTGTTTTATTGTTAGTGTGTTGTAAACCCTGCTGAATTATAAGTATATTGCAAACCCTGCTTTGGTATTCGTGTATCATAAACCTTCACTTCACTTGAGTCCTTTAAGAAGCTTTTAAAGACCTGGCTCTTTGCCTCCTAGCGGGTTGGTTCTAGTCTCTCTTCCGTCTCGCCCAGCGCCTTGATACCATTTGGTTTTAGTGCGCTTTATACATTTTCATCCTATCCTATCCTATCCTTCTGCGGTGTTAGTGTGTTGTAATCCCTACTCGGGCATTAGTATTTTGTAAACCTTGCCAGGGTGTTAGTGCATTCGAAACACTGCTGTAGTGATAGTGTACTATAAACCCTGCCGTGGCTTTAGTGAATTGTAAACCATGCTGTTTTGTTAGTGTATTATAAACCTTTGGTTTTGTCAGTATGTTGTAAACCTTACTGTGGTGCTTGTGTGCTATAAGCCTTCTTGTGCTGTTAGTGGATTATAAATCTTGTGGTGGTGTTAGTATGTTGTAAACCCTGCTGGTGTATTAGTGCACTGTAAACCCTGCTGAGATGTTCATGTATTGTAAACATTGCTGTGGAGTTAGGGTATTTTAAACTCTGCTGTGGTATTCATATGTTATGAACTGTGCTGTGATATTAGTGTACTGTAAACCCTGCTGTGGTATTAGGGTGTTTTAAACGCCACAGTGGTATTAGAGTATTGTAATCCCTGCTGTGGTGGTAGTGTATTGTAAACCCTCCTGTGGTATTAGTGCATTGTAAACCCTGCTGTGGTATTAGTGCATTGTAAAACCCTGCTGTGGTAGTAGTGTACTATAAACACTACGGTGATGTTAGTTTATTGTTAACCTTTGTATGTTGTTAGTGTGTTTTAAACCCTTCTGTGTTATAAGTGTGTTATAAACCTTCTGTTGTGTTACAGTGTTGTAAACCCTGTTGTGGTATTAGTGTACTGTAAACCTTACTGTGATGACAGGGTATTGTAAACCCTTCTGTGGCATTACTGTATTATAAACCTTCTGTTGTGTTACAGTGTTGTAAACCATGCTGTGGTATTAGTGAACTGTAAACCTTACTGTGATGCTAGTGTATTGTAAACCCTACTGTGGTGTTGGTGTATTATAGCCCTTCTATGATGCTGGTGTATAGTAAACCTTGCTGTGGTATTAGGGTGTTTTAAACGCCACAGTGGTATTAGAGTATTGCAACCTTGCTGTGATATTAGTACATTGTAAACCCTGTTGTGGTATTAGTACATTGTAAACCTTAGTGGGCAGTTAGGGTGTATTGTAATCTCTGCTGTGGTGGTCGTGTATTGTAAACCCTCCTGTGGTAGTAGTGCATTGTAAACCCTGCTGTGGTATTATGTATTAGTGCATTGTAAAACCCTGCTGTGGTGGTAGTGTACTATAAACACTACGGTGGTGTTAGTTTATTGTTAACCTTTCTATGTTGTTAGTGTGTTTTAAACCCTTCTGTGTTATTAGTGTGTTATAAACCTTCTGTTGTGTTACAGTGTTGTAAACCCTGTTGTGGTATTAGTGTACTGTAAACCTTACTGTGATGACAGGGTATTGTAAACCCTTTTGTGGCATTACTGTATTCTAAACCTTCTGTTGTGTTACAGTGTTGTAAACCCTGCTGTGGTATTAGTGAACTGTAAACCTTACTGTGATGCTAGTGTATTGTAAACCCTACTGTGGTGTTGGTGTATTATAGCCCTTCTATGATGCTGGTGTGTAGTAAACCTTGCTGTGGTATTAGGGTGTTTTAAACGCCACAGTGGTATTAGAGTATTGCAACCTTGCTGTGATATTAGTACATTGTAAACCCTGTTGTGGTATTAGTACATTGTAAACCTTAGTGGGCAGTTAGGGTGTATTGTAATCCCTGCTGTGGTGGTTGTGTATTGTAAACCCTCCTGTGGTAGTAGTGCATTGTAAACCCTGCTGTGGTATTATGTATTAGTGCATTGTAAAACCCTGCGGTGGTAGTGTACTATAAACACTACGGTGATTTTAGCTTATTGTTAACCTTTGTATGTTGTTAGTGTGTTTTAAACCCTTCTGTGTTATTAGTGTGTTATAAACCTTCTGTTGTGTTACAGTGTTGTAAACCCTGTTGTGGTATTAGTGTACTGTAAACCTTACTGTGATGATAGGGTATTGTAAACCCTTCTGTGGCATTACTGTATTATAAACCTTCTGTTGTGTTACAGTGTTGTAAACCCTGCTGTGGTATTAGTGAACTGTAAACCTTACTGTGATGCTAGTGTATTGTAAACCCTACTGTGGTGTTGGTGTATTATAGCCCTTCTATGATGCTGGTGTGTAGTAAACCTTCCTGTGGTATTAGGGTGTTTTAAACGCCACAGTGGTATTAGAGTATTGCAACCTTGCTGTGATATTAGTACATTGTAAACCCTGTTGTGGTATTAGTACATTGTAAACCTTAGTGGGCAGTTAGGGTGTATTGTAATCCCTGCTGTGGTGGTCGTGTATTGTAAACCCTCCTGTGGTAGTAGTGCATTGTAAACCCTGCTGTGGTATTATGTATTAGTGCATTGTAAAACCCTGCTGTGGTGGTAGTGTACTATAAACACTACGGTGGTGTTAGTTTATTGTTAACCTTTCTATGTTGTTAGTGTGTATTAAACCCTTCTGTGTTATTAGTGTGTTATAAACCTTCTGTTGTGTTACAGTGTTGTAAACCCTGTTGTGGTATTAGTGTACTGTAAACCTTACTGTATTGACAGGGTATTGTAAACCCTTCTGTGGCATTAGTGTATTCTAAACCTTCTGTTGTGGTACAGTGTTGTAAACCCTGCTGTGGTATTAGTGAACTGTAAACCTTACTGTGATGCTAGTGTGTTGGTGTATTATAGCCCTTCTATGATGCTGGTGTGTAGTAAACCTTGCTGTGGTAACAGGGTGTTTTAAACGCCACAGTGGTATTAGAGTATTGCAACCTTGCTCTGATATTAGTACATTGTAAACCCTGTTGTGGTATTAGTACATTGTAAACCTTAGTGGGCAGTTAGGGTGTATTGTAATCCCTGCTGTGGTGGTCGTGTATTGTAAACCCTCCTGTGGTAGTAGTGCATTGTAAACCCTGCTGTGGTATTATGTATTAGTGCATTGTAAAACCCTGCTGTGGTGGTAGTGTACTATAAACACTACGGTGGTGTCAGTTTATAGTTAACCTTTCTATGTTGTTAGTATGTTTTAAACCCTTCTGTGTTATTAGTGTGTTATAAACCTTCTGTTGTGTTACAGTGTTGTAAACCCTGTTGTGGTATTAGTGTACTGTAAACCTTACTGTGATGACAGGGTATTGTAAACCCTTCTGTGGCATTACTGTATTATAAACCTTCTGTTGTGTTACAGTGTTGTAAACCCTGCTGTGGTATTAGTGAACTGTAAACCTTACTGTGATGCTAGTGTATTGTAAACCCTACTGTGGTGTTGGTGTATTATAGCCCTTCTATGATGCTGGTGTGTAGTAAACCTTGCTGTGGTATTAGGATGTTTTAAACGCCACAGTGGTATTAGAGTATTGCAACCTTGCTGTGATATTAGTACATTGTAAACCCTGTTGTGGTATTAGTACATTGTAAACCTTAGTGGGCAGTTAGGGTGTATTGTAATCCCTGCTGTGGTGGTCGTGTATTGTAAACCCTCCTGTGGTAGTAGTGCATTGTAAACCCTGCTGTGGTATTATGTATTAGTGCATTGTAAAACCATGCTGTGGTGGTAGTGTACTATAAACACTACGGTGGTGTTAGTTTATTGTTAACCTTTCTATGTTGTTAGTGTGTTTTAAACCCTTCTGTGTTATTAGTGTGTTATAAACCTTCTGTTGCGTTACAGTGTTGTAAACCCTGTTGTGGTATTAGTGTACTGTAAACCTTACTGTGATGACAGGGTATTGTAAACCCTTCTGTGGCATTAGTGTGTTATAAATCTTCTGTTTTGTTCCAGTGTTGTAAACCATGCTGTGGTATTAGTGTACTGTAAACCCTACTGTGGTGTTGGTGTATTATAGCCCTTCTATGATGCTGGTGTGTAGTAAACCTTGCTGTGGTGTTAGTGTGTTTTGAACCCTTCTGTGGTATTAGTGTATTAAAAACCTTGTCATGCAAGACATTAATACAGTAATCACCCCATAGAACAGAACTCACCAATTAGAAACTGCAGCAGAAGGAAAATCAAAAGTATGTTTTCAAAAATACAAGTTTGGACAGAGAATTTGCAAAAGCAAGGCATAAAACCTTAAATATCTGACCACTTCCTCTCTGGTCTGAACGCAACCTGACACGTTTCTCAAAACCTCCACACCTACTTCCTGAAATTGAAGCTGACAGCAGACAATCGAAAAGAAGCAAAAACTGTGTTGCTGGCCTTGGGGTATAATCCTTAGCGTGAGAATATTTCAGTGTTGCTCAGTTTTCAAAGTAGGAGAGGACCGTAAGGACATCCTGGCTCACACAGGTCCTACGTAGGGTCTGCTCAGTCTGTGGTGGCAGGCTAAGCACAAGGCTTCTCTCTCGATGTGAGGGTGGCTGGGGGTATAGCAATATGTTCAAGAGATGTAAAATTACAATTATGTTAATATTTGTAAAGCACATTCCCACAATTAGTATGGTCCTAAAGCGGTTTCAGAATCTGGCGCTATGTACAGTATTGGGAGGTTTACTGACCTCATTCTAAGTGGTCTGTTAACATTGTGTATGGTTGTATTTCCTTAATATTCAAGGGGGTCACTGGATAGTTGCCAGTAGGTTAGGGTGGATTGGTGTAATGTTCATTGATGGATTATATTGAACAGTGGCCGGTAGGTTTGGATAGATTGTGTGATGTTCACTGATAGATTATATTGGACAGTAGCCGGTAGGTTGGGGTAGATTAGGGTAATGTTTACTGATGAATTATATCGGACGGTAGCTGGGAGGTTGGGTAGATTTGGTAATGTTTACTGTTGGATTATATTGGAGAGTGGCTGGTAGATTGGGGTAGATTGAGGCAATATTAACTGATGGATTATACTGGATAGTAACAGGTAGAAAGGGGTAGATTGGGTAACTAATAGCATTTTATGTGTTTTTGTATTTTTTAAAGAGTAGGGGAAAAATACCTATAACACGTAAGTTTGTGTAGGGAAAAAAAGGAAAAGAGGATGGCAAAGATATGGTGGTAATAAATAACCAAGAGGTATACAGTAAGCTATGTAGAGAGATTGAAGGAAGAATATGAAGAGTATCATAGGGGATTTAGAGAGGATTGGAAACTTCAACATTTCTAATATTAATGGTATCTTGATGTGATAGGTGAGAAGTCAAAGGCAGCCATACCAAATCACTCTTAATGGTTATCCGTAGTGTGGGTGAGTGAGCAGTATCCAATCTATGATTGTGTCAGGTCAAGTTCCACCATGTTAAAAAAGAAACATTATAAAATTATTCCAATTAGAGGTAATGACCTGAAAGGCCACCGCCAGAAGAAGATCCACCAACATGCCCTTAACTTTGTCTCCACCCATATAGCTGAACACCCCCCATGAAAGAAATGGACAATGGTGTAAGGAGTCGAGATAGAAAAGAGTTGGGAAAGTTTGCGGTATACTTGCTTCCAAAAGGAAGACACCTTTGGACAATGAAAAAACATATGAAGAAAGTCTCTGTTAGAGGTGTTGCAAGTCCAGCAGTTATTATTGTTCAAAAGTTTCATTTTTAATAAAAAGGAAGGAGTTAAAAACAACCTGTTGTAAAAGAAAAACATGGTATGAGTGGTGCTGGCAGATTGAGAAGTATGATGTATTTTAAGCCATACTTTGTTCCATAATCAAATGGAGAAAGTGGGCTGCAAGTCCTGTTTCCAAGAGTCTTCAATTTTAGTTTTGGCCCTATCTAAATCTGAGGTATTCAAGCTCTTTTTATAGAAAAGAAGCTTTAACTTGTGTGGAAAAATTGTGAGGAGTTGTAGGACCGCAGAGAGACTGAGAGGAAGTAGAAGAAGGATCTATAACATTTTATCTAAGATTGTCTAAGAGGAGGGCATATTTGGGTCTATATGAGAAAGGAATACGGAAACGAATGCGTAATTCCTCAATGGAGATAAACTGATTATTAGAGATGATCTGGGAAATCGCAGTAATACCATTGGCCAACCGTGAAGACCACTTGAGGACTTTGTTGGCTATGGTGATGCTAGGGTTGTACCAAATAGGAGATAATAACAACAGCTGAGATGGTGTGTATATCTGAGAGATAATCTTTTTGGAAATATGACTGGAATGATTTAATCGGGGAGAAGACATGAGCTTAGGTGTTTGAGCAATAAGGGAAAATTGAAGAAATGAAATATGAGAGATTAGAGAAAGCTCAATAGAATGTCGGGGGGGGCAGAAAGTGATGTTCCTAAAGAGGACCAAATCTGTTTGAGGGTAAAGGCGGAATGATATTGTGTAAAGTTAGAAAAGTTAACACCACTGTTTGTTTTTGACTTCTTGAGTTAGGAGAGGGAAATCCGAGCCGGTCGCTCATTCCATAAGAACTTGGATAATAAACAGTCAAAGGATCTGAAGAAGGTGTGAGGTAACCGGAGAGGAAGCATCAGCAGGTAGAACTTAATACTAGGCAAGAACAGCATTTTATGTGTATCTAACCTGCTCCACCATTAAAGATAAAGAGGGGACCCTTTAGCAGAAAGGGTAGAAATCTTGCAGCTTATTTACAAGCCCCTTGCCCCACCGGTGCGTCACTTTTTGTGACACACCACTGGCGCAACCTCCTGCCCCATATTTACAAGGACACGTAAAGCCACCATGCGTGGCTTTTCCTATCCTTGTAAATATGGCCCCTTCTCATGCAACACTTTGCGTGAAAGGGGTGTGACATGGGTGTTGCTGTGGGTTTTCCCACGCAACACCCATGTATTCTGCCGCATTTCCAGATTTACATTTCTCCTCATTTTTTTCCTCTTTCTAGGGGTGCTGCATTCTGCAGCACACATAGGAAGAATAAATCACCTCTTTTTTTTTTAATTGTTTTTGTGCAGGAAGGTACCCCTTCCTGCACAGAAACAATCTCCCAGCAAATCAGGCACCCTTGCACCATGGCGCAAGGGTGCCTGCATGGTGCATGGCAGCTGATTGTGCACCAGGACAAGGGCACGCACAGAGTTGTGCCATATTGTTGTAAATATGACATATACCTGTGTTTTGAAAGAGTAGCAGAGTGGTGCAGCCCAAGGGCTTGTGGTGCCGCGCTGCTGCACTTTCTTGTAAATAAGCCCCCTCATGCTTTAGAGTTTCTATATTAGCCTTAATGGTTTATTTAATGGACGACGAGTACAAAATCCCTAAACCCTAAACATATGATCTTTGAGGAATTCCACAGGAAACCTGTATCCTTAAACATATCCTTGAGACAAAACTTGTTGAAAGGCATTACTTTGGATTTGTCTATGTTAAGTAGATATCCAGAAACCCAAGAATAGCGAGATACCAGTCGAAGAAACTCGGGGACGGAGGTATGAGGGTTGGAAACGTAAAGCAAAATGTCACCTGCATAAGCAGTGAATTTAATATTTAACTGTCTGTGATTATAACCAGTTAAAATCTGGCATCTTTTCATAAGGTTTACAAGAACAGTTCCAATGCAAGGATGAAAAGTAATGGTGATAGGGGGCATCCCTGTCTGGTGCCTCTAATGAGGGGAAGTATTGAGACTGAATGCAAAAGTGGAGGGGGAGGCATACAGAATTTTGACACACTGCAGAAATCTGGGACTGGAACCATGCCTTTTGAGTGCTTTGAACATGAATTCCCAATTTATGAGGTTGAAAGCTTTTTTAGCATCCAAGGTGACCACAGCTAAAGGGGTTTTGCTTCTAGAGGCATCATGAGTAATGTTTAGGAAGGTGCGGAAATTGTCAGAAATGTTTCAGCCTTTGACAAAACCGGACTGTTCAATTTCGACAAGAGAAGGAATTGACTCATTTGCACAGAGCGCCACAGTTTTTTAGAACATTTTGCAATTTCTATCAATAAGGGAAATTGGTCTGTAGTTTTTGCACACAGCCAGATCCTTTTCTTTTATGGAATTAGACATATCATAACCTCCGAAAAAGAGACAACCACAGTGTTGGAGACTAGAAGGCGTTGAATAAGTATTAAGATTTAGGTTACCAGAAGATTAGAGAATTTAGAGTAGAATTCAACAGTAAAACTGTTCGGACCTGGTGTTTTGTCCTTTGGGAGTTTGGAAATGGCTGTACGTATCTCGGCATAGGAGATGTCTGCCTCCAACGGAGAGAAATCAATCTGTGGGGCTTGTCATTTTGGAATTGTATGGAAAAATTAATCTAGGGAATCATGAGTGGAAAGTGTGTCCTCTGTGTATAATTTGAAGTAAAATTTGGCAACATTTTGGGGAAAAAGTGGAAGGTGTGTCCTCTGTGTATAATTTGGCGTAAAATTTGGCAAACAAATTTGGAAAAATACCGTCTATTCTAGAGGAGAAATGGTGGGGGCGGAAAATTCTAAAAGATCGGTGTTATAAAGACGCCATGCATCAACTAATCCTCTATCAGAGACTGTTCAATGAAAAGCCATTTGCATATTGATAACGATGTAGTTGAAAGCAGATTTTCTATCCGGAAAAGGGGTCAAACTGTTGAATTACAATCACCACCCATGACAAGATTGGCATTCATGACCAATATTAGTTTACCGAAAGTGAATCTCAGAAGTGTATGTCAACCCGATTAGGCCCGTAGACATTAAAAAAGGAGTAAGGGCACCCATTAAACGTTGTATCCAGAGAAAGCTATCTGTCATCCACATCAGTTTCTTGCTTTCAAATATTGACATATAAAGCTTTATGAAATATAATAATCACACCATTTTTATGATGAACAGCAGGAGAATAATAAACAGAGCCGACTCAACTTTCTTTCAGCATATTAATGTCTTTTTCAAGAAGATGAGTTTCTTGTAACAGAGCAAGATGACAAGAGAGTTAAGAGAGATGTGTAAGTACTCTTTGCTGTTAGATAGGGCTCCGAAGGCCTTTGCCATTCCAAGACACAATTTTAAATCTATTCATAAAGATAATTGGTAAACAAGATACAAAACAGCAACCTCTTCAAAAAAAGAAAAGAACATTACAGCATAACTGCATATCAGCCAATTCATCCAAACGGAACATGGAAACATCTTATTGAAAAAGAAAGGAGGATGACAAGGAGAGAAGGGAAAAAAGAACAAGGAATGAGTCTAAAGAAGATCTGAAAGAAGTCAAAGAAGAGAAGTATGGCAAAGATTCGGAAGGACCTGGACCATGGAAGGAACATTTGAGAATAAACAAGCATTGGCATAGCCAATAGGTCTCGCCTTTGGGACCTTATAAGTATTTAGTTATGCAGCACAATATCCTTACTGCAACAACATTAACTGTTGCATGGCTAAACACTTATAAGGTCCCAAAGGCGAGACCTATTGGCTATGCCAATGCTTGTTGTGTCTGCTGCCTGCCAAACGTTTTAACAAATATTTTGATACCTTGTCTGCTCTGTCTGTGCAAAATGTTTCTACAATTACCATGTTTCTTTGTAAAGCGCTCCGATACCCTTTAATGGGTCTTGTTCGCACTATAGAAAACTCTAAAAATAAAATAAAAATGAGCATTTTCCAATCTTTAATACAAACCTACCTATGCTTACTTATCTAAAATTCTGACAAATCCATTTTTTGTATAAAGCACTGAAAAAATATTAAAGCTAACATTAATCCCAAAACAAAAGAGTTTGACATAACAAACCCAAGTACTGATAAAACAAAGTTTCTCTTCAATTGTTTTAAGAGTTCTATGGACTCATGCCAATAAAGAGAATTGGCATTTCTTGTCGCTTATTGTGGATGCATGCTCTCTTCTACACCAACAAAGGTATTTAATATAGGTACCACAGTCAATCCACTTAAGAACATAATGTGAGATGGCAGAACACTGCCCTAAACCACATGCGCACAAATAGAAGACGTAACCGGGTAACCATGTTTTGCCAAAAAAGAGTTCACGAAGCCTTCCTGCATCTGAACTGGAAACCAACCTAACCTCAGGCAACATGTACCTACCTATAAATTATAAGCAGAAGGTAGTGGGCAGCAACCCTTCTAAAATGTCCAAAGAGGTCTTTTCCTTTTTTTAAAAAATTTCAGCCATACCGCCTAAAAATCTCTCAATACATATTGTATGTGATGGAGGTCATGCCAATTAATAGCTGGACTGTTATGGACTCCACCGAGAGAAAAGTTATTCGGAGATTATCTAGTTTGAACACCTTAGCCTCCCTTGCTGCTATCCATTTAGAACAAGGTCTCTTAAGTAGTTTTGTGTTAGGTGTGGCAGCAGTTTTACGTTGGTGCCTTCGGTTGATTCAATCCAATGCCAATTGTTTAAGGGGGTTACTTTGGAGGAATGTTTTTATTGAGCAAAGATAAAACAGTATTTTTAGGAGGAATTTTATGCTGCCCTAGATCATTTTAAATGAAAACAAGAGGTACTGGAATCTATGTCCATGTTAGAGCTTAAGCCATTTCTTAAAACTTGAAGCCCGGCACTCAGGATGGAATTAGATATGGCTTCTTGACTCTCAAACGCTAGATAGGACGTAGTTTGCACTGTGAGTTTGCATGAAGAGAATACAACCATACCTGAAATGTAACATAGAACAGAATATCAGACAACTGATATTTCTGGTTAGATTCCAAATGCTACCACAAGGAGTATTCTAGAAGACTGGTAAAGAATTTAGTAGAAATTAGCAAATATGTAACTTATGTACTCGGGGAATCCGAGATTTCGATCATGTGGTCTTTGGTTACCCCCTGCTGCACATGCCCTGCTTAAAGTTCATTAAGTCGATGTTCATACACATTAGCATCCGTACTGCAATTAAAGCACGTGCACTTTTATATAATCTAAAAAATGAAATGATGTTTTAAAAATTTTGAATTTTTGTAATACTTTTTTTACATTTATACTGATGTTGGATTTTGATCTTATGATCTTTTACACTATTGTCAATACAAACTGCTTGATATTTTGGATGTAATGTAATATAGGATAAAACTCTGATTTTGTGATCCCTTATACTTTTAGGTAGCAAGCCGTTTGATATTTTGTAATGCACACCGCTCTGTCCTAACGGACAGGGGAGAGATGTATGCATATGTTTAAACAAGTGATTCATTATAAACAGTTGCAAAGCACCTTTTGCAGTGTTAAAAAATGTAACCGTCACAGGAATGTTTATTTTTTTATGACTTTCAACTCATTGCTAATGCCTTGATGTAAATAAGGGAGGCGGGCATTAGATTTATGCTTTTTGCGGTTTCAAATTTAGGACTAAAACATATTTGGTCTGTCTGTAATTATCTGTGACAAAAGGAAGCAACTAGGTTACAGACAACTCATTGCTGGAATAATGCAATGCCTTAAACTTAGGAACTGCAAAATAAAGCTAGCTTCAGTTTAGAGGGCGCAGAATGGTGGGTCCCGACTGACGGTAGTGCTAAAGAAAACACACCTTACCTCTGCGGCCAAATTTTACTTGCGTGTTATCAGTGAAGTCTATAATTTAGTTTGATACTTGTGTATCACTCGTAAGTGTCTCCAGTGGACTGTACGAAATAAAGTACCTCAAAAACAAGGGCCCCCTCTAGGGTGTCCCTGGGAGGAGCCTTGGTTTCCTACATTATTTTGACCACCAGGGACATTGACGCTTAGCCTAGGAACGTAAGGCCGTCTCAGGGACGCTTAGACCGATACCTAACAGACAGAAGAAATGTTCCTCCTTCGGGCACCCTACACTCCCTTTCACTGCAGACCAATGCCCTGAAAAACAAACTGCAATTATATGCAAGAAATACACTTGCACCAAGGGTCGTTGAGGGGTTGGGTCACTTATCATGTCCATCTTTGCACTCTACCGTGCGAAAAGGAGGAGTTAAACAAAATTCACATTACTGTATGTGAGGGCACCAGAAGCAGACTTTCTACTCACGATTGCCAAGCAGAATGTCATTTAAGTCATGTAGCACAAAGGTCACTACAGACTCCTACGGCGCAGGACAGTGACTGGACAGACTCGTCCGCTGTTTTGAGTTAAATACGGTTTGCATTTCCGCCAATCGACTAATCAAGTTGCTGTCCTTCAGTCAAATTCCACTCCCGTTGGTTTCAAGAACAGCACCAGGGAAGAACAAGAGAGGAGCGGGGACGAGAGGAGCAGGGGCGAGCGAGCGCGGCAGCCTGCTGAGCTGACCACACGCTCGTGCATCGTGCCTGAAACGTGCGGGTAACCGCACGGAAAAGGCCATTGTGCACGAGCGTGTGGTCAGCTTTCAAAAGCCCCTCACTTAAAGTCTCGCAGAGCAGCGCTTGCGTGCTACTCGAGGCTCGACCTAAAAAGGACACACAGCATACATACAGGCCATAATTAAACAAGTTATTATTGATTAAATTATAAACGTGTTTTTCCCTAGTGGGAAGGGATATTAAAACATGAAAAATATACGTACAGAGGAGAATAATGCAGATAAGGAGAGGGCATAATAAATGCACCCCCCCTCCCCAATTACGGGCCCTACCATCAAACAAAAAGCATTTTCAATGCAATAGGTCTCGCATTTATGAGAGTTTGAGCTATAGGCATTGTAAATGACAATGCCTTTTATTTATGTGGTTTTTAAAACAAATAAAAGGCATTGTCTTTTACAATGCCAATAGCTGAAACTCTGGCAAATGCGAGACCTATTGCATTGCAAATGAGTGCTATAAAAAACTAGATGCATGGATTGATTCAGACCTGGAGATGTGGATTTGGGACCAGGAAGTCCACCACACACCTCCGCTATCTCTTCGGAGATCAGTGGGCAGGCTGAGCCAAGTTATATTTTAATTTTATTCTGTTTAATGATTTGTAGTGCAGCAGTTTCCAGTAGAAAGGACACAGGACTGAAGCAGTGGAGCATCAAGACAAACCATCAGGGATTGTGTAAAAATGGACTCTGGAGACTGATTTACATTCCAGAAACTAATATGAAGAAACATGGTGTCTCATTGCTGCCTGCAAGGAAGGTCCTTCACAATCAGGTTTTAGCAAGTGTCCGAAGGTGAAATGAAAGCACACATCACACTTGTCTGTTAAGAAGGGCAGATCTGCCAGACCTGAGGCTGGGACCTGGGGCTCACCATGCCCAGGGACCACCTTGGGACAGAAGTGCTGATCTCTGACTGGAGGATTTTCGCCCTATAAGTCTCAGAGGGTGAAAGAAGGAACAGTGCCTAGATTAGTGGGGCTTGTCACTGAAATCTCATCTCAGGGTCAGTAGACTGTTCTTTAAGACACAGGCTCACTAGGCCTCGTGTGAGCCAGAATCACCAAATTCTTAATAGAGCTTCCATTAAGCTCAGGTGCCAAAACCTGATCAGGCTCCTAACTGTGTAAGCTATACCAAAACGCGCCTACGTATCTTTATCACATACTCGAAGGTAATAGGACGTGTACATTTCTCAAAATGACAGCATTTTAAAAGAAAAGGGAGGTAAGCTTAGTTGGTATATTTAACAGTCATTTGCAAAGCCAATAAGTCTTGCCTATGAGACCAATTTTATCTGTCAATTGTTTTAACCGTGATGTACAGCACAGTGGCTGGTGTGCAGCATGGCTAAAAGTAAAAGAAAAAAAAAAGAAGAAAAAGCACTATGAAGTGGCCACTGCATCATTTTGTAGGCGCGAGGCAGCATGCATTTAGTGTCCCTTCCTTTAACAATCAGAGATGGATTGGAATATAAAAAGTAGAACCAAAAGAGCTTTTTTACCTTTTACACAAAAGAGGCGCGGGGTGTCTGCCTCCCAGGGAGCGGCCCAGGTGCAGGTAGGTAGCGGGGGCCAGCGGGCTTACTAGGGGGCTGGTCCGGCCGCTGCTGCCGCCGCTGCTGGTGCTGCTCGTTTCGTGCTGGTCGCCCCCGCTGGTGCTGCCCGCCCCGCGGCCGGCGCGACGTCGCTTTCTGGGCGCTCACTTACAGTGCCCACGTTTCCTCTTGGCGGGGGGCTTGGTCGGGCCGGCGGAGCTGGTCTTGGAGGCGCGAGTAAAATGCAATTAAATAAAAAAAGCATTCGCCGGGCGCAAAGTAAAAGACACGCCGTGAGCGTGCGAGCGTGCACAGGAGCGGGGGGAGGGAGCGCGGCAGCGAGGCGAACGCACGCTGCTGCTCCTCCCATGGCCTATTGGTGTCTATTACGCGCACCAAGCGCGTAATAGACACCAATAGGCCATGGGCGGAGCAATGCGCCCGCCTTTGGCCAATTGCCTGCAGTCTTTTATAAAAAGACGCATGCAAAGGCCAATCGAGTAGCACAAAAGGAATCGCACACGCACGGGCTTGTGCGATTCCTAGGTCAGCTTCGATTCCCCGTTTTACCTACTAAATGTCTCGCGCTGCGCGAGCACTGCTACGCAGTGCACCGCTAGGCGCGAGACCTAAAAAGGAAAAATTGGAGATAGAGTGCTGAAAAGCGGGACTGGCTGGAACACCAGGTCAGAGAAAAATGGAGTTATAAAAGTAAGTGACCAAAGATGAGAAAGAAAAAGTTATTAGAAAAAAAGAAGAAGAAAAGGAGGTAAGGAAAGAAGCAGGATACAACAATATAGGACATCCACTCAGGAGGGGAGACTTGGGATGGACATTTGATTGAAAGAACACTAGACAACATCTGAACAATGAACCCATTTGAAGACGGCAATAGCAACAGACAGGGAATCTGGGGAGAGAAGAAGAGAAGACATTAGTGAGAAAAAAGAGGCATCAGTGCAATAATATCTGCCCAGTGAAAAATACGAACAAGAAACAGGAGAAACAAAGTGCAAATGGAACTTCATGTGCCGTCAGTGTCCATGGCTTTTCTTTTGTGAAGATGAATGAACTCCTAAGTAGGGCTAGATAGTCAAAAGAAGATGTCCCAACCCTGTAGGTGACCTTAGCAAGCAATAAGGGGGGCAGGTTCAAGAAAAAGTCTTGTGAGAGGAAAATCCTGTGACCAGACCAAATCATCTGTTTCCTTTGCTTGGAGGCAGAAAGAATTTGCATTAAGTCCTCTAGGTTTGGGAGTGGAATTTGTGCTTGAGACAATGGGCTCTTTGGATATTAAGGGGAGAACTGCTGGTGAGACCCACTATTTTGGGTAAATTTGTGTGTAGAAAGGCAATCATATTACCCCCTTCAGCTCCCTCCGGAATCATATTACCCCCTTCAGCTCCCTCCGGAATACCATAAACATGAAGATTGTTACACCCATTTCGATTTTCTAAATCTTTGGTTTGTCTTTTGAGGTCAGCGACTTCCTTGGCCATTATTTTTACTTTCGAAGTTGCGTCCCAGGACTCTGCAGTATAAAGTTCAATATCTGCAGCCATAGACACGAGAGAAGATAGTTTGTCTTCAAGATGTTGAAGAGTGGTAATGGATTCCATCATGAAATGTTTCAACATTTTGAGTTCATCCATTAAGTCCTCCATGGTAATTGGGAGGGGAGTTTTCCTAGGAGAAGTGGGGTCTTTTTTAAGTCTTTTATTGCCTCCACCTGGATTCTCTATGCGTGTAACAGTGGTAGCATTTTTCTTTACGGAGTTTTATATAGCGCAAACTTGACCCAAAGGTATCGGGTATCAGAGCACTTTACATGAGCACCAGTTGTGTTACATGAGAACACATTCATTTTTGTTAGGCACGGGAGATTAAGTGATTTGCCCAGAATCACAGGATGTTGCGCGTCTTTGCCGAGACTCGAACCCGGTTCCCCAGATTTGAGGTCGACAGCCCTAGCCGTTAGGCCAACTCCTCTCCCCCATTCTTCAAAGGAGTATTGCCTCCCTCTGCCATACTGGAGGTGTAGTGGGCAGTATGAACAGAAGTATGACCAGCAGTAAAGTGGGAACAGAAAGTGACTGCCAATGTCTGGACTGACTGACCAAAACTCCGAGAAGCAAGCTAACTGCAATAGAGGGTATATCACAAGGCTGAGTGATAAGAGTTGTCCCAGCAGATCTACTATAGAGTGAGGAACTACAAAATTCCGGGGGGGAAATCCTCAGGAAGAGAAATTAGAGCATTTCCAAAGATTTGACCATTGTTTGGGCAAGCAGGACCCTTAAAGAAGGAGCAACCTCACAGGGAGCGAGCGAGTACTCAGATTCCTGTCAGAGGTGAAAACGGCTTGGAAAATGCTGGCCGCGGTCTGCCACGAGTGAATGCAGGAGAGCGGGTTACATGAAGGCGGGTGCTTATATCATCAAAATGGACTCCCTGCCTAAATCCTATGCCCTCCAGCTGCCTTCCGTTTCAATGGGGAGAGGCCAAATGTTTCTCCGGTCAAAGAAATTAATCAAAATTCGGACCGGGGAGCGGGAGCTCTAACAGCCGATGACCATCTTGCAAGTGTCTGCTCCTCATCTGAATATTTAGAATCAGAAGGTGGATTGCCTAGCTTGTTTGACAGTAGAATCCTCTTTAAAGACAGCCAAGGTTTCCAGGACAATCCTTCTTATTCTGTTCTCCCACCCCTCGGTTGATTGTGAGGAGGAGAAGCAGGTTCAAGAAAGTGAGATGAACGATAGGATGGAGAAGGAGATGCATACAAGAGCACTACAAATCCACCCTCAGGTGCTACCATCAGTAAATCAGAGACACCACGTGCTCTGTACCCGCTGACCGCATTGAAAGCAGCACCAACAGCACCAAGGAAATCTTTGCCACCGACTTCACCAACGTAGCTCCCTCACAGGACCTCTGTACCCAGCTGTTCCTATTCCTTAGCAAAAAGAGTACCAGCATCTACAAAAGCTTTGAGCCCCAACAAGACCCTTATATACTCACAGCCCATCCTCAACATCACTCAATCAGGAATCAGGCCCAACCCCTGTACAGAGACCTCCCTCATCACAGCCACAGACGACATCTGAAGGATCATGGACAGAGGTGACACTGCAGCTCTCATCCTACTGGATCTTTCCGTAACCTTTGGCACCTTCTTCCATCGCATCCTTGTCCAACGACTACACAAAGTTGAATTTGCTCCTTCCTGACATGCCTCATCCAGTCCATCAGCCTGGCCCCTTTCACCTTGGACACCACCAACCTCATCTGCAGAGTTCCACAGGGATCCTCACTCAGCCCCACTCTGTTCAACTCTTTACATGACTCTACTCACCTGCATCATCTGTGCCCATGGAATCAATATCATATCCTATGTTGCTGACACCAGCTCATACTCTCCTTCTCTGACAAAATGACAAACACCAAGACCAATTACTCCCCATGCATGACTGAAGGCACCAGATGGACAAAAAACAACTGCCTCAAGCTCAACACAAAGAAGATGGAAGTAGTAATCTTCGGCAAAGACATCTTGCTCTGGGAATCCACCTGGTGGCCTGCTGAACTCGGACCCACACCCCTTGCAGCAAACCAAGCAAAGAACCTTGGAATAGTAATCAACAACTAACTCACCACTGCCCAACAGTTTCCATCTCCTTCTTCCACACACTCAAGATGCTCAAGAAGACCTTTAAATGACTCCCACCAACACTTGCAGAACCGTCATCCAAACCCTCATCACCAGCAAACTGGACTACAGCAATGTAGTCTATGCCAGAATCAACACTCAACTGACTAGAAGACTCCAGACCACACAAACCTCAGTGGCTAGGCTCACCCTCGTACTTCTACCCCACACTCACATCACCCCATGCATTAAAGAGTTCCACTGGCTTCCTATCCACAAACGGGCACTCTTCAAACTCCTCACACCCACATACAAAGCCTTACACAAGATCTGCCCCATGTACCTCAACAACCATATAAACTTTCACAACCCTACCAGACACCTCTGCTCTGTCAGACTCCTACTCGCACACAACCCGTTCATACTCCAGCAACTCAAAGGAACTCTTCAGCATCATACAGGAATTCACCAAACCCCCAGCGAAGCCTCAGACGTCACGCCCTCCGAGGACCTCTGCAACAAACTCGGCTCCTACTTCTATCTCAAGATCAAGTCCCTCTACCACAACTTCAACGAACAGATACTAGACACCGAAACCACTCCTACCTCCAGCAACGCCAGCCAGCCTACCATCTCCGCCTGAACCCCAGTCACCACAGAAGACACCGCCACGACCATGAAGAGCATTCACTCAGGAGCCCCCACGGACCCCTGCCTGCCGCACATCTTCCACAGAGCTGCCACCGCCACCATAGCACGAGAACTACGACGCACCATCAACTCCACCTTCGAAACCGGCACATTCCCCAATGACTGGAAACGCGCAGAAGTCAAGCACCCCCTCAAGAAGCCCTCCGCAGACCCGACGGACCTCAAAAACTACAGACCCATCTCTCTCCTCCCCTTCGCAGCTAAAGTAACTGAGAAGATATCAACATCCAGCTCACGAACTTCATTGAAGCCAACTCCAACCTTGACTCCTCCCAATCCGGATTCCACAGCAACCACATCACCCAGACCGCCATCCTCGCTTCCACAGACGACATCCGCACTCTCCTCGACCAGGGCCACACGGAGGCTCTCATCCTACTAGACCTCTCTGCAGCCTTCGACACCATCTCCCACCGCACACTCATCACCAGACTCCACAACGCCGGCATACGGGGACCCGCCCTCGACTGGATCTGCTCTTTCCTCATCGGCCAAACCCAAAGAATCAGACTCCCGCCCTTCCTCTTCTAACCCACAGAGCTCAGCTGCGGAGTACCCCAAGGATCATCTCTCAGCCCCAAGCTCTTCAACATCTACATGGCCTCCCTCGCCGTCATCGTCTGACAGCATGGACTCAGCATAGTATCCTACACCAAAGACACCCAGCTCATCCTCTCCCTCACAAAGGAACCCGACAGCACCAGACTCAGCTTCCAGGAAGGAATGAAAGACGACGCATCCTGGATGAGCAGCAGCTGCCTGAAGCTCAACTCAGAGAAGACAGAAGTCCTCATCCTCTGACCCACCCCCTAAACATGGGACAACACCTGGTGGCCCACTGCCCTCGGCAACCCCCCCACACCCACGGACCACGCCCTTAACCTCGGCATAATACTCAACTCCTCCCTCACCATGACCCAACAGATCAACGCCGTCTCCTCCACGTGCTTCAACACCCTCCGTATCCTCCGCATGACCTTCAAATGGATCCCCCTTGAATGAGAAAGACCGTCACCCCCACGCTCTCATAACCAGCAAACTGGACTACGGAAACGCCCTCTACCCTGGAATCAACAAATCCTTGCTCCAAGAACTCCAGGCCATCCAGAACACTGCTGCCAGACTGGTCCCCGGCATCCCATGACATGACCACATCACCCAGCACCTACGAGACCTCCACTGGCTCCCTGTCGAGAAGAAAGTAACCTTCGAGCTACTCACTCATGCCTACAAATCTCTCCACAACACCGGACCCCAATACCTCAACGAAAGAGTCTCCTTCCCCGCACTCAAGAGAAGCCTCCGCTCCGCCGACCTCGCCCTTGACGAAACCCCCCTCATCCGCAGAGCCAGAGCAGGTGGAAGAGCCTACTCCTACATCGTGGAAAATACCTGGAGCAAACTCCCACTCAACATCAGACATTCCCCCACTCTGCATACCTTCAGGAAGAGCCTCAAGAACTGGCTCTTTGGGTGAGTCGGAGCTACACGACCCCCTCCCCCCAGCGCCTTGAGACCCTCACGGGTGAGTAGCGTGCTTCACAAATCTCTGATTGATTGACTGATTGACCCAGAACCAGATCCATCGACCATACCTTTTCCTAACTCGATCCCAAAGCCTGGAATGACCTGGGACTGCACACCAGAGCCGGCTCCTCAGTTATTGAATTCTGCAAGAAATTGAAGACCTGGCTCTTCACATAACCCTGACCCTGGCTCGGCCCATACAGCACCAGTTGAGGGCCAGGATACTCTCCTGCGTGTGTTCTGTGGTATAGAAATGCACATCACGTAAGATGCCTCCTTTTTTTGCTCAATGCTTTCCCGTTACTGCAACTGCATTCGGTCAAAATCCACTATCAAACCATCAATAAATACTTTCAAAGCAGATCTTACCTGCTTATATGCTGTCGCAACGAGCACAAATCTTCCACGTCTGAAAACAAAAGGATGCATAAGTGCTCTCTGATATGGAGCCCTCCTGCGCATGCATGAACCAGTTTCCAAGGGACATGGCCAGCAAGAAGACGCTTCCCTATTCTGGCAGTGAAAAAACGCCAGGGACGAAAAACCAGGAAAAAGCCAAGCATTTCCTGTCCGCCGAATCCCATAGGAAATAATGGCATTTAGATGGGGATGGGAGAACCGTCACCGTTGTGACGGAGTAACCCGTCCGCCGAGATCTAAATCAGGCCTACATCATATTAATAAACGCACTTCCATGCCTCAAATTAAATTTGTTTCATCATTAACCACAATTGCTCTTCATTTACGAATTGGATCCAAAATAAAAATTATTATTCATTATTATTTGTTCCTTAAAGTATAGATTTGTAAAATCGCTACCACATTACTATGCCTGGTAGGACATTTCCATGACTACAACACAAATTAAATATTATTAACATTGTTGTTTATAAAAGAGGAAGCTGAGTTGTAATTAAGTTTTATAGGGGACAGTTTTATGTTTAATCTATTCCTGTATTTCTCTTTTCTTGTTTCACTCTTCATGGGCCGCTCTCATGTGCGTGTGCTCACAACTGCTTGTGGTGTGTGGTCAGTGTGTAGCCAAAGAGCCAGATCTAATATAAGGAAGAGGATGTTTTTTTCCAAGGAAAGTGACTCACGACACAGGACACTGCTGGTCAGTCCAGGAGCTGCAAGCATCTGATCTAGAACCTGTAATTAAGAACACCTCAGCGCACGCCACAGGATGTAAAATGCATTAAAGTCACAGAGAAGTCTGTGGTGCACAGCAAAAATAACAATAAGAAAACACAATGAAACAATTACAACCTACTACGTAACTGTATTACATGGCTGCTGTGTGTCCTTTATATTATGACATAAACCTCTTCTCTGTTGTCATCATAAAACGTGTGTGGCGGATCCACTGAACGCTGGTGTTGTCTGCTTCCCACAGTGAACCTGGTGTCCTTTGATGCCTTGCCATGACACCCCTGCCCCCATGAATAAGAGACGATACACAGTGCACAGATGCGGACAGTGTTCACCATGGAGTGTTTTGTTGGGGTACTCAGAGCTCCATGTGTCAGCATCAGGGCATGTGCAGGAGACTAGTGCCCCACTGAGAGGGTCCTGCAGGTCTGTCTCCCCATCTGGAACAGTCACTCACACCACTGACTTCCTATTCGTGAGACTTCACATCTGGTACAGTTACTCACACCACTGATTTCCTATCCGGGAGACTTCCTATCCAGGACAGTCACTCACACCACTGACTTCCTATCCGGGAGACTTCACATCTGGTACAGTCACTCACACTACTGACTTCCTATCCGGGAGACTTCACATCTGGTATAGTCACTCACACTACTGACTTCCTATCCGGGAGACTTACTATCCGGACAGTCACTGAAACCACAGACTTCCTATCCGGGAGACTTCCCATCCGGTATAGTCACTCACACCACTGACTTCCTATTCGTGAGACTTCCTATCCGGGACAGTCACTCACACTACTGACTCCTATCCGGGAGACTTCCTATCCGGGACAGTCACTCACCCTACTGACTTCCTATCCGGGACACTTCACATCTGGTACAGTCACTGACACCACTGACTTCCTATCCGGGAGACTTCCTATCCAGGCCAGCTGCTGACACCACTGACTTCCTATCCGGGAAACTTCCTATCCGGGACAGTCACTCACACCACTGACTTCCTATCCGGGACAGTCACTCACACCACTGACTTCCTATCCGGGAGACTTCCTATCCGGGACAGTCACTCACACTACTGACTTCCTATCCGGGAGACTTCCTATCCAGGACAGTCACTCAAACTACTGACTTCCTATCCGGGAGACTTCCTATCCAGGACAGTCACTCACACCACTGACTTCCTATCCGGGAGACTTCACATCTGGTACAGTCACTCACACTACTGACTTCCTATCCGGGAGACTTCACATCTGGTACAGTCACTGACACCACTGACTTCCTATCCGGGAGACTTCCTATCCGGGACAGTCACTCACACTACTGACTTCCTCTCCGGGAGACTTACTATCCGGGCCACTCACTCACACTACTGACTTCCTATCCGGGAGACTTCACATCTGGTACAGTCACTCACACTACTGACTTCCTATCCGGGAGACTTCGTATCCGGGCCAGTCACTCACACTACTGACTTCCTATCCGGGAGACTTCACATCTGGTACAGTCACTGACACCACTGACTTCCTATCCGGGAGACTTCCTATCTGGGACAGTCACTCACACTACTGACTTCCTATCCGGGAGACTTCCTATCCAGGCCAGTCACTCACACTACTGACTTCCTATCCGGGAGACTTCACATCTGGTACAGTCACTCACACTACTGACTTCCTATCCGGGAGACTTCCTATCCAGGCCAGCTGCTGACACCACTGACTTCCTATCCGGGAGACTTCCTATCCTGGACAGTCACTCACATTACTGACTTCCTATCCAGGAGACTTACTATCCAGGACAGTCACTGACACCACTGACTTCCTATCCGGAAGACTTCCTATCCGGGACAAGCACTCACACTACTGACTTCCTATCCGGGAGACTTCACATCTGGTACAGTCACTCACACTACTGACTTTCTATCCGGGAGACTTCCTATCCAGGCCAGCTGCTGACACCACTGACTTCCTATCCGGGAGACTTCCTATCCGGGACAGTCACTCACACTACTGACTTCCTATCCAGGAGACTTACTATCCAGGACAGTCACTGACACCACTGACTTCCTATCCGGGAGACTTCCTATCCAGGGCAGTCACTCACACCACTGACTTCCTATCCGGGAGACTTCCCATCCGGTACAGTCACTCACACCACTGACTTCCTATCCGGGAGACTTCCTATCCGGGACAGTCACTCACACCACTGACTTCCTATCCGGGAGACTTCCTATCCGGGACAGTCACTCACACCACTGACTTCCTATCCGGGAGACTTCCTATCCGGGACAGTCACTCACACTACTGACTTCCATTCTGGGAGACTTCACATCTGGTACAGTCACTCACACCACTGATTTCCTATCCGGGAGACTTCCCATCTGGTACAGTCACTCACACCACTGACTTCTTATCCGGGAGACTTCCTATCTGGGACAGTCACTCACACTACTGACTTCCTATCCGGGAGACTTCCTATCCAGGACAGTCACTCACACTACTGACTTCCTATCCGGGAGACTTCCTATCCAGGACAGTCACTCACACCACTGACTTCCTATCCGGGAGACTTCACATCTGGTACAGTCACTGACACCACTGACTTCCTATCCGGGAGACTTCCTATCCGGGACAGTCACTCACACTACTGACTTCCTCTCCGGGAGACTTACTATCCGGGCCAGTCACTCACACTACTGACTTCCTATCCGGGAGACTTCACATCTGGTACAGTCACTCACACTACTGACTTCCTATCCGGGAGACTTCGTATCCGGGCCAGTCACTCACACTACTGACTTCCTATCCGGGAGACTTCACATCTGGTACAGTCACTGACACCACTGACTTCCTATCCGGGAGACTTCCTATCTGGGACAGTCACTCACACTACTGACTTCCTATCCGGGAGACTTCCTATCCAGGCCAGTCACTCACACTACTGACTTCCCATCCGGGAGACTTCACATCTGGTACAGTCACTCACACTACTGACTTCCTATCCGGGAGACTTCCTATCCAGGCCAGCTGCTGACACCACTGACTTCCTATCCAGGAGACTTCCTATCCTGGACAGTCACTCACATTACTGACTTCCTATCCAGGAGACTTACTATCCAGGACAGTCACTGACACCACTGACTTCCTATCTGGGAGACTTCCTATCCGGGACAGTCACTCACACTACTGACTTCCTATCCGGAAGACTTCCTATCCGGGACAGTCACTCACACTACTGACTTCCTATCCGGGAGACTTCACATCTGGTACAGTCACTCACACTACTGACTTCCTATCCGGGAGACTTCCTATCCAGGCCAGCTGCTGACACCACTGACTTCCTATCCGGGAGACTTCCTATCCGGGACAGTCACTCACACTACTGACTTCCTATCCAGGAGACTTACTATCCAGGACAGTCACTGACACCACTGACTTCCTATCCGGGAGACTTCCTATCCAGGGCAGTCACTCACACCACTGACTTCCTATCCGGGAGACTTCCTATCCGGGACATTCACTCACACCACTGACTTCCTATCCGGGAGACTTCCTATCCGGGACAGTCACTCACACCACTGACTTCCTATCCGGGAGACTTCCTATCCGGGACAGTCACTCACACTACTGACTTCCATTCTGGGAGACTTCACATCTGGTACAGTCACTCACACCACTGACTTCCTATCCGGGAGACTTCCCATCCGGTACAGTCACTCACACCACTGACTTCCTATCTGGGAGACTTCCTATACGGGACAGTCACTCACACCACTGACTTCCTATCCGGGAGACTTCCTATCCGGGACAGTCACTCACACCACTGACTTCCTATCCGGGAGACTTCCTATCCGGGACAGTCACTCACACTACTGACTTCCATTCTGGGAGACTTCACATCTGGTACAGTCACTCACACCACTGATTTCCTATCCGGGAGACTTCCCATCCGGTACAGTCACTCACACCACTGACTTCTTATCCGGGAGACTTCCTGTCTGGGACAGTCACTCACACTACTGACTTCCTATCCGGGAGATTTTCTAACCAGGCCATCTGCTGACACCACTGACTTCCTATCCAGGATTGTCACTGACACCACTGACTTCCTATCCAGGATTGTCACTGACACCACTGACTTCCTATCCAGGATTGTCACTGACACCACTGACTTCCTATCCGGGGCAGTCACTCACACTACTGACTTCTGATCCAGGAGACTTCCTATTTAGGCCAGCCGCTGACACCACTGACTTCCTATCCGGGAGACTTCCCATCCGGTACAGTCACTCACACCACTGACTTCCTATCCGGGAGACTTCCTATACGGGACAGTCACTCACACCACTGACTTCCTATCCGGGAGACTTCCTATCCGGGACAGTCACTCACACCACTGACTTCCTATCCGGGAGACTTCCTATCCGGGACAGTCACTCACACTACTGACTTCCATTCTGGGAGACTTCACATCTGGTACAGTCACTCACAGCACTGATTTCCTATCCGGGAGACTTCCCATCCGGTACAGTCACTCACACCACTGACTTCTTATCCGGGAGACTTCCTATCTGGGACAGTCACTCACACTACTGACTTCCTATCCGGGAGATTTTCTAACCAGGCCATCTGCTGACACCACTGACTTCCTATCCAGGATTGTCACTGACACCACTGACTTCCTATCCAGGATTGTCACTGACACCACTGACTTCCTATCCGGGGCAGTCACTCACACTACTGACTTCTGATCCAGGAGACTTCCTATTTAGGCCAGCCGCTGACACCACTGACTTCCTATCCGGGAGACTTCCTATCCAGGCCAGCCGTTGACACCACTGACTTCCTATCCAGGAGTTTTGGATGAGACCATGGCTACCAAACAACGAGTGGCAATGGTGGTATCTGTGTACCTCGAAAAGGCATTTGACAAAGTGCACTGGGGTTATCTTAATTTAGTGAAGTTTGTTATGGGAATAGAGAGGAGCTTGCCCCAATGGATTGCATTGTTGTCCTCTAAACCTGTGGCTAGTCACATTTCCCAACAATACCACATCCTCAAAGTGACAAGACAGGTGTGTCCACTATCCCCGCTCCTTTCTGCAGTAGCGATTGAACTCTTTGCTGTGGTGGTCAGGGCTGAGGGACAAGCGAGGCACATCCCATTGTGGGATGAAATTCATACCATCTCTTCATACGCAGACAACCTTTTCTTGTATATGAAAAACAAAAAGGAGGACTTAACACCATTGTGCCGACTCCTGGTGGTATTTGGAAAAACGTGTGGTCTTAGAACTAAGAACTAACACACATTACCGAACCAGCACTGGCTAGCCACTGGATTAGGTGGACCCCGTGTTAAGGGCACTAAAGAAAAATTGCGTTTTTGGCGATCTCTTAGATTTTAATGAAGGCAATACAAAACCTCACTAAAAGCATCGTACCTCCCAGATCGCTTTATATCTATATAGGTTTGCTGGTTTGGGTGCCGATTAGTTGGTTTACACAGGTTGATTCATTGGTGAACTAATTTGGGATAGCCAGGGACAGAGAAGGCACATTTGAAGCACTTAAAAGGCCAATTACGAAGGGAGGCTTGGGTGCACCTTATTATGAGTTATATTACCTGGCAGCACAGCTGCAATGGATCGCTAGATGCTGCATGGGGAGTGTAAAAAAGAGCTATTAGCTAAGGCGTTAACCTAATCAGGGGGCATTGATGACGTTGTTGTAGGAAGCAAGTGTAAGCTACAGGACCAGCTATTGCTTCTTGTCGCTGCATTGAAATGCTGGAGGCCTTGTGTTAGAGCACATCTGGCTGTCACTTGTACGCCTCAGCCTTATCTCTGGTTGGGCTTCCACATTGGGATTTCTTCTTTTTTACTGCAGGGCGGGTGGTGCCATAGACTGTGATGGGGATCATCACTGTGGGGGATTGTTGCTTGAATGGGGAGAGTATACTTTTGGCGACACTAACTGCAGACTATGGTCTACCCCATAGGTAATTCTTACATTATGGATCCTTGATGCAACCATTCAGGAGCCTGCAGAAAATGGGGGTATATGATCCCTATAACAAGATTTGCTACAACTCATCACAACGGTGGAAGCCGGCCACAAATTTGTAACCTGGTTTTATAAGACACTAAAGAAAGTGGTGCGAAATAATTTCAAAAAGGTTAGGGCACATTGGGAATTGAATATCGTGGAGTAATTAGGAAACAGAGAATGAGAATGTTTCCTAGCACACACCCAAAAGTGTGGTAGTTGCTAATGCTTGTTTCCTATTAGAGTGAAAAAGCAGTGAATTACAATTTGCCTAATAATTTGTATCTCCGGAACCCTCTGGTGGATTTTATATGTTTTGGTGTCTAAAAATTCATAAAAATAAGATCTATTTTTATAAATTGTTGTCGGATTACTTTTAAATCACATTTCTTTCTTATTCAATTGTTTTGACACTTTTAAATTCTTTGCACTTATTCCTTTGTTGAAGGCTGAGTGCTCGAATTCACAGCTACCCATGGTTGAGCTAAAGTCTTTCTAAATGAGCCTGACTGGACCCAGGGCAGGTTTGCGAGTTTATTACATAGTGAGGTCACAAAGTCACACCATATATTAAACCACAGTTCCTCCCAATCATAGATTCAGTTTTTAAAAAGGGAACAAGAATGACACTTGCTGCTACAGGCCTATGTCGCTTAGGGATTCGACAGTAAAGGTGGTCGGGCGGGTGGTTTTAAATAGGCTGACTGCCTGGGCAGAAGACATTCATGTAATTACTGATTTGTAATACGGATTTAAGTCTGGCTGGAGCACGCTTGACCAGTGTTTGAATTTACACCTGCTTATAAATAAATATAGTGCGGCCCAGAGGGGAAGTTTACACTTGGCCTTCATGAACCTTACATTTGCCTTTGATAGGGTCAATAGGGATTACCTCGGGCTATTATTGATTTCCATGGGGGTAGGTTTGGATATTGTTTTTGTTTTAAAGAGATTTGCCTAAGGACATGTCTGTCTCAGTGAGATATGGTTCTGACGGCCATTGCACTGAGAGTTTTGGGAAGAGGGGAGTCAGACAGGGGTACATATTGGCCCAGTCTCTGTTTTCTCTGCATATTACTCAGCTGGAAACTGTCCTTCTCAGAGATGCAATGATTTGTCTTGTGTGCGCGCTAGTCCGATTCTGGAACTTCTTTATGCCGATGGTGCTGTCCTGATAGCAAGAACATCTCTTGGTCTCCAGCACCTACTTCCATCTTTTGTCACCTTCATGAATTCCCTGGACTTTGCACTAACATTAGAAAATCACACATGATGGTAGCCGGTCCTAAATCAACAGAATCAAGAGGACATTTTGTTCAAGGACATGCAATTAATAGGGTCCCAGTGTTCCCTTATTTGGGGTGCAATTTGACAATAAAGGATCATGATCCACGTTCTTGAATTCCAAAAACAACTATTAGTAAGATCTGTTTCTGCTAATTTTGGCTTTGCCTCTAGACTGGGGAACAAACTGTTGAAAACTATGTGAAAGGCCTATGAAGCTCAATGTGTTTCAGCAGTTTCATGAGGTTGTGACATTTGTGGCTATGTTGATACCTCCACATTACAATCTGCTGAGAATAATGTTACAAGATGTTTGTTGTCTCTTTCCCAAAGCATCCCTGCATATATAGCTCATGAGGAATTAGGTTTGGCCACATTTCTGATGTCCTTGCCCTTGGACCCCTACTCAGACGGCTCTTTGTCTAGGTGAGCAGTGAAGCTGAGCTCGATAGGGACAATTTGAAGGACTGTATGAACCTTGAGGGGGCGCATCGGATCCCTTGGTTGAACTACGTAAAATGTGTTTTTAGGAAGTTTGGGCGTCCTGAACTTTTTGATAACCTAGACTGTAGTAGGCAATCAGACCAGAGATGGGCTAAAATTAACTTCCTCTCACATAGAAAGAATACGAGAGAAATCCATAAATTAAATAAACTCTGTGCAAGCTCACGCTCATTTGAAATCTACCTTATTCATGGAACCTTATATGGTCTCAGTGCCAAGCACAAATTAGGAAGGGCGTCTGCGTTGTGGTCAGGATAGTTTTTGTGCAGGAAGGCGAACTATCCTTTGAGGCTTTTTTCTCCACAGCACAAAGCATAGAGGAAGTAACAAGGAGAAATTAAGACATTTCTCTTCCTTATGCCAGCCTAAGTCAGGTGCACCATTTTGGCGCAAACCCATGAAAACATCTCTTTGGAAATATGGGTTTGCCTGAAAATACCTGGGTGGATGCACAGTATCAGAACCCCTTTCAGGGGGCCATGGGGCATGAAGAGGGTACTGGCCCAACCGTGGTGGTTGAGGCCTTTTACTCCTGATGTCTCAGGGCCTGACCTACTGAGGATCCTGAGCAACTGGGCCAAGTACCCCTTCTGCACTTGCCTCTCAGTGGCAGCTGTGGAGGAGCAGTCATAGGCTCCTTCTGGGTGCTGATGCGGCAGTGGAGCGTAGCTACAGGTAAGTGAACTCAAATTGCAAACAGTCCAAACAATAGATCAATGTCCAATAAAATACTTGCTTTTACAATAAAAATAAGTATTTTATTTCTAACTCTACAAATACAAAGGGATAACAATATGCTCAAGCAATCACAAAGTCCCCTTGAGGTTGGGGCTCTAGTAGTTGTCAGGCAAATCCCTGTCCAGCCCTTTTTCTTGTAACATGCTCGGGGTTATTCCACATTCACTAGTGGCCACATCCAGGGAATGCTCAGTAATAGGCCGTACTCAAAAAATCCCCTTTGACTCTTCAGGAATTAATCAATGTGTCTATGGTGCTGTGGCACCTTTAGCAGCGAGTCCCCGGGGCCCAACAGGCCTGGTTCATTTTTAGCCCCCTTCCTGTACCATGAAAACATTCACCATTGCAGCTGGTGTCCTAAGTGCAGGCACCCGTGAGTTCTGATCTTGCTTGGCGAAGTCGAGCTGCTCACAGCCCACGTAGCAGCACACGGCGGCGCACACTTTCCCTCTTGAGCGGTGCTGCCGCACTCTACAGTTATCAGAGCAGCTCCCAGCTCACGTAGACGCAATAAGTCAATCTTCCCCAGCAGAGGTGCAGGGGAGTAAATCCTTTTTGGCAAGGCACTTGGTAAATTGGTTGCAGACTCCTCCGGTGTAAAAACCTCCACCATGGCGGTTACAAGTCTCAGCGCTTCTTCAGGAGTATTTTTACAGTTGGCCCCACCTGGCATAAGTTGTTACCGCAGTGCGGCAATAAGGGCTTAGCAAGACCTGCACGTTACTTGACACACAGCTCAGTCCATGGTGGTCCTTTCCTGACACACAGGGGTCACCAAACCAACACTGCACATGGCCAACGAACTGATTAGTGCACAGCCCTCCCCTCACACCTCGCTCAGGGAGTCCTCGCAGCAGGGCTCCCCACTTGATCTCGCTCCCTCCAATGCTCTCCTCTTCTTCACAGTGCACGCTGGTCTTGGCAGGCAGGCAATGGTGCTCCAGGGCAGGTGGTCTTGGTTTTTCTGGGTGATGCCCTCTCACCCAGCAGGGAGACTAGCAGTCCTTGGCCCCCAGTCCTGGTCACAGGCAGAAGTCTTGCAGAGCTTCCCTTTCTCACACAGCCCGTCTGGCTGCTTGGCAGATGACCAATTTTGAGGTCTCATACTTCCCTTCTTAAAGTCCTTTTCCAGACACCAAATGTGATTTAGGGTCTGAGGGCCTGATTCACAGAACTAACTTACGTCAAAAACGTAAAGTTAGTACTTTTTGGTATTCACAGAATACACTTACTCATTTTGGTATTCACAGAATGAATTTACTCATTTCGGTATTCACAGAAGTTAGTAGTCCTAACTTTAGGACTCCTAAATGCCTTCTGTGAATACCAAAAGTCTTAAAGTTAGGATTTTTCTCAGTTTATCTAACTTTACTACTCCTAAACTGAGAAAAATCCTAACTTTAAGACTTTCGGTATTCACAGAAGGCATTTAGGAGTCCTAAAGTTAGGACTACTAACTTCTGTGAATACCGAAATGAGTAAATTCATTCTGTGAATACCAAAATGAGTAAGTGTATTCTGTGAATACCAAAATGAGTAAGTGTATTCTGTGAATACCAAAAAGTACTAACTTTACGTTTTTGACGTAAGTTAGTTCTGTGAATCAGGCCCTGAGTCTTTGGAGTTTTACATTGGGGTTGTGCTTCTTTTAAAGATCCATTTCTACTTTTCTTCTTTCCTCCTGAAAGGATGTCCGTCACAGCCGGTAGGACTCCGAAGCTGAGAGACTCACAACACAGTTCATGGGAGTGATCAGAGTTGAAATGAAATGAAAATTTATGCTGCGCACTACTACCCGAAGGTGTCTAGGCACCCGAGGGTCTGACTAAGAGGTGGTAACAAAAAAAAAGACAGGAACAAAGACTTAATTATTGAACAGCCAGGTTTTTAAAGATTTCCGAAAAGACAGAAGATCAGATTTAGTCTTAAAAGAGATTGGGAGAGAGTTCCAGAGTCTATCTGCGCCTGCTATGAAGCTCCTTCCGCCCCAACAAGCTGTTTTGGCTTTGGGGACAACAAGATTAATAGCAGATGAAGATCTGAGATGTCGTAAAGGAACATATTGGCAGAGTTTATGCTTAAAATAATCTGGACCATGCCCATGCAGTGCCTTGAAGGCAATACAAAGTGACTTAAATTGAATCCGTTTTTTCATAGGGAGCCAGTGCAATTGTGGTAAGAGATGGGATACTGATTGGAATTTTGGTACTGCAAGCAGCAGTCGAGCGGCTGCATTTTGCAGAACCTGCAATTTATTCAGGCCTTTGGTCCGGATGTTTAGAAACAGAGCGCTACAATAATCAACTGTTGATAAAATTAGAGCGGAAATAACAGATTTCCATAGGTCCAAAGGAATGAATGGTAGGACTTTCCGGAGAACCTTTATTGTTAGAAAACAGTTCACACTTCGAGGTCAGCGACAGTGATATGGGCATCAAAAGGTTAATGCCAGGCTCCCAGCCCTAGTCTTTATGATTCTCTTATCAGTCCCATCTCCTTCCTGAGTGTGCCCAGGCCCCTTCCGTCTTATCTATCACTGAATCAAAGAGCAACCTTTTGAAACGTAAAGGGTGAGTCTCTTTCTCCCTTCCCCCAGTGTGTGTCCACTCAGCTCACAGGAAAGCAGCAATACACAAATCTGGCGGGGGGAATTTCACTCCTCTTCTTGTCTTTACCAGGCAGGCATAGAATTTCCAAAATGGAACCAAGTGTCCTCCATGTAGTCTACCATTGCAGGCACACGTGCACTCAGTGTACATTCATAGCACACACACTTTCCAGCACTGTTACCTCCATGCATTGCACCATCACAAGTACCCATGCATTCAGTACACGCACTCAGTCTGAGGGCACTGTTGAGCACTGAAGCTTTTCTATACTGTACCAGGGTGTGCCATTTGCAAACACACACAGTGCCAGCACACCCACTCACCACATGCACGCTGCACAACACTTCACCATTCATGTATTGTACTTCACACAAGCACATATACACCCAGCACATACTTTCATTACGCACACACTGTACAGCACTACATCTCTTATGTAATGTATTCCCAGGAGGCACGAGTACACCCAGTACATGCACTATCCACACATATTCTGAGCAGCACTGCTCCATCCATGTACAGTACCCTTCCCAAGAACACAAACATCCAGCACAAAACCACTACTCCAGCCTGCGCAGCACTCCACATCTACATAATGTAGGCCAAGGGTGAGTTAAGCACATAGCAGTGGAACTTTAAAAAGGGTGAGTGAGCCTGTAGGCCTCACTCCAGTGACACAGGGTAAAAAGGTCCTGTTCACTACTACTGATCACTACACATTATGCTGCCACGACCACGCTTGTGTTCCTTAACTCCTGGTGAAGGCGATAACCGTCCACCACTATGGGGTAACGCTGTGGGGGCCCTCCTAGTTCAATAAGACAGCAATCTGTGAGACAGGCCTATGTCTTGCGCACACGAATGATCTGTATTTACCTATGACAAAAAAATCTGCATTAGGGATCCAGACAACAGTACAGTTGGGCACTCAGGGCAGGAAAGCACATCCATTACCATGCAGAGGACATTTCTGTCCCAACACACGGGAACACCCGTGCAACCCCCGTGGAACGCCACAAAGTAAACAAGGCAGCACAATACGTCGCATCATTTTACCTTTTTCTTACAAAGCCACACAAATTGATATTTGTGTGGCTTTGTAAATATCAAAAGGGATTTTGCATTGGGGCTGCATCAAAAAAGGTGATGCAACCATGAGGCAAAGTCTTTGTAAATATGGGCCCTAATGTGTGAGACTGTGGAGTGGAGAGTGGAGTGAGAATCAGGCCCAGTGAGTGAAACCATTCACTGAGGGGTAGGAATAGTGAAACTAGGCTCCAGCTGGTGAGACTCATTTCACTAAATGAAAGTTGAGATGTCTCTGTCGCCCCTCCCAGCCACCCAAGCACAGCTTTCAATTCTTAGACTCAGGCTGATGAAATGACAGCCTGGCTTGTGTGGCCACCAGCCACGAGGAAACAGAGGCATCATCTCTTTAGGAACAGACCACATCTGCATCTGGGGCTCATGTGACTGTGCTCAAGAGGAAGAGAGATTCATTTTCCTGCAGAGAGCTCCAGCAGGACACGTAGACCTAGTGCATCATAAGAATACATAACACAAAGCAACACAACATTTGTATTTGTATAGCACACACGCAATCCATAGGGCATATCTTGTCACAATAGACAGGTAACATATGTTTATTTCTACCCAACTCAGTGGTACTTGGTTCATCACCTCAGAAGGCTCTGAGTGGAACTGCTGGGATTCGAACCTGTGGCTGCAGAGTCATTGTTCCAATGAGTCACAGACCCAAAGGATGTGGCCATGTACTGACTTGTAAGGACCTGAATAAAGCATCCATCCAATGACACGAAGATGCAGGAGGTGTGCGTGCAATGACCATTAGGAGCAGAGCATCTCCATCCACTGGCCAGGATCTACAGGAGATGTCCATGCACTGACCAGAACCTGCAGGAGATGTCCATGCATTGACCAGGACCTGAAGGAGGAGCCTGTCAACTGACTAGGACTTGCCGGAGATGTCCATACATTGACCAGGACCTGCAGGAGTTCTCCATGCACTGACTAGGACCTGCAGGAAATGTTCATGCCCTTACAAGGACCTGCAGGAGGTGTCCATCCAATGACCGGAAGATGCAGAAGGTGTGCTTGCAAGTACCATTAGGAGCAGAACATCCCCATCCACTGGCCAGGATCTGCAGGAGATGTCCATGCACTGACCAGGACCTGAAGGAGGATCCTGTCAACTGACCAGGACCTACAGGAGATGTCCATGAATTGACCAGGACCTGAAGGAGGAACCTGGCAACTGACCAGGACCTGCAGGAGGGGTCTGTCAACTGACCAGGACCTGCAGGAGGGGTCTGTCAACTGACCAGGACCTGCAGGAGATGTCCATGCATTGACCAGGACCTGAAGGAGGTCTCCATGCACTGACTAGGACCTGCAGGAAATGTTCATGCACTTATAACGACCTGCAGGAGGAACCTGGCAACTGACCAGGACCTGCAGGAGGGGTCTGTCAACTGACCAGGACCTGGAGGAGGAGTCTGTCAACTGACTAGGATCTGCAGGAGAAGTCCATGCATTGACCAGGACCTGCAGGAGGTCTCCATGCACTGACTAGGACCTGCAGGAAATGTTCATGCACTTACAAGGGCCTGCAGGAGGTATCCATCCAATGACATGAAGATGCAGGAGGTGTGCTTGCAAGGACCATTAGGAGCAGAACATCCCCATCCAGTGGCCCGGATCCCCAGGAGATGTCCATTCACTGACCAGGACCTGCAGGAGGAGTCTGTCAACTGACCAAGACCTGCAGGAGATGTCCATGCATAGACCAGGACCTGCAGGAGGAGCCTGGCAACTGACCAGGACCTGCAGGAGGTCTTTACGCACTGACTAGGATCTGCAGGAAATGTTCATGCACTTACAAGGACCTGCAGGAGGTGTCCATCAAATGACCGGAAGATGCAGGAGGTGTGCATGCAATAACCATTAGGAGCAGAACATCTCCATCCACTGGCCAGGATCTGCAGGAGATGTCCATGCATTGACCAGGACCTGCAGGAGAAGCCTGTCAACTGACCAGGACCTGCAGAAGAAGACCATGCATTGACCAGGACCTGTAGTAGATTTCCAAGCATTGACCAGGACCTATAGGAGAAACCTGTCAACTGAACAGGACCTGCAGAAGAAGACCATGCATTGACCAGGACCTGGGGGAGGTCTCCTTCCATTGGCCAGGATCTACAGGAGGAGCCTGTCAACTGAACAGGACCTGCAGGAGGTCTTCAGGCACTGACCAGGACCTGCAGGAAATGTCCATGCACCTACAAAGACCTGCAAGAGGTATCCATCCAATGACACAAAGATGCAGGAGGTGCGCTTGCAACGACCATTAGAAGCAGACCATCTCCATCCACTGGCCAGGATCTGCAGGAGATGTCCAGGCACTGACCAGGACTTGCAGGAGGAGTCTGTCAACAGGTCAGGACCTGCAGAAGAAGACCATACATTGACCAAGACCTGGGGGAGGTCTCCATCCATTGACCAGGACATACAGGAGGAGCCTGTCAACTGAACAGGACCTGCAGGAGGTCTTCAGGCACTGACCAGGACCTGCATGAAATGTCCATGCACCTACAAAGGCCTGCAGGAGGTATCCATCCAATGATACAAAGATGCAGGAGGTGTGCTTGCAACGACCATTAGAAGCAGAACATCTCCATTTGCTGGCCCAGATGTCCAGGAGATTTCCATGAACAGACCAAGACCTCCAGTAGGAGCCTGTCAACTGACCAGGGCCTGCAGGAAATATCCAAGCATTAACCAGGACCTGCATGAGATGTCAATGCATTGACCAGGACCTGCTGCAGGAGGTGTCCATGCACTGACCATGACCTGCAGGAAATGTTTGTGCACTTACCAGGACCTGCAGGAAATCTCTGTGCACTGACAAGGACCTGCAAGGGATGTCTGTGTACTGACCAGGAACTGCAGAAGGTGTGCATGCATTGACCAGGACACCTGCAGAATGCCTCCATGCACTGACCAAGACCTGCAGGAGGTACCCATGCACTGATCAGGACATGAAGGATGTGTCCATGCACTGACCAGGCCATGCAGGAGGTGTCCATGCACTGACCAGAACCTGCAGGAGGTGCGTATATGCTGACCAGGACCCACAAGATGTTTCAATGCACTAACCAGATCCTGCAGAAGGTATCTATGCACTACCCAGGCCGTGCAGGAGGTGCCCACCCACAGACCAGGAGGTGGAGGTGTTCATTCACTGCCAATGACAGGTCCTCCAAGAAGTATCCATCCACTGACTAGGACCTGCTGGAGATGTTCATTTACTGACCAGGACCTACAGGAGGTGTCCACCCACTCACCAGGAGATATTCATTCACTGACAAGGACCTGCAGGGCGTCGCCTTGCACTTACCAGAACCTTCAGGATGTCTCTATGCATTGATAAGGACCAGGCTCACGCACAGTCAGTTCACTGGCCAGGATCTGAAGGAAGTGTCAATACACTGTTGAATGTCCTGATCCAATGAGGACCTGCTGGAAATGTCCATCCAATGACCAGCAACTGCAGTGGGTGCACGTGTATTGACCAGCACCTGCAGGAGGTGTCAATATACTGACTAGGACCTGCAGGAGGTGTGCATTCAATGAGAAGGACCTGCTAGAGATGTACATCCACTGACGAGGACCTGCAGGAGATGTGCATTCAATGAGAAGGACGTTCAGGAGATGTATATCCACTGACGAGGGCCTGCAGGAGATGTACATCCACTGACGAGGACCTGCAGGAGATGTACATCCAATGAGAAGGACCTGCAGGAGATGTACATCCACTGAAGAGGACCTGCAGGAGATGTATACCCACTGACGAGGGCCTGCAGGAGATGTACATCCACTGAAGAGGACCTGCAGGAGATATACATCCACTGACGAGGACCTACAAGAGATGTACATCCAATGAGAAGGACCTGCAAGAGATGTACATCCAATGAGAAGGACCTTCAGGAGATGTATATCCACTGACAAGGACCTGCAACAGGTGTGCATTCAATGAGAAGGATCTGCAGGAGGTGCACATCCACTGACGAGGACCTGCAGGAGATGGACATCCACTGACGAGGCCCTGCAGGAGATGTACATCCACTGATGAGGACCTGCAGGAAACTTCAAACCAATGACCAGGACCTGCAAAAGGTGCCCATGCAATGACCAGGACCTCCAGGAAGTGTCATCCACTAACCAGGGCCTGCTGGAGATGTACATCCAATGAGAAGGACCTGCAGGAGATGTACATCCACTGACGAGGCCCTGCAGGAGATGTACATCCACTGACGAGGACCTGCAGGAAGTTTCAAACCAATGACCAGGACCTGTAAAAGGTGCCCATGCAATGACCAGGACCTCTAGGAGGTGTCATCCGCTGACCAGGGCCTGCTGGAGATGTACATCCAATGAGCAGGACCTGCAGGAGATATGCATCCAATGGGAAGGACCTGCAGGAGGTGTCAACATGCTGACTAGGACCTGCAAGAGGTGTGCATTCAATGAGAAGGACCTGCAGTAGATGTACATCCAATGACCAGAAAGTGCAAAAGGTGCCCATGCAATGACCAGGACCTCCAGGAAGTGTCATCCACTGACCAGGACCTGCTGGAGATGCTCATTCACTGTCCAGGACCTACAGGAAGTGTCAATACACTGTTGAATGTCCCAATCCAATGAGGACCTGCTGGAAATGTCCATCCAATAATCAGCAACTGCAGTGGGTGCACGTGTATTGACCAGCACCTGCAGGAGGTGTCAATATGCTGACTAGGACTTGCAGGAGGTGTGCATTCAATGAGAAGGACCTGCTAGAGTTGTACATCCACTGACGAGGACCTGCAGGAGGTGTGCATTCAATGAGAAGGACCTTCAGGAGATGTATATCCACTGACGAGGACCTGCATGAGATGTACATCCACTGAAGAGGACCTGCAGGAGATATACATCCACTGACGAGGACCTGCAGGAGATATACATCCACTGACGAGGACCTGCAAGAGATGTACATCCAATGAGAAGGACCTGCAAGAGATGTACATCCAATGAGAAGGACCTTCAGGAGATGTATCTCCACTGACGAGTACCTGCAACAGGTGTGCGTTCAATGAGAAGGATCTGCATGAGGTGCACATCCACTGACGAGGACCTGCAGGAGATCGACATCTACTGACGAGGCCCTGCAGGAGATGTACATCCACTGACGAGGACCTGCAGGAGATGTACATCCACTGACGAGTACCTGCAGGAGATGGACATCCACTGACGAGGCCCAGCAGGAGATGTACATCCACTGACGAGGACCTGCAGGAAATTTCAAACCAATGACCAGAACCTGCAAAAGGTGCCCATGCAATGACCAGGACCTCCAGGAAGTGTCATCCACTGACCAGGGCCTGCTGGAGATGTACATCCAATGAGAAGGACCTGCAGGAGATGTACATCCACTGACAAGGCCCTGAAGGATGTACATCCACTGACGAGGACATGCAGGAAGTTTTCAAACCAATGACCAGGACCTGCAAAAGGTGCCCGTGCAATGACCAGGACCTCCAGGAAGTTTCATCCACTGACCAGGGCCTGCTGGAGATGTACATCCAATGAGAAGGACCTGCAGGAGATGTACATCCACTGAAGAGGCCCTGCAGGAGATGTACATCCACTGACGAGGACCTGCAGGAGATGTACATCCACTGACGAGGACCTGCAGGAGATGGACATCCACTGACGAGGCCCAGCAGGAGATGTACATCCACTGACGAGGACCTGCAGGAAATTTCAAACCAATGACCAGGACCTGCAAAAGGTGCCCATGCAATGACCAGGACCTCCAGGAAGTGTCATCCACTGACCAGGGCCTGCTGGAGATGTACATCCAATGAGAAGGACCTGCAGGAGATGTACATCCACTGACAAGGCCCTGAAGGATGTACATCCACTGACGAGGACCTGCAGGAAGTTTTCAAACCAATGACCAGGACCTGCAAAAGGTGCCCATGCAATGACCAGGACCTCCAGAAAGTGTCATCCACTGACCAGGGCCTGCTGGAGATGTACATCCAATAAGAAGGACCTGCAGGAGATGTACATCCACTGACGAGGCCCTGCAGGAGATGTACATCCACTGATGAGGACCTGCAGGAAGTTTCAAACCAATGACCAGGACCTGTAAAAGGTGCCCATGCAATGACCAGGACCTCTAGGAAGTGTCATCCACTGACCAGGGCCTGCTGGAGATGTACATCCAATGAGCAGGACCTGCAGGAGATGTGCATCCAATAGGAAGGACCTGCAGGAGGTGTCAACATGCTGACTAGGACCTGCAAGAGGTGTACATTCAATGAGAAGGACCTGCAGGAGATGTACATCCAATGACCAGAAAGTGCAAAAGGTGCCCATGCAATGACCAGGACCTCCAGGAAGTGTCATCCACTGATTAGGACCTGCTGGAGATGCTCATTCACTGAGCAGGACCTACAGGAAGTGTCAGTTTGCCGACTGGGAGTTGAAGAAGGTATACATCTAATGGTCCGGATCTGCAGGAGGGAGCCATCCACTGTCCAGGAACTGAAATGCATATCTGTGCAATGGCCTGGATCTCCAGGTGGTGTACATATAATGACCCGCACCTGCAGGAGGTATCCTTCCAATGACCAGGGCCTGCAGAAGTTGCCCACCCAATGACCAGGATATGCAAGAGGTCTCCGTCCACTGACCAGGATCTGAAGCAGGTGTACATGTATTTACCAGGACTTACAAGAGGTGCCAATATGCTGATTAGGACCTGTAGAAGGTATAGATCCAATGAGCAGGAACTGCAAAAGGTGTCCATCCAATGACCAGGACCTCTAGGAAGTGTCCATCCACTGGCCAGGACCTCCAGGAAGTGTTCATCCACTGTCCAGGACCTCCAGCAGGTGTCCGCCCAGACCAGGACTTGAGTAGGTGTGAAGAAACTGGCCATGATCTGCAGCAGTTCCACGTCTGCTGTCAAGGACGTCCAGGAGGTATCAATGCACTGACCAGGACAAGCAGGAGGTGTCCATCCTATGACCAGGATCTACAGGAGGTATCCATCCAGTGTCCAGGAGTCTATCCACTGAGTAGGACCCACTTGAGGTGTCCCTACAATCAACAGGACCTCCAGAAAGTGTCCATCCGCTGGCCAGGACTTGTAGGAGATGTCCATCCACTGGCCAGGACCTGCAGACTGTGTCCATCCACTGGACAGGACCTGCAGGAGGTGTCCATCCACTGCCCCGGGCCTCCAGGAAGTATCCATCCACTGGCCAGGACCTCCAGGAAGTGTCCATCCATTGGCCAGGACCTGCAGGAGGTGTCCATCCACTGGCCAGGACCTACAGGAGGTGTCCATCCACTGCCCCGGACCTACAGGAAGTGTCCATCCACTGGCCAGGACCTGCAGGAGGTGTTCATCCACTACCCCAGAACTCCAGGAAGTGTCCATCCACTGCCCCGGACCTCCAGGAAGTGTCCATCCACTGCCCCGGACCTGCAGGGGGTGTCCATCCACTGCCCCAGACCTCCATGAAGTGTCCATCCACTGGCTAGGACCTACTTGAGGTGTCCCTACAATCATCAGGACCTGCAGGAGGTGGCCATCCACTGCCCCGGAACTGCAGACTGTGTCCATCTACTGGCCAGGACCTACTTGAGGTGTCCCTACAATCATCAGGACCTGCAGGAGGTGTCCATCCACTGCCCCGGACCTGCAGACTGTGTCCATCTACTGGCCAGGACCTCCAGGAAGTGTCCATCCAATGGACAGGACCTGTAGGAGATGTCCATACACTGCCCAGGACCTCCAGGAAGTGTCCATCCAATGGCCAGGACCTCACACTGTGTCCATCTACTGGCCAGGACCTCCAGGAACTGTCCATCCACTGCCCAGGACCTCCAGGAAGTGTCTGTCCACTGGCCAGGACCTCCAGGGAGTGTCCATCCACTGCCCAGGTCCTCCAGGATGTGTCCATCCACTGCCCCCAACCTCCAGGGAGTGTCCATCCCTGGCCACGACCTGCAGGAGGAGTCTGTTTGTAATTAACAGGAACTGCAAGAAGTCTGTATGCAGGAGGTGTCCATCCAGTGTCCAGGAGTATATCCACTAAGTAGGACCAACTTGAGGTGTCCCTACAGTCAACAGGACCTCCAGAAAGTGTCCATCCACTGGCCAGGACCTGTAGGAGATGTCCATCCACTGGCCAGGACCTGCAGAGTATGTCCATCCACTGGCCAGGACCTGCAGACTGTGTCCATCCACTGGCCAGGACCTGCAGGAGGTGTCCATCCACTGCCCCGGACCTCCAGGAAGTGTCCATCCACTGGCCAGGACCTCCAGGAAATGTCCATCCACTGGCCAGGACTTGCAGGAGGTGTCCATCCACTGGCCAGGACCTGCGGGAGGTGTCCATCCACTACCCTGGACCTCCAGGAGGTGTCCATCCACTGCCCCGGACCTCCAGGAAGTGTCCATCCACTGCCCCGGACCTGCAGGAGGTGTCCATCCACTGCCCCAGACCTCCATGAAGAGTCCATCCACTGGCTAGGACCTACTTGAGGTGTCCCTACAATCATCAGGACCTGCAGGAGGTGTCCATCCACTGCCCCGGAACTGCAGACTGTGTCCATCTACTGGCCAGGACCTACTTGAGGTGTGCCTACAATCATCACGACCTGCAGGAGGTGTCCATCCACTGCCCCGGACCTGCAGACTGTGTCCATCTACTGGCCAGAACCTCCAGGAAGTGTCCATCCACTGGCCAGGACCTGCAGGAGGTGTCCATCCACTGCCCAGGACCTCCAGGAAGTGTCCATCCACTGCCCCGGACCTCCAGGAAGTGTCCATCCACTGGCCAGGACCTCCAGGAAGTGTCCATCCACTAGCCAGGATCTGCAGGAGGTGTCCATCCACTGGCCAGGACCTGTGGGAGGTGTCCATCCACTACCCTGGACCTCCAGGAAGTGTCCATCCACTGCCCCGGACCTGCAGGAGGTGTCCATCCACTGGCCAAGACCTGCAGGAGGTGTCCATCCACTGCCCCGGACCTCCAGGAAGTGTCCATCCACTGCCCCGGACCTCCAGGAAGTGTCCATCCACTGCCCTGGACCTGCAGGAGGTCTCCATCCACTGCCCCAGACCTCCAGGAAGTGTCCATCCACTGGCCAGTACCTACTTGAGGTGTCCCTACAATCATCAGGACCTGCAGGAGGTGTCCATCCACTGCCCCGGACCTGCAGGAGGTGTCCATCCACTGCCCCAGACCTCCATGAAGTGTCCATCCATTGCCTAGGACCTACTTGAGGTGTCCCTACAATCATCAGGACCTGCAGGAGGTGTCCATCCACTGCCCCCGAACTGCAGACTGTGTCCATCTACTGGCCAGGACCTACTTGAGGTGTGCCTACAATCATCAGGACCTGCAGGAGGTGTCCATCCACTGCCCCGGACCTGCAGACTGTGTCCATCTACTGGCCAGGACCTCCAGGAAGTGTCCATCCACTTGCCAGGACCTGCAGGAGGTGTCCATCCACTGCCCAGGATCTCCAGGAAGTGTCCATCCACTGCCCAGGACCTCCAGGGAGTGTCAATCCCTGGCCACGAACTGCAGGAGGAATCTGTTTGTAATGAACAGGAACTGCAAGAAGTCTGTATGCAGGAGGTTTCCATCCAGGGTCCAGGAGTCTATCCACTGAGTAGGACCCACTTGGTGTCCCTACAATCAACAGAACCTCCAGAAAGTGTCCATCCACTGGCCAGGACCTGTAGGAGATGTCCATCCACTGGCCAGGACCTGCAGACTGTGTCCATTCACTGGCCAGGACCTGCAGGAGGTGTCCATCCACTGCCCCGGACCTCCAGGAAGTGTCCATCCACTGGCCAGGACCTCCAGAAAGTGTCCATCCACTGGCCAGGACCTGCAGGAGGTGTCCATCCACTGGCCAGGACCTGCAGGAGGTGTTCATCCACTACCCCGGACCTCCAGGAAGTGTCCATCCACTGCCCCGGACCTCCAGGAAGTGTCCATCCACTGCCCCGGACCTGCAGGCGGTGTCCATCCACTGCCCCAGACCTCCAGGAAGTGTCCATCCACTGGCCAGGACCTACTTGAGGTGTCCCTACAATCATCAGGACCTGCAGGAGGTGTCCATCCACTTCCCCGGACCTGCAGACTGTGTCCATATACTGGCCAGGACCTCCAGGAAGTGTCCATCCACTGGCCAGGACCTGCAGGAGGTGTCCATCCACTGCCCAGGACCTCCAGGAAGTGTCCATCTACTGGTCAGGACCTGCAGACTGTTTCCATCTACTGGCCAGGACCTGCAGACTGTGTCCATCTACTGGCCAGGACCTCCAGTAACTGTCCATCCATTGCCCAGGACCTCCAGGAAGTGTCCATCCACTATCTAGGCCCTGCAGGAGGTGTACATCCACTGCCCAGGACCTCCAGGAAGTGTCCATCCACTGCCCCGGATCTCCAGGGAGTGTCCATCCACTGGCCAGGACCTGCAGGAGGAGTCTGTTTGTAATCAACAAGAACTGCAAGAAGTCTCTATTCAGGAGGTGTCCACCCAGTGTCCAGGACTCTATCCACTGAGTAGGACCCACTTGAGGTGTCCCTACAATCAACAGTACCTCCATAAAGTGTCCATCCACTGGTCAGACCTGTAGGAGATGTCCATCCACTGTCCAGGACCTGCAGACTGTGTCCATCCACTGGCCAGGACCTGTAGAAGGTGTCCATCCACTGCCCAGGACCTGCAGGAGGTGTCCATCCACTGCCCCGGACCTCCAGGAAGTGTCCATCCACTGGCCAGGACCTCCAGGAAGCGTGGATCCACTGGCCAGGACCTGCAGGAGGTGTCCATCCACTGGCCAGGACCTGCAGGAGGTGCCCATCCACTGCCCCAGACCTCCAGGAAGTGTCCATCCACTACCCCGGACCTGCAGGAGGTGTCCATTCACTGCCCCGGACCTCCAGGAAGTGTCTATCCACTGGCCAGGACCTACTTGAGGTGTCCCTACTATCATCAGGACCTGCAGGAGGTGTCCATCCACTGCCCCAGACCTGCACACCGTGTACATCTACTGGCCAGGACCTCCAGGAAGTGTCCATCCACTGGCCAGGACCTGCAGGAGCTGTCCATCCACTGCCCAGGACCTCCAGGAAGTGTCCCTCCACTGGCCAGAACCTGCAGACTGTGTCCATCTACTGGCCACAACCTCCAGGTACTGTCCATCCACTGCCCAGGACATCCAGGTAGTGTCCATCCACTATCCAGGACCTGCAGGAGGTGTCCATCCACCGGCCAGGACATACAGGAGTTATCCACCCACTGGCCAGGACTTGCAGGAGGTATCCATCCACTGGCCCGGACCTCCAGAAAGTGTCCATCCACTGCCCTGGACCTCCAGGAAGTGTCCATCCACTGTCCGGGCCTGCAGGAGGTTTCCATCACCTGCCCCAGACCTCCAGGAAGTGTCCATCCACTGGCCAGGACCTACCTGAGGTGTCCCTACGATCATCAGGACTTGCAGGAGGTGTCCATCCACTGCCCCGGACCTGCAGACTGTGTCCATCTACTGGCCAGGACCTCCAGAAAGTGTCCATCCACTGGCCAGGACCTACCTGAGGTGTCCCTACAATCATCAGGACCTGCAGGGGGTGTCGATCCACTGCCCCGGACCTGCAGACTGTGTCCATCTACTGGCCAGGACCTCTAGGAAGTGTCCATCCACTGGCCAGGACCTGCAAGAGGTGTCCATCCACCGGCCAGGACCTGCAGGAGTTGTCCATCCACTGGCCAGGACCTGCAGGAGGTGTCCATCCAATGCCCCGGACCTCCAGGAAGTGTCCATCCACTGGCCAGGACCTGCAGGAAGTGTCTATCCAATGGCCAGGACCTTCAGGAGGTGTCCACCCACTGGCCAGGACCTGCAGGAGGTGTCCATCCACTTCCCCGGACCTCCAGGAAGTGCCCATCCACTGCCCCAGACCTCCAGGAAGTGTCCATCCACTACCCCAGACCTGCAGGTGGTGTCCATCCACTGCCCAGGACCTCCAGGAAGTGTCCATCCACTGCCCCGGACCTCCAGGGAGGGTCCATCCACTGGCCAGGACCTGCAGGAGGAGTCTGTTTGTAACAAAAAGGAACTGCAAGAAGTCCCTATGCAGTAGGTGTCCATCCAGTGTCCAGGAGTCTATCCACTGAGAAGGACCCACTTGAGGTGTCCCTACAATCAACAGGACCTCCAGAAAGTGTCCATCCACTGGCCAGGACCTGTAGGAGATGTCCATCCACTGGCCAGGACCTGCAGGAGGTGTCCATCCACTGGCCAGGACCTCCAGGAAGTGTCCATCCACTGGCCAGGACCTGCAGGAGGTGTCCATCCACTGCCCCGGACCTCCAGGAAGTGTCCATCCACTGCCCCGGACCTCCAGGGAGTGTCCATCCACTGGCTAGTACCTGCAGGAGGAGTCTGTTTCTAATGAACAGGAACTGCAAGACGTCTCTATGCAGTAGGTGTCTATCCAGTGACCAGGAGTTTATCCACTGAGTAGGACCCACTTGAGGTGACCCTACAAAGAACAGGACATCCAGAAAGTGTCCATGCACTGGCCAGGACCTGTAGGAGATGTCTATCCACTGGCCAGGACCTGCAGACTGTGTCCATCCACTAGCCAGGACCTTTAGGAGGTGTCCATCCACTGGCCAGGACCTGCAGGAGTTGTCCATCTACTGCCCTGGACCTCCAGGAAGTGTCCTTCCACTGGCCAGGACCGCCAGGAAGTGTCCATCCACTGGCCAGGACCTGCAGGAGGTGTCCATCCGCCGGCCAGGACCTGCAGGAGGTGTCCATCCACTGGCCAGGACCTGCAGGAGGTGTCCATCAACTGCCCCGGACCTCCAGGAAGTGTCCATCCACTGGCCAGGACCTCCAGGAAGTGTCCATCCACTGGCCAGGACCTCCAGGAAGTGTCCATCCACTGGCCAGGACCTGCAGGAGGAGTCTGTTTGTAATGAACAGGAACTGCAAGAAGTCTCTATGCAGGTGGTGTCCATCCAGTGTCCAGGAGTCTATCCACAGAGTAGGACCCACTTGAGGTGTCCCTACAATCAACAGGTCCTCCAGAAAGTGTCCATCCACTGGCCAGGACCTGTAGGAGATGTCCATCCACTGGCCAGGACCTGCAGACTGTGTCCATCCTCTGGCCAGGACTTGCAGGAGGTGTCCATCCACTGGCCAAGACCTGCAGGAGGTGTCCATTCATTGCCCCGGACCTCCAGGAAGTGTCCATCCACTGGCCAGGACCTGCAGGAGGTGGTCATCCACTGGCCAGGACCTGCAGGAGGTGTCCATCCACTGCCCCAGACCTCCAGGAAGTGTCCATCCACTGCCCTGGACCTCTAGGAAGTGTCCATCCACTGCCCTGGACCTGCAGGAGGTCTCCATCCACTGCCCCAGACCTCCAAGAAGTGTCCATCCACTAGCCAGTACCTACTTGAGGTGTCCCTACAATCATCAGGACGTGCAGGACGTGTCCATCTACTGCCCCGGACCTGCAGACTGTATCCGTCTACTGGCCAGGACCTCCAGGAAGTGTCCATCCACTGCCCAGGACCTCCAGGAAGTGTCCATCCACTGGCCAGGACCTGCAGACTGTGTCCATCTACTGGCAAGGACCTCCAGGAACTGTCCATCCACTGCCCACGACCTCCAGGAAGTGTCCATCCACTGGCCAGGACCTGCAGACGGTGTCCATCTACTGGCCAGAACCTCCAGGAAGTGTCCATCCACTGGCCAGGACCTCCAGGAAGTGTCCATCCACTATCCAGGACCTGCAGGAAGTGTCCATCCACTATACAGGACCTTCAGGAGGTGTCCATCCACCTGCCAGGACCTGCTCGAGTTGTCCATCCACTGGCCAGGACCTGCAGGAGGTGTCCATCCACTGGCCAGGACCTACAGGAAGTGTCAATCCACTGCCCTGGACCTCCAGGAAGTGTCCATCCACTGCCCTGGACCTGCAGGAGGTGTCCATCCACTGCCCCAGACCTCCAGGAAGTGTCCATCTACTGGCCAGGACCTACCTGAGGTGTCCCTACAATCATCAGGACCTGCAGGAGGTGTCCATCCACTGTCCAGGACCTCCAAGAAGTGTCCATCCACTGGCCAGGACATGCAGACTGTTTCCATCTACTGGCCAGGACCTCCAGGAACTGTCCATCTACTGCCCAGGACCTCCAGGAAGTGTCCATCCACTGGCCAGGACCTCCAGGGGGTGTCCATCCACTGGCCAGGACCTGCAGGAGGTGTCCATCCACTGGCCAGGACCTACAGGAGGAGTATGTTTGTAATTAACTGGAACTGCAAGAAGTCTCTATGCAGGAGGTGTCCATCCAGTGTCCAGGAGTCTATCCACTGATTAGGACCCACTTGAGGCGTCTCTACAATCAACAGGACCTCCAGAAAGTGTCCATCCGCTGGCCATGACCTGTAGGAGATGTCCATCTACTGGCCAGGACCTGCAGACTGTGTCCACCCACTGGCCAGGACCTGTAGGAGGTGTGCATTCTCTGGCCCGGACCTGCAGGCGGTGTCCATCTACTGCCCCGGACCTCCAGGAAGTGTCCATCCACTGGCCAGGACCTCCAGGAAGTGTCCATCCACTGGCCAGGACCTGCAGGAGTTGTCCATCCACCAGCCAGGACCTGCAGGAGGTGTCCATCCACTGGCCAGGACCTGCAGGAGGAGTCCATCCACTGCCCCGGACCTCCAGGAAGTGTCCATCTACTGGCCAGGACCTGCAGGAGGTGTCCATGCACTGGCCAGGACCTGCAATAGGTGTCCATCCACTGCCCCGGACCTCTAGGAAGTGTCCATCCACTTCCCTGGACCTCCAGGAAGTGTCTATCCACTGCCCCTGACCTCCAGGAAGTGTCCATCCACTGGCCAGGACCTCCTTGAGGTGTCCCTACTATCATCAGGACCTGCAGGAGGTTTCCATCCACTGGCCAGGATCTCCAGGAAGTGTCCATCCACTGGCCAGGACCTGCTGGAGGTGTCCATCCACTGGCCAGGACCTGCAGGAGGTGTCCATCCACTGCCCCGGACCTCCAGGAAGTGTCCATCCACTGCCCGGACCTCCAGGAAGTGTCCATCCACTGCCCTGGACCTGCAGGAGGTCTCCATCCACTGCCTCAGACCTCCAGGAAGTGTCCATCCACTGGCCAGTACCTACTTGAGGTGTCCCTACAATCATCAGGACCTGCAGGAGGTGTCCATCCTCTGCCCTGGACCTGCAGACTGTGTCCCTCTACTGGCCAGGACCTCCAGGAAGTGTACATCCACTGGCCAGGACCTGCAGGAGGTGTCCATCTACTGCCCAGGACCTCCAGGAAGTGTCCATCCACTGGCCAGGACCTGCAGACTGTGTACATCTACTGGCCACAACCTCCAGGAACTGTCCATCCACTGCCCAGGACCTCCAGGTAGCGTCCATCCACTATCCAGGACCTGCAGGAGGTGTCCATCCACGGGCAGGACCTGCAGGAGTTGTCCACCCACTGGCCAGGACCTGCAGGAGGTGTCCATCCACTGGCCCGGACCTCCAGGAAGTGGTCCATCCACTGCCCGGACCTGCAGGAGGTGTCCATCCACTGCCCGGACCTGCAGGAGGTGTCCATCCACTGCCCCGGACCTCCAGGAAGTGTCCATCCACTGGCCAGGACCTACCTGAGGTGTCCTACAATCATCAGGACCTGCAGGAGGTGTCCCTCCACTGCCCCTGACCTGCAGACTGTGTCCATCTACTGGCCTGGACCTCCAGGAAGTGTGGATCCAGTGGCCAGGACCTGCAGGAGGTGTCCATCCACCGGCCACGACCTGCAGGAGGTGTCCATCCACTGCCCCGGACCTCCAGGAAGTGTCCATCCACTGCCCCGGACCTCCAGGGAGTGTCCATCCACTGGCCAGGACCTGCAGGAGGAGTCTGTTTGTAATGAACAGGAACTGCAAGAAGTCTCTATGCAGGAGGTGTCTATCCAGTGTCCAGGAGTTTATCCACTGAGTAGGACCCACTTGAGGTGACCCCACAAAGAACAGGACATCCAGAAAGTGTCCATGCACTGGCCAGGACCTGTAGGAGATGTCTATCCACTGGCAAGGACCTGCAGACTGTGTCCATCCACTGGCCAGGACCTGTAGGAGGTGTCCATCCACTGGCCAGGACCTGCAGGAGTTGTCCATCTACTGCCCTGGACCTCCAGGAAGTGTCCTTCCACTGGCCAGGACCTCCAGGAAGTGTCCATCCACTGGCCAGGACCTGCAGGAGGTGTCTATCCGCCGGCCAGGACATGCAGGAGGTGTCCATCCACTGGCCAGGACCTGTAGGAGATGTCCATCCACTGCCCCAGACCTCCAGGAAGTGTCCTTCCACTGGCCAGGACCTCCAGGAAGTGTCCATCCACTGGCCAGGACCTGCAGGAGGTGTCCATCCGCAGGCCAGGACCTGCAGGAGGTGTCCATCCACTGGCCAGGACCTACAGGAGGAGTCTGTTTGTAATTAACTGGAACTGCAAGAAGTCTCTATGCAGGAGGTGTCCATCCAGTGTCCAGGAGTCTATCCACTGACTAGGACCCACTTGAGGCGTCTCTACAATCAACAGGACCTCCAGAAAGTGTCCATCCGCTGGCCATGACCTGTAGGAGATGTCCATCTACTGGCCAGGACCTGCAGACTGTGTCCATCCACTGGCCAGGACCTGTAGGAGGTGTGCATTCTCTGGCCCGGACCTGCAGGCGGTGTCCATCTACTGCCCCGGACCTCCAGGAAGTGTCCATCCACTGGCCAAGACCTCCAGGAAGTGTCCATCCACTGGCCAGGACCTGCAGGAGTTGTCCATCCACCAGCCAGGACCTGCAGGAGGTGTCCATCCACTGGCCAGGACCTGCAGGAGGTGTCCATCCACTGCCCCGGACCTCCAGGAAGTGTCCATCTACTGGCCAGGACCTGCAGGAGGTGTCCATGCACTAGCCAGGACCTGCAATAGGTGTCCATCCACTGCCACGGACCTCTAGAAAGTGTCCATCCACTTCCCCGGACCTCCAGGAAGTGTCCATCCACTGCCCCTGACCTCCAGGAAGTGTCCATCCACTGGCCAGGACCTCCTTGAGGTGTCCCTACTATCATCAGGACCTGCAGGAGGTTTCCATCCACTGGCCAGGATCTCCAGGAAGTGTCCATCCACTGGCCAGGACCTGCAGGAGGTGTCCATCCACTGGCCAGGACCTGCAGGAGGTGTCCATCCACTGCCCCGGACCTCCAGGAAGTGTCCATCCACTGCCCCGGACCTCCAGGAAGTGTCCATCCACTGCCCTGGACCTGCAGGAGGTCTCCATCCACTGCCCCAGACCTCCAGGAAGTGTCCATCCACTGGCCAGGACCTCCAGGAAGTGTCCATCCACTGGCCAGGACCTGCAGGAGTTGTCCATCCACCAGCGAGGACCTGCAGGAGGTGTCCATCCACTGGCCAGGACCTGCAGGAGGTGTCCATCCACTGCCCCGGACCTCCAGGAAGTGTCCATCTACTGGCCAGGACCTGCAGAAGGTGTCCATGCACTGGCCAGGACCTGCAATAGGTGTCCATCCACTGCCCCGGACCTCTAGGAAGTGTCCATCCACTTCCCCGGACCTCCAGGAAGTGTCCATCCACTGCCCCTGACCTCCAGGAAGTGTCCATCCACTGGCCAGGACCTCCTTGAGGTGTCCCTACTATCATCAGGACCTGCAGGATGTTTCCATCCACTGGCCAGGATCTCCAGGAAGTGTCCATCCACTGGCCAGGACCTGCAGGAGGTGTCCATCCAGTGTCCAGGAGTCTATCCACTGAGTAGGACCCACTTGAGGCGTCTCTACAATCAACAGGACCTCCAGAAAGTGTCCATCCACTGGCCATGACCTGTAGGAGATGTCCATCTACTGGCCAGGACCTGCAGACTGTGTCCATCCACTGGCCAGGACCTGTAGGAGGTGTGCATTCTCTGACCCGGACCTGCAGGCGGTGTCCATCTACTGCCCCGGACCTCCAAGAAGTGTCCATCCACTGGCCAGGACCTCCAGGAAGTGTCCATCCACTGGCCAGGACCTGCAGGAGTTGTCCATCCACCAGCCAGGACCTGCAGGAGGTGTCCATCCACTGGCCAGGACCTGCAGGAGGTGTCCATCCACTGCCCCGGACCTCCAGGAAGTGTCCATCTACTGGCCAGGACCTGCAGGAGGTGTCCATGCACTGGCCAGGACCTGCAATAGGTGTCCATCCACTGCCCCGGACCTCTAGGAAGTGTCCATCCACTTCCCTGGACCTCCAGGAAGTGTCCATCCACTGCCCCTGACCTCCAGGAAGTGTCCATCCACTGGCCAGGACCTCCTTGAGGTGTCCCTACTATCATCAGGACCTGCAGGAGGTTTCCATCCACTGGCCAGGATCTCCAGTAAGTGTCCATCCACTGGCCAGGACCTGCTGGAGGTGTCCATCCACTGGCCAGGACCTGCAGGAGGTGTCCATCCACTGCCCCGGACCTCCAGGAAGTGTCCATCCACTGCCCCGGACCTCCAGGAAGTGTCCATCCACTGCCCTGGACCTGCAGGAGGTCTCCATCCACTGCCCCAGACCTCCAGGAAGTGTCCATCCACTGGCCAGTACCTACTTGAGGTGTCCCTACAATCATCAGGACCTGCAGGAGGTGTCCATCCACTGCCCTGGACCTGCAGACTGTGTCCCTCTACTGGCCAGGACCTCCAGGAAGTGTACATCCACTGGCCAGGACCTGCAGGAGGTGTCCATCTACTGCCCAGGACCTCCAGGAAGTGACCATCCACTGGCCAGGACCTGCAGACTGTGTACATCTACTGGCCACAACCTCCAGGAACTGTCCATCCACTGCCCAGGACCTCCAGGTAGCGTCCATCCACTATCCAGGACCTGCAGGAGGTGTCCATCCACGGGTAGGACCTGCAGGAGTTGTCCACCCACTGGCCAGGACCTGCAGGAGGTGTCCATCCACTGGCCCGGACTTCCAGGAAGTGTCCACCCACTGCCCTGGACCTCCAGGAAGTGGTCCATCCACTGCCCGGACCTGCAGGAGGTGTCCATCCACTGCCCCGGACCTCCAGGAAGTGTCCATCCACTGGCCAGGACCTACCTGAGGTGTCCTACAATCATCAGGACCTGCAGGAGGTGTCCCTCCACTGTCCCTGACCTGCAGACTGTGTCCATCTACTGGCCAGGACCTCCAGGAAGTGTGGATCCAGTGGCCAGGACCTGCAGGAGGTGTCCATCCACCGGCCACGACCTGCAGGAGGTGTCCATCCACTGCCCCGGACCTCCAGGAAGTGTCCATCCACTGCCACGGACCTCCAGGGAGTGTCCATCCACTGGCCAGGACCTGCAGGAGGAGTCTGTTTGTAATGAACAGGAACTGCAAGAAGTCTCTATGCAGGAGGTGTCTATCCAGTGTCCAGGAGTTTATCCACTGAGTAGGACCCACTTGAGGTGACCCTACAAAGAACAGGACATCCAGAAAGTGTCCATGCACTGGCCAGGTCCTGTAGGAGATGTCTATCCACTGGCAAGGACCTGCAGACTGTGTCCATCCACTGGCCAGGACCTGTAGGAGGTGTCCATCCACTGGCCAGGACCTGCAGGAGTTGTCCATCTACTGCCCTGGACCTCCAGGAAGTGTCCTTCCACTGGCCAGGACCTCCAGTAAGTGTCCATCCACTGGCCAGGACCTGCAGGAGGTGTCTATCCGCCGGCCAGGACATGCAGGAGGTGTCCATCCACTGGCCAGGACCTGTAGGAGATGTCCATCCACTGCCCCAGACCTCCAGGAAGTGTCCTTCCACTGGCCAGGACCTCCAGGAAGTGTCCATCCACTGGCCAGGACCTGCAGGAGGTGTCCATCCGCAGGCCAGGACCTGCAGGAGGTGTCCATCCACTGGCCAGGACCTACAGGAGGAGTCTGTTTGTAATTAACTGGAACTGCAAGAAGTCTCTATGCAGGAGGTGTCCATCCAGTGTCCAGGAGTCTATCCACTGAGTAGGACCCACTTGAGGCGTCTCTACAATCAACAGGACCTCCAGAAAGTGTCCATCCGCTGGCCATGACCTGTAGGAGATGTCCATCTACTGGCCAGGACCTGCAGACTGTGTCCATCCACTGGCCAGGACCTGTAGGAGGTGTGCATTCTCTGGCCCGGACCTGCAGGCGGTGTCCATCTACTGCCCCGGACCTCCAGGAAGTGTCCATCCACTGGCCAGGACCTCCAGGAAGTGTCCATCCACTGGCCAGGACCTGCAGGAGTTGTCCATCCACCAGCCAGGACCTGCAGGAGGTGTCCATCCACTGGCCAGGACCTGCAGGAGGTGTCCATCCACTGCCCCGGACCTCCAGGAAGTGTCCATCTACTGGCCAGGACCTGCAGGAGGTGTCCATGCACTGGCCAGGACCTGCAATAGGTGTCCATCCACTGCCACGGACCTCTAGGAAGTGTCCATCCACTTCCCCGGACCTCCAGGAAGTGTCCAACCACTGCCCCTGACCTCCAGGAAGTGTCCATCCACTGGCCAGGACCTCCTTGAGGTGTCCCTACTATCATCAGGACCTGCAGGAGGTTTCCATCCACTGGCCAGGATCTCCAGGAAGTGTCCATCCACTGGCCAGGACCTGCAGGAGGTGTCCATCCACTGGCCAGGACCTGCAGGAGGTGTCCATCCACTGCCCCGGACCTCCAGGAAGTGTCCATCCACTGCCCCGGACCTCCAGGAAGTGTCCATCCACTGCCCTGGACCTGCAGGAGGTCTCCATCCACTGCCCCAGACCTCCAGGAAGTGTCCATCCACTGGCCAGGACTTCCAGGAAGTGTCCATCCACTGGCCAGGACCTGCAGGAGTTGTCCATCCACCAGCGAGGACCTGCAGGAGGTGTCCATCCACTGGCCAGGACCTGCAGGAGGTGTCCATCCACTGCCCCGGACCTCCAGGAAGTGTCCATCTACTGGCCAGGACCTGCAGGAGGTGTCCATGCACTGGCCAGGACCTGCAATAGGTGTCCATCCACTGCCCCGGACCTCTAGGAAGTGTCCATCCACTTCCCCAGACCTCCAGGAAGTGTCCATCCACTGCCCCTGACCTCCAGGAAGTGTCCATCCACTGGCCAGGACCTCCTTGAGGTGTCCCTACTATCATCAGGACCTGCAGGATGTTTCCATCCACTGGCCAGGATCTCCAGGAAGTGTCCATCCACTGGCCAGGACCTGCAGGAGGTGTCCATCCACTGGCCAGGACCTGCAGGAGGTGTCCATCCACTGCCCCGGACCTCCAGGAAGTGTCCATCCACTGCCCCGGACCTCCAGGAAGTGTCCATCCACTGCCCTGGACCTGCAGGAGGTGTCCATCCACTGCCCCAGACCTCCAGGAAGTGTCCATCCACTGGCCAGGACCTACCTGAGGTGTCCTACAATCATCAGGACCTGCAGGAGGTGTCCATCCACTGCCCCTGACCTGCAGACTGTGTCCAACTACTGGCCAGGACCTCCAGGAAGTGTGGATCCAGTGGCCAGGACCTGCAGGAGGTGTCCATCCACCGGCCACGACCTGCAGGAGGTGTCCATCCACTGCCCCGGACCTCCAGGAAGTGTACATCCACTGCCCCGGACCTCCAGGGAGTGTCCATCCACTGGCCAGGACCTGCAGGAGGAGTCTGTTTGTAATGAACAGGAACTGCAAGAAGTCTCTATGCAGGAGGTGTCTATCCAGTGTCCAGGAGTTTATCCACTGAGTAGGACCCACTTGAGGTGACCCTACAAAGAACAGGACATCCAGAAAGTGTCCATGCACTGGCCAGGACCTGTAGGAGATGTCTATCCACTGGCCAGGACCTGCAGACTGTGTCCATCCACTGGCCAGGACCTGTAGGAGGTGTCCATCCACTGGACAGGACCTGCAGGAGTTGTCCATCTACTGCCCTGGACCTCCAGGAAGTGTCCTTCCACTGGCCAGGACCTCCAGGAAGTGTCCATCCACTGGCCAGGACCTGCAGGAGGTGTCTATCCGCTGGCCAGGACATGTAGGAGGTGTCCATCCACTGGCCAGGACCTGTAGGAGATGTCCATCCACTGCCCCGGACCTCCAGGAAGTGTCCTTCCACTGGCCAGGACCTCCAGGAAGTGTACATCCACTGGCCAGGACCTGCAGGAGGTGTCCATCCGCCGGCCAGGACCTGCAGGAGGTGTCCATCCACTGGCCAGGACCTGCAGGAGGTGTCCATCAACTGCCCCGGACCTCCAGGAAGTGTCCATCCACTGGCCAGGACCTCCAGGAAGTGTCCATCCACTGGCCAGGACCTCCAGGAAGTGTCCATCCACTGGCCAGGACCTGCAGGAGGAGTCTGTTTGTAATGAACAGGAACTGCAAGAAGTCTCTATGCAGGTGGTGTCCATCCAGTGTCCAGGAGTCTATCCACAGAGTAGGACCCACTTGAGGTGTCCCTACAATCAACAGGTCCTCCAGAAAGTGTCCATCCACTGGCCAGGACCTGTAGGAGATGTCCATCCACTGACCAGGACCTGCAGACTGTGTCCATCCTCTGGCCAGGACTTGCAGGAGGTGTCCATCCACTGGCCAAGACCTGCAGGAGGTGTCCATTCATTGCCCCGGACTTCCAGGAAGTGTCCATCCACTGGCCAGGACCTGCAGGAGGTGTCCATCCACTGGCCAGGACCTACAGGAGGAGTCTGTTTGTAATTAACTGGAACTGCAAGAAGTCTCTATGCAGGAGGTGTCCATCCAGTGTCCAGGAGTCTATCCACTGAGTAGGACCCACTTGAGGCGTCTCTACAATCAAAAGGACCTCCAGAAAGTGTCCATCCGCTGGCCATGACCTGTAGGAGATGTCCATCTACTGGCCAGGACCTGCAGACTGTGTCCATCCACTGGCCAGGACCTGTAGGAGGTGTGCATTCTCTGGCCCGGACCTGCAGGCGGTGTCCATCTACTGCCCCGGACCTCCAGGAAGTGTCCATCCACTGGCCAGGACCTCCAGGAAGTGTCCATCCACTGGCCAGGACCTGCAGGAGTTGTCCATCCACCAGCCAGGACCTGCAGGAGGTGTCCATCCACTGGCCAGGACCTGCAGGAGGTGTCCATCCACTGCCCCGGACCTCCAGGAAGTGTCCATCTACTGGCCAGGACCTGCAGGAGGTGTCCATGCACTGGCCAGGACCTGCAATAGGTGTCCATCCACTGCCACGGACCTCTAGGAAGTGTCCATCCACTTCCCCGGACCTCCAGGAAGTGTCCAACCACTGCCCCTGACCTCCAGGAAGTGTCCATCCACTGGCCAGGACCTCCTTGAGGTGTCCCTACTATCATCAGGACCTGCAGGAGGTTTCCATCCACTGGCCAGGATCTCCAGGAAGTGTCCATCCACTGGCCAGGACCTGCAGGAGGTGTCCATCCACTGGCCAGGACCTGCAGGAGGTGTCCATCCACTGCCCCGGACCTCCAGGAAGTGTCCATCCACTGCCCCGGACCTCCAGGAAGTGTCCATCCACTGCCCTGGACCTGCAGGAGGTCTCCATCCACTGCCCCAGACCTCCAGGAAGTGTCCATCCACTGGCCAGGACTTCCAGGAAGTGTCCATCCACTGGCCAGGACCTGCAGGAGTTGTCCATCCACCAGCGAGGACCTGCAGGAGGTGTCCATCCACTGGCCAGGACCTGCAGGAGGTGTCCATCCACTGCCCCGGACCTCCAGGAAGTGTCCATCTACTGGCCAGGACCTGCAGGAGGTGTCCATGCACTGGCCAGGACCTGCAATAGGTGTCCATCCACTGCCCCGGACCTCTAGGAAGTGTCCATCCACTTCCCCAGACCTCCAGGAAGTGTCCATCCACTGCCCCTGACCTCCAGGAAGTGTCCATCCACTGGCCAGGACCTCCTTGAGGTGTCCCTACTATCATCAGGACCTGCAGGATGTTTCCATCCACTGGCCAGGATCTCCAGGAAGTGTCCATCCACTGGCCAGGACCTGCAGGAGGTGTCCATCCACTGGCCAGGACCTGCAGGAGGTGTCCATCCACTGCCCCGGACCTCCAGGAAGTGTCCATCCACTGCCCCGGACCTCCAGGAAGTGTCCATCCACTGCCCTGGACCTGCAGGAGGTGTCCATCCACTGCCCCAGACCTCCAGGAAGTGTCCATCCACTGGCCAGGACCTACCTGAGGTGTCCTACAATCATCAGGACCTGCAGGAGGTGTCCATCCACTGCCCCTGACCTGCAGACTGTGTCCAACTACTGGCCAGGACCTCCAGGAAGTGTGGATCCAGTGGCCAGGACCTGCAGGAGGTGTCCATCCACCGGCCACGACCTGCAGGAGGTGTCCATCCACTGCCCCGGACCTCCAGGAAGTGTACATCCACTGCCCCGGACCTCCAGGGAGTGTCCATCCACTGGCCAGGACCTGCAGGAGGAGTCTGTTTGTAATGAACAGGAACTGCAAGAAGTCTCTATGCAGGAGGTGTCTATCCAGTGTCCAGGAGTTTATCCACTGAGTAGGACCCACTTGAGGTGACCCTACAAAGAACAGGACATCCAGAAAGTGTCCATGCACTGGCCAGGACCTGTAGGAGATGTCTATCCACTGGCCAGGACCTGCAGACTGTGTCCATCCACTGGCCAGGACCTGTAGGAGGTGTCCATCCACTGGACAGGACCTGCAGGAGTTGTCCATCTACTGCCCTGGACCTCCAGGAAGTGTCCTTCCACTGGCCAGGACCTCCAGGAAGTGTCCATCCACTGGCCAGGACCTGCAGGAGGTGTCTATCCGCTGGCCAGGACATGTAGGAGGTGTCCATCCACTGGCCAGGACCTGTAGGAGATGTCCATCCACTGCCCCGGACCTCCAGGAAGTGTCCTTCCACTGGCCAGGACCTCCAGGAAGTGTACATCCACTGGCCAGGACCTGCAGGAGGTGTCCATCCGCCGGCCAGGACCTGCAGGAGGTGTCCATCCACTGGCCAGGACCTGCAGGAGGTGTCCATCAACTGCCCCGGACCTCCAGGAAGTGTCCATCCACTGGCCAGGACCTCCAGGAAGTGTCCATCCACTGGCCAGGACCTCCAGGAAGTGTCCATCCACTGGCCAGGACCTGCAGGAGGAGTCTGTTTGTAATGAACAGGAACTGCAAGAAGTCTCTATGCAGGTGGTGTCCATCCAGTGTCCAGGAGTCTATCCACAGAGTAGGACCCACTTGAGGTGTCCCTACAATCAACAGGTCCTCCAGAAAGTGTCCATCCACTGGCCAGGACCTGTAGGAGATGTCCATCCACTGACCAGGACCTGCAGACTGTGTCCATCCTCTGGCCAGGACTTGCAGGAGGTGTCCATCCACTGGCCAAGACCTGCAGGAGGTGTCCATTCATTGCCCCGGACTTCCAGGAAGTGTCCATCCACTGGCCAGGACCTGCAGGAGGTGGCCATCCACTGGCCAGGACCTGCAGACTGTGTCCATCCACTGGCCAGGACCTGTAGAAGGTGTCCATCCACTGCCCAGGACCTGCAGGAGGTGTCCATCCACTGCCCAGGACCTGCAGGAGGTGTCCATCCACTGCCCCGGACCTCCAGGAAGTGTCCATCCACTGGCCAGGACCTCCAGGAAGCGTGGATCCACTGGCCAGGACCTGCAGGAGGTGTCCATCCACTGGCCAGGACCTGCAGGAGGTGCCCATCCACTGCCCCAGACCTCCAGGAAGTGCCCATCCACTTCCCCGGACCTGCAGGAGGTGTCCATTCACTGCCCCGGACCTCCAGGAAGTGTCTATCCACTGGCCAGGACCTACTTGAGGTGTCCCTACTATCATCAGGACCTGCAGGAGGTGTCCATCCACTGCCCCAGACCTGCACACCGTGTACATCTACTGGCCAGGACCTCCAGGAAGTGTCCATCCACTGGCCAGGACCTGCAGGAGCTGTCCATCCACTGCCCAGGACCTCCAGGAAGTGTCCATCCACTGGCCAGAACCTGCAGACTGTGTCCATCTACTGGCCACAACCTCCAGGTACTGTCCATCCACTGCCCAGGACATCCAGGTAGTGTCCATCCACTATCCAGGACCTGCAGGAGGTGTCCATCCACCGGCCAGGACATACAGGAGTTATCCACCCACTGGCCAGGACTTGCAGGAGGTATCCATCCACTGGCCCGGACCTCAAGGAAGTGTCCATCCACTGCCCTGGACCTCCAGGAAGTGTCCATCCACTGCCCGGGCCTGCAGGAGGTGTCCATCACCTGCCCCGGACCTCCAGGAAGTGTCCATCCACTGGCCAGGACCTACCTGAGGTGTCCCTACGATCATCAGGACTTGCAGGAGGTGTTCATCCACGGCCCCGGACCTGCAGACTGTGTCCATCTACTGGCCAGGACCTCCAGAAAGTGTCCATCCACTGGCCAGGACCTACCTGAGGTGTCCCTACAATCATCAGGACCTGCAGGAGGTGTCGATCCACTGCCCCGGACCTGCAGACTGTGTCCATCTACTGGCCAGGACCTCTAGGAAGTGTCCATCCACTGGCCAGGACCTGCAAGAGGTGTCCATCCACCGGCCAGGACCTTTAGGAGTTGTCCATCCACTGGCCAGGACCTGCAGGAGGTGTCCATCCACTGCCCCGGACCTCCAGGAAGTGTCCATCCGCTGCCCCGGACCTCCAGGGAGTGTCCATCCACTGGCCAGGACCTGCAGGAGGAGTCTGTTTGTAATGAACAGGAACTGCAAGAAGTCTCTATGCAGGAGGTGTCTATCCAGTGTCCAGGAGTGTATCCACTGAGTAGGACCCACTTGAGGTGACCCTACAAATAACAGGACATCCAGAAAGTGTCCATGCACTGGCCAAGACCTGTAGGAGATGTCTATCCACTGGCCAGGACCTGCAGACTGTGTCCATCCACTGGCCAGGACCTGTAGGAGGTGTCCATCCACTGGCCAGGACCTGCAGGAGTTGTCCATCTACTGCCCTGGACCTCCAGGAAGTGTCCTTCCACTGGCCAGGACCTCCAGGAAGTGTCCATCCACTGGCCAGGACCTGCAGGAGGTGTCTATCCGCCGGCCAGGACATGCAGGAGGTGTCCATCCACTGCCCTGGACCTGCAGGAGGTCTTCATCCACTGCCCCAGACCTCCAAGATGTGTCCATCCACTGACCAGTACCTACTTGAGGTGTCCCTACAATCATCAGGACCTGCAGGACGTGTCCATCCACTGCCCCGGACCTGCAGACTGTATCCGTCTACTGGCCAGGACTTCCAGGAAGTGTACATCCACTGGCCAGGACCTGCAGACTGTGTCCATCTACTGGCCAGGACCTCCAGGAACTGTCCATCCACTGCCCAGGACCTCCAGGAAGTGTCCATCCACTGGCCAGGACCTGCAGACGGTGTCCATCTACTGGCCAGAACCTCCAGGAAGTGTCCATCCACTGGCCAGGACCTCCAGGAAGTGTCCATCCACTATCCAGGACCTGCAGGAAGTGTCCATCCACTATCCAGGACCTGCAGGAGGTGTCCATCCACCGGCCAGGACCTGCTCAAGTTGTCCATCCACTGGCCGGGACCTGCAGGAGGTGTCCATCCACTGGCCCGGACCTCCAGGAAGTGTCCATCCACTGCCCTGGACCTCCAGAAAACGTCCATCCACTGCCCCGGACCTGCAGGAGGTGTCCATCCACTGCCCCAAACCTCCAGGAAGTGTCCATCTACTGGCCAGGACCTACCTGAGGTGTCCCTACAATCATCAGGACCTGCAGGAGGTGTCCATCCACTGCCCCGAACCTGCAGACTGGGTCCATCTACTGGCCAGGACCTCCAGAAAGTGTCCATCCACTGGCCAGGACCTGCAGAAGGTGTCCATCCACTGTCCAGGACCTCCAAGAAGTGTCCATCCACTGGCCAGGACCTGCAGACTGTTTCCATCTACTGGCCAGGACCTCCAGGAACTGTCCATCTACTGCCCAGGACCTCCAGGAAGTGTCCATCCACTGGCCAGGACCTCCAGGGGGTGTCCATCCACTGGCCAGGACCTGCAGGAGGTGTCCATCCACTGGCCATGACCTACAGGAGGAGTCTGTTTGTAATTAACTGGAACTGCAAGAAGTCTCTATGCAGGAGGTGTCCATCCAGTGTCCAGGAGTCTATCCACTGAGTAGGACCCACTTGAGGTGTCTCTACAATCAACAGGACCTCCAGAAAATGTCCATCCGCTGGCCGTGACCTGTAGGAGATGTCCATCTACTGGCCAGGACCTGCAGACTGTGTCCATCCACTGGCCAGGACCTGTAGGAGGTGTGCATTCTCTGGCTCGACCTGCAGGCGGTGTCCATCTACTGCCCCGGACCTCCAGTAAGTGTCCATCCACTGGCCAGGACCTCCAGGAAGTGTCCATCCACTGGCCAGGACCTGCAGGAGGTGTCCATCCACTGGCCAGGACCTGCAGGAGGTGTCCATCCACTGCCCCGGACCTCCAGGAAGTGTCCATCTACTGGCCAGGACCTGCAGGAGGTGTCCATGCACTGGCCAGGACCTGCAATAGGTGTCCATCCACTGCCCCGGACCTCTAGGAAGTGTCCATCCACTTCCCCGGACCTCCAGGAAATGTCCATCCACTGCCCCTGACCTCCAGGAAGTGTCCATCCACTGGCCAGGACCTACTTGAGGTGTCCCTACTATCATCAGGACCTGCAGGAGGTGTCCATCCACTGGCCAGGACCTCCAGGAAGTGTCCATCCACTGGCCAGGACCTGCAGGAGGTGTCCATCCACTGGCCAGGACCTGCAGGAGGTGTCCAGCCACTGCCCCGGACCTCCAGGAAGTGTCCATCCACTGCCCCGGACCTCCAGGAAGTGTCCATCCACTGCCCTGGACCTGCAGGAGGTCTCCATCCACTGCCCCAGACCTCCAGGAAGTGTTCATCCACTGGCCAGTACCTACTTGAGGTGTCCCTACAATCATCAGGACCTGCAGGAGGTGTCCATCCACTGCCCTGGACCTGCAGACTGTGTCCGTCTACTGGCCAGGACCTCCAGGAAGTGTACATCCACTGGCCAGGACCTTCAGGAGGTGTCCATCCCCAGGACCTCCAGGAAGTGTCCATCCACTGGCCAGGACCTGCAGACTGTGTCCATCTACTGGCCACAACCTCCAGGAACTGTCCATCCACTGCCCAGGACCTCCAGGTAGCGTCCATCCACTATCCAGGACCTGTAGGAGGTGTCCATCCACCGGCCAGGACCCGCAGGAGTTGTCCACCCACTGGCCAGGACCTGCAGGAGGTGTCCATCCACTGGCCCGGACCTCCAGGAAGTGTCCACCCACTGCCCTGGACCTCCAGGAAGTGGTCCATCCACTGCCCGGACCTGCAGGAGCTGTCCATCAACTGCCCAGGACCTCCAGGAAGTGTCCATCCACTGGCCAGGACCTACCTGAGGTGTCCTACAATCATCAGGACCTGCAGGAGGTGTCCATCCACTGCCCCTGACCTGCAGACTGTGTCCATCTACTGCCCAGGACCTCCAGGAAGTGTGGATCCACTGGCCAGGACCTGCAGGAGGTGTCCATCCACCGGCCACGACCTGCAGGAGTTGTCCATCCACTGGCCAGGACCTGCAGGAGGTGTCCATCCACTGCCCCGGACCTCCAGGAAGTGTCCATCCACTGGCCAGGACCTCCAGGAAGTGTCCATCCACTATCCTGGACCTGCAGGAGGTGTCCATCCACTGCCCCGGACCTCCAGAAAGTGTCTATCCACTGGCCAGGACCTTCTTGAAGTGTCCCTACTATCATCAGGACCTGCAGGAGGTGTCCATCCACTGACCCAGACCTGCACACCATGTACATCTACTGGCCAGGGCCTCCAGGAAGTGTCCATCCACTGGCCAGGACCTGCAGGTGGTGTCCATCCACTGCCCAGGAACTCCAGGAAGTGTCCATCCACTGCCTCGGACCTCCAGGGAGTGGCCATCCACTGGCCAGGACCTGCAGGAGGAGTCTGTTTGTAATGAACAGGAACTGCAAGAAGTCTCTATGCAGGAGGTGTCCATCCAGTGTCCAGGAGTCTATCCACTGAGTAGGACCCACTTGAAGTGTCCCTACAATCAACAGGACCTCCAGAAATTGTCTATCCACTGGCTAGGACCTGTAGGAGATGTCCATCCACTGGCCAGGACCTGCAGACTGTGTCCATCCACTGGACAGGACCTATAGAAGATGTCCATCCACCGGCCAGGACCTGCAGGAGGTGTCCATCCACTGGCCAGGACCTCCAGGAAGTGTCCATCCACAGGCCAGGACTTCCAGGAAGTGTCCATCCACTGGCCAGGACCTGCAGGAGGTGTCCATCCACTGGCCAGGACATGCAGGAGGTGTCCATCCACTGCCCCGGACCTCCAGGAAGTGTCCATCCACTGCCCCGGACCTCCAGGGAGTGTCCATCCACTGGCCAGGACCTGCAGGAGGAGTCTGTTTGTAATGAACAGGAACTGCAAGAAGTCTCTATGCAGGAGGTGTCTATCCAGTGTCCAGGAGTTTATCCACTGAGTAGGACCCACTTGAGGTGACCCTATAAAGAACAGGACATCCAGAAAGTGTCCATGCACTGGCCAGGACCTGTAGGAGATGTCTATCCACTGGCCAGGACCTGCAGACTGTGTCCATCCACTGGCCAGGACCTGCAGGAGTTGTCCATCTACTGCCCTGGACCTCCAGGAAGTGTCCTTCCACTGGCCAGGACCACCAGAAAGTGTCCATCCACTGGCCAGGACCTGCAGGAGGTGTCTATCCGCCGGCCAGGACATGCAGGAGGTGTCCATCCACTGGCCAGGACCTGCAGGAGGTGTCCATCCACTGCCCCGGACCTCCAGGAAGTGTCCATCCACTGGCCAGGACCTCCAGGAAGAGTCCATCCACTGGCCAGGACCTCCAGGAAGTGTCCATCCACTGGCCAGGACCTGCAGGAGGAGTCTGTTTGTAATGAACAGGAACTGCAAGAAGCCTCTATGCAGGAGGTGTCCATCCAGTGTCCAGGAGTCTATCCACAGAGTAGGACCCACTTGAGGTGTCCCTACAATCAACAGGTCCTCCAGAAAGTGTCCATCCACTGGCCAGGACCTGTAGGAGATGTCCATCCACTGGCCAGGACCTGCAGACTGAGTCCATCCACTGGCCAGGACCTGCAGGAGGTTTCCATCCACTGGCCAGGACCTGCAGGAGGTGTCCATTCACTGCCCCGGACCTCCAGGAAGTGTCCATCTACTGCCCCGGACCTCCAGGAAGTGTCCATCCACTGCCCAGGACCTCCAGGAAGTGTCCATCCACTGGCCAGGACCTGCAGGAGTTGTCCATCCACCAGCCAGGACCTGCAGGAGGTGTCCATCCACTGGCCAGGACCTGCAGGAGGTGTCCATCCACTGCCCCGGACCTCCAGGAAGTGTCCATCCACTGCCCCGGACCTCCAGGGAGTGTCCATCCACTGGCCAGGACCTGCAGGAGGAGTCTGTTTGTAATGAACAGGAACTGCAAGAAGTCTCTATGCAGGAGGTGTCTATCCAGTGTCCAGGAGTTTATCCACTGAGTAGGACCCACTTGAGGTGACCCTAAAAAGAACAGGACATCCAGAAAGTGTCCATGCACTGGCCAGGACCTGTAGGAGATGTCTATCCACTGGCCAGGACCTGCAGACTGTGTCCATCCACTGGCCAGGACCTGTAGGAGGTGTCCATCCACTGGCCAGGACCTGCAGGAGTTGTCCATCTACTGCCCTGGACCTCCAGGAAGTGTCCTTCCACTGGCCAGGACCTCCAGGAAGTGTCCATCGACTGGCCAGGACCTGCAGGAGGTGTCTATCCGCCGGCCAGGACATGCAGGAGGTGTCCATCCACTGGCCAGGACCTGTAGGAGATGTCCATCCACTGCCCCAGACCTCCAGGAAGTGTCCTTCCACTGGCCAGGACCTCCAGGAAGTGTCCATCCACTGGCCAGGACCTGCAGGAGGTGTCCATCCGCCGGCCAGGACCTGCAGGAGGTGTCCATCCACTGGCCAGGACCTACAGGAGGAGTCTGTTTGTAATTAACTGGAACTGCAAGAAGTCTCTATGCAGGAGGTGTCCATCCAGTGTCCAGGAGTCTATCCACTGAGTAGGACCCACTTGAGGTGTCTCTACAATCAACAGGACCTCCAGAAAGTGTCCATCCGCTGGCCATGACCTGTAGGAGATGTCCATCTACTGGCCAGGACCTGCAGACTGTGTCCATCCACTGGCCAGGACCTGTAGGAGGTGAGCATTCTCTGGCCCGGACCTGCAGGCGGTGTCCATCTACTGCCCCGGACCTCCAGGAAGTGTCCATCCACTGGCCAAGACCTCCAGGAAGTGTCCATCCACTGGCCAGGACCTGCAGGAGTTGTCCATCCACCAGCCAGGACCTGCAGGAGGTGTCCATCCACTGGCCAGGACCTGCAGGAGGTGTCCATCCACTGCCCCGGACCTCCAGGAAGTGTCCATCTACTGGCCAGGACCTGCAGGAGGTGTCCATGCACTGGCCAGGACCTGCAATAGGTGTCCATCCACTGCCACGGACCTCTAGGAAGTGTCCATCCACTTCCCCGGACCTCCAGGAAGTGTCCATCCACTGCCCCTGACCTCCAGGAAGTGTCCATCCACTGGCCAGGACCTCCTTGAGGTGTCCCTACTATCATCAGGACCTGCAGGAGGTTTCCATCCACTGGCCAGGATCTCCAGGAAGTGTCCATCCACTGGCCAGGACCTGCAGGAGGTGTCCATCCACTGGCCAGGACCTGCAGGAGGTGTCCATCCACTGCCCCGGACCTCCAGGAAGTGTCCATCCACTGCCCCGGACCTCCAGGAAGTGTCCATCCACTGCCCTGGACCTGCAGGAGGTCTCCATCCACTGCCCCAGACCTCCAGGAAGTGTCCATCCACTGGCCAGGACCTCCAGGAAGTGTCCATCCACTGGCCAGGACCTGCAGTAGTTGTCCATCCACCAGCGAGGACCTGCAGGAGGTGTCCATCCACTGGCCAGGACCTGCAGGAGGTGTCCATCCACTGCCCCGGACCTCCAGGAAGTGTCCATCTACTGGCCAGGACCTGCAGGAGGTGTCCATGCACTGGCCAGGACCTGCAATAGGTGTCCATCCACTGCCCCGGACCTCTAGGAAGTGTCCATCCACTTCCCAGGACCTCCAGGAAGTGTCCATCCACTGCCCCTGACCTCCAGGAAGTGTCCATCCACTGGCCAGGACCTCCTTGAGGTGTCCCTACTATCATCAGGACCTGCAGGATGTTTCCATCCACTGGCCAGGATCTCCAGGAAGTGTCCATCCACTGGCCAGGACCTGCAGGAGGTGTCCATCCACTGGCCAGGACCTGCAGGAGGTGTCCATCCACTGCCCCGGACCTCCAGGAAGTGTCCATCCACTGCCCCGGACCTCCAGGAAGTGTCCATCCACTGCCCTGGACCTACAGGAGGTGTCCATCCACTGCCCCAGACCTCCAGGAAGTGTCCATCCACTGGCCAGGACCTACCTGAGGTGTCCTACAATCATCAGGACCTGCAGGAGGTGTCCATCCACTGCCCCTGACCTGCAGACTGTGTCCATCTACTGGCCAGGACCTCCAGGAAGTGTGGATCCAGTGGCCAGGACCTGCAGGAGGTGTCCATCCACCGGCCACGACCTGCAGGAGGTGTCCATCCACTGCCCCGGACCTCCAGGAAGTGTCCATCCACTGCCCCGGACCTCCAGGGAGTGTCCATCCACTGGCCAGGACCTGCAGGAGGAGTCTGTTTGTAATGAACAGGAACTGCAAGAAGTCTCTATGCAGGAGGTGTCTATCCAGTGTCCAGGAGTTTATCCACTGAGTAGGACCCACTTGAGGTGACTCTACAAAGAACAGGACATCCAGAAAGTGTCCATGCACTGGCCAGGACCTGTAGGAGATGTCTATCCACTGGCCAGGACCTGCAGACTGTGTCCATCCACTGGCCAGGACCTGTAGGAGGTGTCCATCCACTGGCCAGGACCTGCAGGAGTTGTCCATCTACTGCAATGGACCTCCAGGAAGTGTCCTTCCACTGGCCAGGACCTCCAGGAAGTGTCCTTCCACTGGCCAGGACCTCCAGGAAGTGTCCATCCACTGGCCAGGACCTGCAGGAGGTGTCTATCCGCCGGCCAGGACATGTAGGAGGTGTCCATCCACTGGCCAGGACCTGCAGGAGGTGTTGATCTACTGCCCCGGGCCTGCAGACTGTGTCCATCTACTGGCCAGGACCTCTAGGAAGTGTCCATCCACTGGCCAGGACCTGCAAGAAGTCTCTATGCAGGAGGTGTCCATCCAGTGTCCAGGAGTCTATCCACTGAGTAGGACCCACTTGAGGTGTCCATCCACTGGCCAGGACCTGCAAGAGGTGTCCATCCACCGGCCAGGACCTGCAGGAGTTGTCCATCCACTGGCCAGGACCTGCAGGAGGTGTCCATCCACTGCCCCGGACCTCCAGGAAGTGTCCATCCACTGGCCAGGACCTGCAGGAAGTGTCTATCCAATGGCCAGGACCTGCAGGAGGTGTCCACCCACTGGCCAGGACCTGCAGGAGGTGTCCATCCACTTCCCCGGACCTCCAGGAAGTGCCCATCCACTGCCCCAGACCTCCAGGAAGTGTCCATCCACTACCCCAGACCTGCAGGAGGTGTCCATCCACTGCCCCGGACTTCTAGGAAGTGTCTATCCACTGGCCAGGACCTTCTTGAGGTGTCCCTACTATCATGAGGACCTGCAGGAGGTGTCCATCCACTGCCCCAGACCTGCACACCATGTACATCTACTGGCCAGGACCTCCAGGAAGTGTCCATCCACTGGCTAGGACCTGCAGGAGGTGTCCATCCACTGCCCAGGACCTCCAGGAACTGTCCATCCACTGCCCAGGACCTCCAGGAAGTGTCCATCCACTGGCCAGGACCTGCAGGTGGTGTCCATCCACTGCCCAGGACCTCCAGGAAGTGTCCATCCACTGCCCCAGACCTACAGGGAGTGTCCATCCACTGGCCAGGACCTGCAGGAGGAGTCTGTTTGTAACAAAAAGGAACTGCAAGAAGTCCCTATGCAGGAGGTGTCCATCCAGTGTCCAGGAGTCTATCCACTGAGAAGGACCCACTTGAGGTGTCCCTACAATCAACAGGACCTCCAGAAAGTGTCCATCCACTGGCCAGGACCTGTAGGAGATGTCCATCCACTGGCCAGGACCTGCAGGAGGTGTCCATCCACAGGCCAGGACCTCCAGGAAGTGTCCATCCACTGGCCAGGACCTGCAGGAGGTGTCCATCCACTGCCCCGGACCTCCAGGAAGTGTCCATCCACTGCCCCGGACCTCCAGGGAGTGTCCATCCACTGGCTAGTACCTGCAGGAGGCGTCTGTTTCTAATGAACAGGAACTGCAAGACGTCTCTATGCAGTAGGTGTCTATCCAGTGTCCAGGAGTTTATCCACTGAGTAGGACCCACTTGAGGTGACCCTACAAAGAACAGGACATCCAGAAAGTGTCCATGCACTGGCCAGGACCTGTAGGAGATGTCTATCCACTGGCCAGGACCTGCAGACTGTGTCTATCCACTAGCCAGGACCTTTAGGAGGTGTCCATCCACTGGCCAGGACCTGCAGGAGTTGTCCATCTACTGCCCTGGACCTCCAGGAAGTGTCCTTCCACTGGCCAGGACCTCCAGGAAGTGTCCATCCACTGGCCAGGACCTGCAGGAGGTGTCCATCTGCCGGCCAGGACCTGCAGGAGGTGTCCATCCACTGGCCAGGACCTGCAGGAGGTGTCCATCAACTGCCCCGGACCTCCAGGAAGTGTCCATCCACTGGCCAGGACCTCCAGGAAGTGTCCATCCACTGGCCAGGACCTGCAGGAGGAGTCTGTTTGTAATGAACAGGAACTGCAAGAAGTCTCTATGCAGGTGGTGTCCATCCAGTGTCCAGGAGTCTATCCACAGAGTAGGACCCACTTGAGGTGTCCCTACAATCAACAGGACCTGCAGACTGTGTCCATCCTCTGGCCAGGACTTGCAGGAGGTGTCCATCCACTGGCCAAGACCTGCAGGAGGTGTCCATTCATTGCCCCGGACCTCCAGGAAGTGTCCATCCACTGGCCAGGACCTGCAGGAGGTGGCCATCCACTGGCCAGGACCTGCAGGAGGTGTCCATCCACTGCCCCAGACCTCCAGGAAGTGTCCATCCACTGCCCTGGACCTGCAGGAGGTCTCCATCCACTGCCCCAGACCTCCAAGAAGTGTCCATCCACTAGCCAGTACCTACTTGAGGTGTCCCTACAATCATCAGGACGTGCAGGACGTGTCCATCTACTGCCCCGGACCTGCAGACTGTATCCGTCTACTGGCCAGGACCTCCAGGAAGTGTACATCCATTGGCCAGGACCTGCAGGAGGTGTCCATCCACTGCCCAGGACCTCCAGGAAGTGTCCATCCACTGGCCAGGACCTGCAGACTGTGTCCATCTACTGGCCAGGACCTCCAGGAACTGTCCATCCACTGCCCACGACCTCCAGGAGGTGTCCATCCATTGGCCAGGACCTGCAGACGGTGTCCATCTACTGGCCAGAACCTCCAGGTAGTGTCCATCCACTGGCCAGGACCTCCAGGTGTTGTGTACTTTATAGGGTGTCCATAAACGGGCTTTCTAGAATCATGTCCTTATATAGGCACAATTCGCCTTGCCCTTATATAGGCATAAAATCCCAGACCTTATTTAGGCATAAACCATGCATACCAAATACAGGCATGGATTCCGACATCCGTCCACCCTAGCGCTCTCAACGAGTCCATGAAAAACAGACCCTCAGGCTGCGGGAGTTTCCCTTGCCCAGGACTATTGATTTCTTCAAGGACTCATACATTATGCATGAACCTCTATTCGTTAGGGGATTCATTCATGACGTCTTTCGCTACCCAACTCACGTCAATGCTAACATTTTCAGGTATAAATATACCTTCCCAAACCCCTGTAAATCAGAGGAGACCTCGACTTCAGAGGAGCCCGATTCCCGGCCAGACGCACTGAGAAGACGCTGTCATTTCCTGCACGCAGAGTCCAGCTTCCAGTGATCTAACTTCCCTTGCGGGGTGTTGGAGTTCGAGTCCGGATAGAGATTCCTACCTCTCTCATTCTTCAGGTATGGAGCAGACTAGAACCTAGAGGGACTCTTGGCATACTAGACTCTTGGCATACTAGGCGTAACTTACTCTTAGTATACTCTAGTCAGGAATACAGCACCTACTTCTACTTCTCCCTACACCTAGGAAAAGTTAGGCACACTGGGTAGAACTAGGATAGAAACGCATTGTATCAGTACTCGCATTTTTAGGCTGTGTCATTTTATGTAAATGCATATATGCTGAAAAGATAATGCTAACGCAGTATTATTTATTTCTACTGCTCACTCGTACATTATTTATCTCGCATACTGTCTTGTGATCGTAACAGCACATCTAACGTACAACAGAAACAAGACTGTTCAATAAACCTTTTTATTGAAACGCCCGTCTGTTATTTCTGTGTAACTTTGAGGAGTAACTGAATCATGCACGACTGAGCTGAGTGAAATAGTTATCTATTGTTTCTACGACTCTGGGACACGTCCTGATTCTGTAAGGGAAACACAGTGGTCATGTTTTGCGGCTGCCAGAAACTAATCCCTTCTTGTTGTCAAGAAGTTTCTAGTGGCCTCTGAGCTAGCTGGCACAAGTAATTAAGTTTAATATACTCGATAGGGACATACCGACCTTAGTCCTATGTCAAACCTATAGGATATATTATTCCAATGCGCAGAGCCTATAAGGTAAATAGGAGCTACACTACACAGGAAGTGTCCATCCACTATCCAGGACCTGCAGGAAGTGTCCATCCACTATCCAGGACCTGCAGGAGGTGTCCATCCACCGGCCAGGACCTGCTCGAGTTGTCCATCCACTGGCCAGGACCTCCAGGAAGTGTCCATCCACTGCCCTGGACCTCCAGGAAGTGTCCATCCACTGCCCTGGACCTGCAGGAGGTGTCCATCCACTGCCCCAGGCCTCCAGGAAGTGTCCATCTACTGGCCAGGACCTACCTGAGGTGTCCCTACAATCATCAGGACCTGCAGGAGGTGTCCATCCACTGTCCAGGACCTCCAAGAAGTGTCCATCCACTGGCCAGGACATGCAGACTGTTTCCATCTACTGGCCAGGACCTCCAGGAACTGTCCATCTACTGCCCAGGACCTCCAGGAAGTGTCCATCCACTGGCCAAGACCTCCAGGGGGTGTCCATCCACTGGCCAGGACCTGCAGGAGGTGTCCATCCACTGGCCAGGACCTACAGGAGGAGTCTGTTTGTAATTAACTGGAACTGCAAGAAGTCTCTATGCAGGAGGTGTCCATCCAGTGTCCAGGAGTCTATCCACTGAGTAGGACCCACTTGAGGCGTCTCTACAATCAACAGGACCTCCAGAAAGTGTCCATCCGCTGGCCATGACCTGTAGGAGATGTCCATCTACTGGCCAGGACCTGCAGACTGTGTCCATCCACTGGCCATGACCTGTAGGAGGTGTGCATTCTCTGGCCCGGACCTGTAGGCGGTGTCCATCTACTGCCCCGGACCTCCAGGAAGTGTCCATCCACTGGCCAGGACCTCCAGGAAGTGTCCATCCACTGGCCAGGACCTGCAGGAGTTGTCCATCCACCAGCCAGGACCTGCAGGAGGTGTCCATCCACTGGCCAGGACCTGCAGGAGGTGTCCATCCACTGCCCCGGACCTCCAGGAAGTGTCCATCTACTGGCCAGGACCTGCAGGAGGTGTCCATCCACTGGCCAGGACCTGCAGGAGGTGTCCATCCACTGCCCCCGACCGCCAGGAAGTGTCCATCCTCTGCCCTGGACCTGCAGGAGGTCTCCATCCACTGCCCCAGACCTCCAGGAAGTGTCCATCCACTGGCCAGTACCTACTTGAGGTGTCCCTACAATCATCAGGATCTGCAGGAGGTGTCCATCCACCGGCCACGACCTGCAGGAGGTGTCCATCCACTGCCCCGGACCTCCAGGAAGTGTCCATCCACTGCCCCGGACCTCCAGGGAGTGTCCATCCACTGGCCAGGACCTGCAGGAGGAGTCTGTTTGTAATGAACAGGAACTGCAAGAAGTCTCTATGCAGGAGGTGTCTATCCAGTGTCCAGGAGTTTATCCACTGAGTAGGACCCACTTGAGGTGACTCTACAAAGAACAGGACATCCAGAAAGTGTCCATGCACTGGCCAGGACCTGTAGGAGATGTCTATCCACTGGCCAGGACCTGCAGACTGTGTCCATCCACTGGCCAGGACCTGTAGGAGGTGTCCATCCACTGGCCAGGACCTGCAGGAGTTGTCCATCTACTGCACTGGACCTCCAGGAAGTGTCCTTCCACTGGCCAGGACCTCCAGGAAGTGTCCTTCCACTGGCCAGGACCTCCAGGAAGTGTCCATCCACTGGCCAGGACCTGCAGGAGGTGTCTATCCGCCGGCCAGGACATGTAGGAGGTGTCCATCCACTGGCCAGGACCTGTAGGAGATGTCCATCCACTGCCCGCACCTCCAGGAAGTGTCCTTCCACTGGCCAGGACCTCCAGGAAGTGTCCATCCACTGGCCAGGACCTGCAGGAGGTGTCCATCCGCCGGCCAGGACCTGCAGGAGGTGTCCATCCACTGGCCAGGACCTGCAGGAGGTGTCCATCAACTGCCCCGGACCTCCAGGAAGTGTCCATCCACTGGCCAGGACCTCCAGGAAGTGTCCATCCACTGGCCAGGACCTCCAGGAAGTGTCCATCCACTGGCCAGGACCTGCAGGAGGAGTCTGTTTCTAATGAACAGGAACTGCAAGAAGTCTCTATGCAGGTGGTGTCCATCCAGTGTCCAGGAGTCTATCCACAGAGTAGGACCCACTTGAGGTGTCCCTACAATCAACAGGTCCTCCAGAAAGTGTCCATCCACTGGCCAGGACCTGTAGGAGATGTCCATCCACTGGCCAGGACCTGCAGACTGTGTCCATCCTCTGGCCAGGACTTGCAGGAGGTGTCCATCCACTGGCCAAGACCTGCAGGAGGTGTCCATTCATTGCCCCGGACTTCCAGGAAGTGTCCATCCACTGGCCAGGACCTGCAGGAGGTGGCCATCCACTGGCCAGGACCTGCAGACTGTGTCCATCCACTGGCCAGGACCTGTAGCAGGTGTCCATCCACTGCCCAGGACCTGCAGGGGGTGTCCATCCACTGCCCAGGACCTGCAGGAGGTGTCCATCCACTGCCCCGGACCTCCAGGAAGTGTCCATACACTGGCCAGGACCTCCAGGAAGCGTGGATCCACTGGCCAGGACCTGCAGGAGGTGTCCATCCACTGGCCAGGACCTGCAGGAGGTGCCCATCCACTGCCCCAGACCTCCAGGAAGTGCCCATCCACTACCCCGGACCTGCAGGAGGTGTCCATTTACTGCCCCGGACCTCCAGGAAGTGTCTATCCACTGGCCAGGACCTACTTGAGGTGTCCCTACTATCATCAGGACCTGCAGGAGGTGTCCATCCACTGCCCCAGACCTGCACACCGTGTACATCTACTGGCCAGGACCTCCAGGAAGTGTCCATCCACTGGCCAGGACCTGCAGGAGCTGTCCATCCACTGCCCAGGACCTCCAGGAAGTGTCCATCCACTGGCCAGAACCTGCATACTGTGTCCATCTACTGGCCACAACCTCCAGGTACTGTCCATCCACTGCCCAGGACATCCAGGTAGTGTCCATCCACTATCCAGGACCTGCAGGAGGTGTCCATCCACCGGCCAGGACATACAGGAGTTATCCACCCACTGGCCAGGACTTGCAGGAGGTATCCATCCACTGGCCCGGACCTCCAGGAAGTGTCCATCCACTGCCCTGGACCTCCAGGAAGTGTCCATCCACTGCCCGGGCCTGCAGGAGGTGTCCATCACCTGCCCCGGACCTCCAGGAAGTGTCCATCCACTGGCCAGGACCTACCTGAGGTGTCCCTACGATCATCAGGACTTGCAGGAGGTGTCCATCCACGGCCCCGGACCTACAGACTGTGTCCATCTACTGGCCAGGACCTCCAGAAAGTGTCCATCCACTGGCCAGGACCTACCTGAGGTGTCCCTACAATCATCAGGACCTGCAGGAGGTGTCGATCTACTGCCCCGGACCTGCAGACTGTGTCCATCTACTGGCCTGGACCTCTAGGAAGTGTCCATCCACTGGCCAGGACCTGCAAGAGGTGTCCATCCACCGGCCAGGACCTGCAGGAGTTGTCCATCCACTGGCCAGGACCTGCAGGAGGTGTCCATCCACTGCCCCGGACCTCCAGGAAGTGTCCATCCACTGGCCAGGACCTGCAGGAAGTGTCTATCCAATGGCCAGGACCTGCAGGAGGTGTCCACCCACTGGCCAGGACCTGCAGGAGGTGTCCATCCACTTCCCCGGACCTCCAGGAAGTGCCCATCCACTGCCCCAGACCTCCAGGAAGTGTCCATCCACTACCCCAGACCTGCAGGAGGTGTCCATCCACTGCCCCGGACTTCTAGGAAGTGTCTATCCACTGGCCAGGACCTTCTTGAGGTGTCCCTACTATCATGAGGACCTGCAGGAGGTGTCCATCCACTGCCCCAGACCTGCACACCATGTACATCTACTGGCCAGGACCTCCAGGAAGTGTCCATCCACTGGCCAGGACCTGCAGGAGGTGTCCATCCACTGCCCAGGACCTCCAGGAACTGTCCATCCACTGCCCAGGACCTCCAGGAAGTGTCCATCCACTGGCCAGGACCTGCAGGTGGTGTCCATCCACTGCCCAGGACCTCCAGGAAGTGTCCATCCACTGCCCCGGACCTACAGGGAGTGTCCATCCACTGGCCAGGACCTGCAGGAGGAGTCTGTTTGTAACAAAAAGGAACTGCAAGAAGTCCCTATGCAGGAGGTGTCCATCCAGTGTCCAGGAGTCTATCCACTGAGAAGGACCCACTTGAGGTGTCCCTACAATCAACAGGACCTCCAGAAAGTGTCCATCCACTGGCCAGGACCTGTAGGAGATGTCCATCCACTGGCCAGGACCTGCAGGAGGTGTCCATCCACAGGCCAGGACCTCCAGGAAGTGTCCATCCACTGGCCAGGACCTGCAGGAGGTGTCCATCCACTGCCCCGGACCTCCAGGAAGTGTCCATCCACTGCCCCGGACCTCCAGGGAGTGTCCATCCACTGGCTAGTACCTGCAGGAGGCGTCTGTTTCTAATGAACAGGAACTGCAAGACGTCTCTATGCAGTAGGTGTCTATCCAGTGTCCAGGAGTTTATCCACTGAGTAGGACCCACTTGAGGTGACCCTACAAAGAACAGGACATCCAGAAAGTGTCCATGCACTGGCCAGGACCTGTAGGAGATGTCTATCCACTGGCCAGGACCTGCAGACTGTGTCTATCCACTAGCCAGGACCTTTAGGAGGTGTCCATCCACTGGCCAGGACCTGCAGGAGTTGTCCATCTACTGCCCTGGACCTCCAGGAAGTGTCCTTCCACTGGCCAGGACCTCCAGGAAGTGTCCATCCACTGGCCAGGACCTGCAGGAGGTGTCCATCTGCCGGCCAGGACCTGCAGGAGGTGTCCATCCACTGGCCAGGACCTGCAGGAGGTGTCCATCAACTGCCCCGGACCTCCAGGAAGTGTCCATCCACTGGCCAGGACCTCCAGGAAGTGTCCATCCACTGGCCAGGACCTGCAGGAGGAGTCTGTTTGTAATGAACAGGAACTGCAAGAAGTCTCTATGCAGGTGGTGTCCATCCAGTGTCCAGGAGTCTATCCACAGAGTAGGACCCACTTGAGGTGTCCCTACAATCAACAGGACCTGCAGACTGTGTCCATCCTCTGGCCAGGATTTGCAGGAGGTGTCCATCCACTGGCCAAGACCTGCAGGAGGTGTCCATTCATTGCCCCGGACCTCCAGGAAGTGTCCATCCACTGGCCAGGACCTGCAGGAGGTGGCCATCCACTGGCCAGGACCTGCAGGAGGTGTCCATCCACTGCCCCAGACCTCCAGGAAGTGTCCATCCACTGCCCTGGACCTCCAGGAAGTGTCCATCCACTGCCCTGGACCTGCAGGAGGTCTCCATCCACTGCCCCAGACCTCCAAGAAGTGTCCATCCACTAGCCAGTACCTACTTGAGGTGTCCCTACAATCATCAGGACGTGCAGGACGTGTCCATCTACTGCCCCGGACCTGCAGACTGTATCCGTCTACTGGCCAGGACCTCCAGGAAGTGTACATCCATTGGTCAGGACCTGCAGGAGGTGTCCATCCACTGCCCAGGACCTCCAGGAAGTGTCCATCCACTGGCCAGGACCTGCAGACTGTGTCCATCTACTGGCCAGGACCTCCAGGAACTGTCCATCCACTGCCCACGACCTCCAGGAGGTGTCCATCCACTGGCCAGGACCTGCAGACGGTGTCCATCTACTGGCCAGAACCTCCAGGTAGTGTCCATCCACTGGCCAGGACCTCCAGGTGTTGTGTACTTTATAGGGTGTCCATAAACGGGCTTTCTAGAATCATGTCCTTATATAGGCACAATTCGCCTTGCCCTTATATAGGCATAAAATCCCAGACCTTATTTAGGCATAAACCATGCATACCAAATACAGGCATGGATTCCGACATCCGTCCACCCTAGCGTCTCAACGAGTCCATGAAAAAACAGACCCTCAGGCTGCGGGAGTTTCCCTTGCCCAGGACTATTGATTTCTTCAAGGACTCATACATTATGCATGAACCTCTATTCCTTAGGGGATTCATTCATGACGTCTTTCGCTACCCAACTCACGTCAATGCTAACATTTTCAGGTATAAATATACCTTCCCAAACCCCTGTAAATCAGAGGAGACCTCGACTTCAGAGGAGCCCGATTCCCGGCCAGACGCACTGAGAAGACGCTGTCATTTCCTGCACGCAGAGAGTCCAGCTTCCAGTGATCTAACTTCCCTTGCGGGGTGTTGGAGTTCGAGTCCGGATAGAGATTCCTACCTCTCTCATTCTTCAGGTATGGAGCAGACTAGAACCTAGAGGGACTCTTGGCATACTAGACTCTTGGCATACTAGGCGTAACTTACTCTTAGTATACTCTAGTCAGGAATACAGCACCTACTTCTACTTCTCCCTACACCTAGGAAAAGTTAGGCACACTGGGTAGAACTAGGATAGAAACGCATTGTATCAGTACTCGCATTTTTAGGCTGTGTCATTTTATGTAAATGCATATATGCTGAAAAGATAATGCTAACGCAGTATTATTTATTTCTACTGCTCACTCTGTACATTATTTATCTCGCATACTGTCTTGTGATCGTAACAGCACATCTAACGTACAACAGAAACAAGACTGTTCAATAAACCTTTTATTGAAACGCCCGTCTGTTATTTCTGTGTAACTTTGAGGAGTAACTGAATCATGCACGACTGAGCTGAGTGAAATAGTTATCTATTGTTTCTACGACTCTGGGACACGTCCTGATTCTGTAAGGGAAACACAGTGGTCATGTTTTGCGGCTGCCAGAAACTAATCCCTTCTTGTTGTCAAGAAGTTTCTAGTGGCCTCTGAGCTAGCTGGCACAAGTAATTAAGTTTAATATACTCGATAGGGACATACCGACCTTAGTCCTATGTCAAACCTATAGGATATATTATTCCAATGCGCAGAGCCTATAAGGTAAATAGGAGCTACACTACACAGGAAGTGTCCATCCACTATCCAGGACCTGCAGGAAGTGTCCATCCACTATCCAGGACCTGCAGGAGGTGTCCATCCACCGGCCAGGACCTGCTCGAGTTGTCCATCCACTGGCCAGGACCTCCAGGAAGTGTCCATCCACTGCCCTGGACCTCCAGGAAGTGTCCATCCACTGCCCTGGACCTGCAGGAGGTGTCCATCCACTGCCCCAGACCTCCAGGAAGTGTCCATCTACTGGCCAGGACCTACCTGAGCTGTCCCTACAATCATCAGGACCTGCAGGAGGTGTCCATCCACTGTCCAGGACCTCCAAGAAGTGTCCATCCACTGGCCAGGACATGCAGACTGTTTCCATCTACTGGCCAGGACCTCCAGGAACTGTCCATCTACTGCCCAGGACCTCCAGGAAGTGTCCATCCACTGGCCAGGACCTCCAGGGGGTGTCCATCCACTGGCCAGGACCTGCAGGAGGTGTCCATCCACTGGCCAGGACCTACAGGAGGAGTCTGTTTGTAATTAACTGGAACTGCAAGAAGTCTCTATGCAGGAGGTGTCCATCCAGTGTCCAGGAGTCTATCCACTGAGTAGGACCCACTTGAGGCGTCTCTACAATCAACAGGACCTCCAGAAAGTGTCCATCCGCTGGCCATGACCTGTAGGAGATGTCCATCTACTGGCCAGGACCTGCAGACTGTGTCCATCCACTGGCCATGACCTGTAGGAGGTGTGCATTCTCTGGCCCGGACCTGCAGGCGGTGTCCATCTACTGCCCCGGACCTCCAGGAAGTGTCCATCCACTGGCCAGGACCTCCAGGAAGTGTCCATCCACTGGCCAGGACCTGCAGGAGTTGTCCATCCACCAGCCAGGACCTGCAGGAGGTGTCCATCCACTGGCCAGGACCTGCAGGAGGTGTCCATCCACTGCCCCGGACCTCCAGGAAGTGTCCATCTACTGGCCAGGACCTGCAGGAGGTGTCCATCCACTGGCCAGGACCTGCAGGAGGTGTCCATCCACTGCCCCGGACCGCCAGGAAGTGTCCATCCTCTGCCCTGGACCTGCAGGAGGTCTCCATCCACTGCCCCAGACCTCCAGGAAGTGTCCATCCACTGGCCAGTACCTACTTGAGGTGTCCCTACAATCATCAGGACCTGCAGGAGGTGTCCATCCACTGGCCAGGACCTGCAGGAGGTGTCCATCCACTGCCCCGGACCTCCAGGAAGTGTCCATCTACTGGCCAGGACCTGCAGGAGGTGTCCATCCACTGCCCAGGACCTCCAGGAAGTGTCCATCCACTGGCCAGGACCTGCAGACTGTGTACATCTACTGGCCACAACCTCCAGGAACTGTCCATCCACTGCCCAGGACCTCCAGGTAGCGTCCATCCACTATCCAGGACCTGCAGGAGGTGTCCATCCACGGGCAGGACCTGCAGGAGTTGTCCACCCACTGGCCAGGACCTGCAGGAGGTGTCCATCCACTGGCCCGGACCTCCAGGAAGTGTCCACCCACTGCCCTGGACCTCCAGGAAGTGGTCCATCCACTGCCCGGACCTGCAGGAGGTGTCCATCCACAGCCCCGGACCTCCAGGAAGTGTCCATCCACTGGCCAGGACCTACCTGAGGTGTCCTACAATCATCAGGACCTGCAGGAGGTGTCCATCCACTGTCCCTGACCTGCAGACTGTGTCCATCTACTGGCCAGGACCTCCAGGAAGTGTGGATCCAGTGGCCAGGACCTGCAGGAGGTGTCCATCCACCGGCCACGACCTGCAGGAGGTGTCCATCCACTGCCCCGGACCTCCAGGAAGTGTCCATCCACTGCCCCGGACCTCCAGGGAGTGTCCATCCACTGGCCAGCACCAGCAGGAGGAGTCTGTTTGTAATGAACAGGAACTGCAAGAAGTCTCTATGCAGGAGGTGTCTATCCAGTGTCCATGAGTTTATCCACTGAGTAGGACCCACTTGAGGTGACCCTACAAAGAACAGGACATCCAGAAAGTGTCCATGCACTGGCCAGGACCTGTAGGAGATGTCTATCCACTGGCCAGGACCTGCAGACTGTGTCCATCCACTGGCCAGGACCTGTAGGAGGTGTCCATCCACTGGCCAGGACCTGCAGGAGTTGTCCATCTACTGCCCTGGACCTCCAGGAAGTGTCCTTCCACTGGCCAGGACCTCCAGGAAGTGTCCATCCACTGGCCAGGACCTGCAGGAGGTGTCTATCCGCTGGCCAGGACATGCAGGAGGTGTCCATCCACTGGCCAGGACCTGTAGGAGGTGTCCATCCACTGCCCCGGACCTCCAGGAAGTGTCCTTCTACTGGCCAGGACCTCCAGGAAGTGTCCATCCACTGGCCAGGACCTGCAGGAGGTGTCCATCCGCCGGCCAGGACCTGCAGGAGGTGTCCATCCTTGGCCAGGACCTGCAGGAGGTGTCCATCAACTGCCCCGGACCTCCAGGAAGTGTCCATCCACTGGCCAGGACCTCCAGGAAGTGTCCATCCACTGGCCAGGACCTCCAGGAAGTGTCCATCCACTGGCCAGGACCTGCAGGAGGAGTCTGTTTGTAATGAACAGGAACTGCAAGAAGTCTCTATGCAGGTGGTGTCCATCCAGTGTCCAGGAGTCTATCCACAGAGTAGGACCCACTTGAGGTGTCCCTACAATCAACAGGTCCTCCAGAAAGTGTCCATCCACTGGCCAGGACCTGTAGGAGATGTCCATCCACTGGCCAGGACCTGCAGACTGTGTCCATCCTCTGGCCAGGACTTGCAGGAGGTGTCCATCCACTGGCCAAGACCTGCAGGAGGTGTCCATTCATTGCCCCGGACCTCCAGGAAGTGTCCATCCACTGGCCAGGACCTGCAGGAGGTGGCCATCCACTGGCCAGGACCTGCAGGAGGTGTCCATCCACTGCCCCAGACCTCCAGGAAGTGTCCATCCACTGCCCTGTACCTCCAGGAAGTGTCCATCCACTGCCCTGGACCTGCAGGAGGTCTCCATCCACTGCCCCAGACCTCCAAGAAGTGTCCATCCACTAGCCAGTACCTACTTGAGGTGTCCCTACAATCATCAGGACGTGCAGGACGTGTCCATCTACTGCCCCGGACCTGCAGACTGTATCCGTCTACTGGCCAGGACCTCCAGGAAGTGTACATCCACTGGCCAGGACCTGCAGGAGGTGTCCATCCACTGCCCAGGACCTCCAGGAAGTGTCCATCCACTGGCCAGGACCTGCAGACTGTGTCCATCTACTGGCCAGGACCTCCAGGAACTGTCCATCCACTGCCCAGGACCTCCAGGAAGTGTCCATCCACTGGCCAGGACCTGCAGACAGTGTCCATCTACTGGCCAGAACCTCCAGGAAGTGTCCATCCACTGGCCAGGACCTCCAGGAAGTGTCCATCCACTATCCAGGACCTGCAGGAAGTGTCCATCCACTATCCAGGACCTGCAGGAGGTGTCCATCCACCGGCCAGGACCTGCTCGAGTTGTCCATCCACTGGCCAGGACCTGCAGGAGGTGTCCATCCACTGGCCCGGACCTCCAGGAAGTGTCCATCCACTGCCCTGGACCTCCAGGAAGTGTCCATCCACTGCCCTGGACCTGCAGGAGGTGTCCATCCACTGCCCCAGACCTCCAGGAAGTGTCCATCTACTGGCCAGGACCTACCTGAGGTGTCCCTACAATCATCAGGACCTGCAGGAGGTGTCCATCCACAGTCCAGGACCTCCAAGAAGTGTCCATCCACTGGCCAGGACCTGCAGACTGTTTCCATCTACTGGCCAGGACCTCCAGGAACTGTCCATCTACTGCCCAGGACCTCCAGGAAGTGTCCATCCACTGGCCAGGACCTCCAGGGGGTGTCCATCCACTGGCCAGGACCTGCAGGAGGTGTCCATCCACTGGCCAGGACCTACAGGAGGAGTCTGTTTGTAATTAACTGGAACTGCAAGAAGTCTCTATGCAGGAGGTGTCCATCCAGTGTCCAGGAGTCTATCCACTGAGTAGGACCCACTTGAGGCGTCTCTACAATCAACAGGACCTCCAGAAAGTGTCCATCCACTGGCCATGACCTGTAGGAGATGTCCATCTACTGGCCAGGACCTGCAGACTGTGTCCATCCACTGGCCAGGACCTGTAGGAGGTGTGCATTCTCTGGCCCGGACCTGCAGGCGGTGTCCATCTACTGCCCCGGACCTCCAGGAAGTGTCCATCCACTGGCCAGGACCTGCAGGAGTTGTCCATCCACCAGCCAGGACCTGCAGGAGGTGTCCATCCACTGGCCAGGACCTGCAGGAGGTGTCCATCCACTGCCCCGGACCTCCAGGAAGTGTCCATCTACTGGCCAGGACCTGCAGGAGGTGTCCATGCACTGGCCAGGACCTGCAATAGGTGTCCATCCACTGCCCCGGACATCTAGGAAGTGTCCATCCACTTCCCCGGACCTCCAGGAAGTGTCCATCCACTGCCCCTGACCTCCAGGAAGTGTCCAACCACTGGCCAGGACCTCCTTGAGGTGTCCCTACTATCATCAGGACCTGCAGGAGGTGTCCATCCACTGGCCAGGATCTCCAGGAAGTGTCCATCCACTGGCCAGGACCTGCAGGAGGTGTCCATCCACTGGCCAGGACCTGCAGGAGGTGTCCATCCACTGCCCCGGACCTCCAGGAAGTGTCCATCCACTGCCCTGGACCTCCAGGAAGTGTCCATCCACTGCCCTGGACCTGCAGGAGGTCTCCATCCACTGCCCCAGACCTCCAAGAAGTGTCCATCCACTAGCCAGTACCTACTTGAGGTGTCCCTACAATCATCAGGACGTGCAGGACGTGTCCATCTACTGCCCCGGACCTTTAGACTGTATCCGTCTACTGGCCAGGACCTCCAGGAAGTGTCCATCCACTGTCCAGGACCTCCAAGAAGTGTCCATACACTGGCCAGGACCTGCAGACTGTTTCCATCTACTGGCCAGGACCTCCAGGAACTGTCCATCTACTGCCCAGGACCTCCAGGAAGTGTCCATCCACTGGCCAGGACCTCCAGGGGGTGTCCATCCACTGGCCAGGACCTGCAGGAGGTGTCCATCCACTGACCAGGACCTACAGGAGGAGTCTGTTTGTAATTAACTGGAACTGCAAGAAGTCTCTATGCAGGAGGTGTCCATCCAGTGTCCAGGAGTCTATCCACTGAGTAGGACCCACTTGAGGTGTCCCTACAATCAACAGGTCCTCCAGAAAGTGTCCATTCACTGGCTAGGATCTGTAGGAGATGTCCATCCACTGGCCAAGACCTGCAGACTGTGTCCATCCACTGGACAGGACCTATAGGAGATGTCCATCCACCGGCCAGGACCTGCAGGAGGTGTCCGTCCACTGGCCAGGACCTCCAGGAAGTGTCCATCCACAGGCCAGGACTTCCAGGAAGTGTCCATCCACTGGCCAGGACCTGCAGGAGGTGTCCATCCACTGGCCAGGACATGCAGGAGGTGTCCATCCACTGCCCCGGACCTCCAGGAAGTGTCCATCCACTGCCCCGGACCTCCAGGGAGTGTCCATCCACTGGCCAGGACCTGCAGGAGGAGTCTGTTTGTAATGAACAGGAACTGCAAGAAGTCTCTATGCAGGAGGTGTCTATCCAGTGTCCAGGAGTTTATCCACTGAGTAGGACCCACTTGAGGTGACCCTACAAAGAACAGGACATCCAGAAAGTGTCCATGCACTGGCCAGGACCTGTAGGAGATGTCTATCCACTGGCCAGGACCTGCAGACTGTGTCCATCCACTGGCCAGGACCTGTAGGAGGTGTCCATCCACTGGCCAGGACCTGCAGGAGTTGTCCATCTACTGCCCTGGACCTCCAGGAAGTGTCCTTCCACTGGCCAGGACCTCCAGGAAGTGGCCATCCACTGGCCAGGACCTGCAGGAGGTGTCTATCCGCCGGCCAGGACATGCAGGAGGTGTCCATCCACTGCCCTGGACCTGCAGGAGGTCTCCATCCACTGCCCCAGACCTCCAAGATGTGTCCATCCACTGAGCCAGTACCTACTTGAGATGTCCCTACAATCATCAGGACGTGCAGGACGTGTCCATCCACTGCCCCGGACCTGCAGACTGTATCCGTCTACTGGCCAGGACCTCCAGGAAGTGTACATCCACTGGCCAGGACCTGCAGGAGGTGTCCATCCACTGCCCAGGACCTCCAGGAAGTGTCCATCCACTGGCCAGGACCTGCAGACTGTGTCCATCTACTGGCCAGGACCTCCAGGAACTGTCCATCCACTGCCCAGGACCTCCAGGAAGTGTCCATCCACTGGCCAGGACCTGCAGACGGTGTCCATCTACTGGCCAGAACCTCCAGGAAGTGTCCATCCACTGGCCAGGACCTCCAGGAAGTGTCCATCCACTATCCAGGACCTGCAGGAAGGGTCCATCCACTATCCAGGACCAGCAGGAGGTGTCCATCCACCGGCCAGGACCTGCTCGAGTTGTCCATCCACTGGCCAGGACCTGCAGGAGGTGTCCATCCACTGGCCCGGACCTCCAGGAAGTGTCCATCCACTGCCCTGGACCTCCAGGAAGTGTCCATCCACTGCCCTGGACCTGCAGGAGGTGTCCATCCACTGCCCCAGACCTCCAGGAAGTGTCCATCTACTGGCCAGGACCTACCTGAGGTGTCCCTACAATCATCAGGACCTGCAGGAGGTGTCCATCCACTGTCCAGGACCTCCAAGAAGTGTCCATCCACTGGCCAGGACCTGCAGACTGTTTCCATCTACTGGCCAGGACCTCCAGGAACTGTCCATCTACTGCCCAGGACCTCCAGGAAGTGTCCATCCACTGGCCAGGACCTCCAGGGGGTGTCCATCCACTGGCCAGGACCTGCAGGAGGTGTCCATCCACTGGCCATGACCTACAGGAGGAGTCTGTTTGTAATTAACTGGAACTGCAAGAAGTCTCTATGCAGGAGGTGTCCATCCAGTGTCCAGGAGTCTATCCACTGAGTAGGACCCACTTGAGGCGTCTCTACAATCAACAGGACCTCCAGAAAGTGTCCATCCGCTGGCCATGACCTGTAGGAGATGTCCATCTACTGGCCAGGACCTGCAGACTGTGTCCATCCACTGGCCAGGACCTGTAGGAGGTGTGCATTCTCTGGCCCGGACCTGCAGGCGGTGTCCATCTACTGCCCCGGACCTCCAGGAAGTGTCCATCCACTGGCCAGGACCTCCAGGAAGTGTCCATCCACTGGCCAGGACCTGCAGGAGTTGTCCATCCACCAGCCAGGACCTGCAGGAGGTGTCCATCCACTGGCCAGGACCTGCAGGAGGTGTCCATCCACTGCCCCGGACCTCCAGGAAGTGTCCATCTACTGGCCAGGACCTGCAGGAGGTGTCCATGCACTGGCCAGGACCTGCAGTAGGTGTCCATCCACTGCCCCGGACCTCTAGGAAGTGTCCATCCACTGCCCCGGACCTCCAGGAAGTGTCCATCCACTGCCCCTGACCTCCAGGAAGTGTCCATCCACTGGCCAGGACCTACTTGAGGTATCCCTACTATCATCAGGACCTGCAGGAGGTGTCCATCCACTGGCCAGGACCTCCAGGAAGTGTCCATCCACTGGCCAGGACCTGCAGGAGGTGTCCATCCACTGGCCAGGACCTGCAGGAGGTGTCCATCCACTGCCCCGGACCTCCAGGAAGTTTCCATCCACTGCCCCGGACCTCCAGGAAGTGTCCATCCACTGCCCTGGACCTGCAGGAGGTCTCCATCCACTGCCCCAGACCTCCAGGAAGTGTTCATCCACTGGCCAGTACCTACTTGAGGTGTCCCTACAATGATCAGGACCTGCAGGAGGTGTCCATCCACTGCCCCTGACCTGCAGACTGTGTCCATCTACTGACCAGGACCTCCAGGAAGTGTGGATCCACTGGCCAGGACCTGCAGGAGGTGTCCATCCACCGGCCACGACCTGCAGGAGTTGTCCATCCACTGGCCAGGACCTGCAGGAGGTGTCCATCCACTGCCCCGGACCTCCAGGAAGTGTCCATCCACTGGCCAGGACCTCCAGGAAGTGTCCATCCACTATCCTGGACCTGCAGGAGGTGTCCATCCACTGCCCCGGACCTCCAGAAAGTGTCTATCCACTGGCCAGGACCTTCTTGAAGTGTCCCTACTATCATCAGGACCTGCAGGAGGTGTCCATCCACTGCCCCAGACCTGCACACCATGTACATCTACTGGCCAGGGCCTCCAGGAAGTGTCCATCCACTGGCCAGGACCTGCAGGAGGTGTCCATCCACTGCCCAGGACCTCCAGGAACTGTCCATCCACTGCCCAAGACCTCCAGGAAGTGTCCATCCACTGGCCAGGACCTCCAGGGAGAGTCCATCCACTGGCCAGGACCTGCAGGTGGTGTCCATCCACTGCCCAGGAACTCCAGGAAGTGTCCATCCACTGCCTCGGACCTCCAGGGAGTGGCCATCCACTGGCCAGGACCTGCAGGAGGAGTCTGTTTGTAATGAACAGGAACTGCAAGAAGTCTCTATGCAGGAGGTGTCCATCCAGTGTCCAGGAGTCTATCCACTGAGTAGGACCCACTTGAAGTGTCCCTACAATCAACAGGACCTCCAGAAAGTGTCCATCCACTGGCTAGGACCTGTAGGAGATGTCCATCCACTGGCCAGGACCTGCAGACTGTGTCCATCCACTGGCCAGGACCTACCTGGAGGTGTCCATCCACTGCACCAGGACCTGCAGGAGGTGTCCATCCACTGCCCCTGACCTGCAGACAGTGTCCATCTACTGGCCAGGACCTCCAGGAAGTGTCGATCCACTGGCCAGGACCTGCAGGAGGTGTCCATCCACCGGCCAGGACCTGCAGGAGTTGTCCATCCACTGGCCAGGACCTGCAGGAGGTGTCCATCCACTGTCCCGGACCTCCAGGAAGTGTCCATCCACTGCCCAGGACCTCCAGGAAGTGTCCATCCACTGGCCAAGACCTGCAGACGGTGTCCATCTACTGCCCCGGACCTCCAGGAAGTGTCTATCCACTGGCCAGGACCTTCTTGAGGTGTCCCTACTATCATCAGGACCTGCAGGAGGTGTCCATCCACTGCCCCAGACCTGCACACCGTGTACATCTACTGGCCAGGGCCTCCAGGAAGTGTCCATCCACTGGCCAGGACCTGCAGGAGGTGTCCATCCACTGGCCAGGACCTCCAGGAAGTGTCCATCCACTGCCCAGGACCTCCAGGAAGTGTCCATCCACTGGCCAGGACCTCCAGGGAGTGTCCATCCACTGGCCCATGGGACCACTGCCAGGAAGGTGTCCATCCACTGCAACGGACCTCCAGGAGTGGCCATCCACTGGCCAGGACCTGCAGGAGGAGTCTGTTTGTAATGAACAGGAACTGCAAGAAGTCTCTATGCAGGAGGTGTCCATCCAGTGTCCAGGAGTCTATCCACTGAGTAGGACCCACTTGAGGTGTCCCTACAATCAACAGGACCTCCAGAAAGTGTCCATTCACTGGCTAGGACCTGTAGGAGATGTCCATCCACTGGCCAGGACCTGCAGACTGTGTCCATCCACTGGCCAGGACCTGCAGGAGGTGTCCATCCACTGGCCAGGACCTGCAGGAGGTGTCCATCCACTGCCCAGGACCTCCAGGAAGTGTCCATCCACTGGCCAGGACCTCCAGGAAGTGTCCATCCACTGGCCAGGACCTGCAGGAGGTGTCCATCCACTGGCCAGGACCTGCAGGAGGTGTCCATCCACTGCCCAGGACCTCCAGGAAGTGTCCATCCACTGCCCCGGACCTCCAGGAAGTGTCCATCCACTGGCCAGGACCTGCAGGAGGAGTCTGTTTGTAATGAACAGGAACTGCAAGAAGTCTCTATGCAGGTGGTGTCCATCCAGTGTCCAGGAGTTTATCCACTGAGTAGGACCCACTTGAGGTGACCCTACAAAGAACAGGACATCCAGAAAGTGTCCATGCACTGGCCAGGACCTGTAGGAGATGTCTATCCACTGGCCAGGACCTGCAGACTGTGTCCATCCACTGGCCAGGACCTGTAGGAGGTGTCCATCCACTGGCCAGGACCTGCAGGAGTTGTCCATCTACTGCCCTGGACCTCCAGGAAGTGTCCTTCCACTGGCCAGGACCTCCAGGAAGTGGCCATCCACTGGCCAGGACCTGCAGGAGGTGTCTATCCGCCGGCCAGGACATGCAGGAGGTGTCCATCCACTGCCCTGGACCTGCAGGAGGTCTTCATCCACTGCCCCAGACCTCCAAGATGTGTCCATCCACTGACCAGTACCTACTTGAGGTTTCCCTACAATCATCAGGACCTGCAGGACGTGTCCATCCACTGCCCCGGATCTGCAGACTGTATCCGTCTACTGGCCAGGACCTCCAGGAAGTGTACATCCACTGGCCAGGACCTGCAGACTGTGTCCATCTACTGGCCAGGACCTCCAGGAACTGTCCATCCACTGCCCAGGACCTCCAGGAAGTGTCCATCCACTGGCCAGGACCTGCAGACGGTGTCCATCTACTGGCCAGAACCTCCAGGAAGTGTCCATCCACTGGCCAGGACCTCCAGGAAGTGTCCATCCACTATCAAGGACCTGCAGGAAGTGTCCATCCACTATCCAGGACCAGCAGGAGGTGTCCATCCACCGGCCAGGACCTGCTCGAGTTGTCCATCCACTGGCCAGGACCTGCAGGAGGTGTCCATCCACTGGCCCGGACCTCCAGGAAGTGTCCATCCACTGCCCTGGACCTCCAGGAAACGTCCATCCACTGCCCCGGACCTGCAGGAGGTGTCCATCCACTGCCCCAAACCTCCAGGAAGTGTCCATCTACTGGCCAGGACCTACCTGAGGTGTCCCTACAATCATCAGGACCTGCAGGAGGTGTCCATCCACTGTCCAGGACCTCCAAGAAGTGTCCATCCACTGGCCAGGACCTGCAGACTGTTTCCATCTACTGGCCAGGACCTCCAGGAACTGTCCATCTACTGCCCAGGACCTCCAGGAAGTGTCCATCCACTGGCCAGGACCTCCAGGGGTGTCCATCCACTGGCCAGGACCTGCAGGAGGTGTCCATCCACTGGCCATGACCTACAGGAGGAGTCTGTTTGTAATTAACTGGAACTGCAAGAAGTCTCTATGCAGGAGGTGTCCATCCAGTGTCCAGGAGTCTATCCACTGAGTAGGACCCACTTGAGGTGTCTCTACAATCAACAGGACCTCCAGAAAATGTCCATCCGCTGGCCGTGACCTGTAGGAGATGTCCATCTACTGGCCAGGACCTGCAGACTGTGTCCATCCACTGGCCAGGACCTGTAGGAGGTGTGCATTCTCTGGCTCGGACCTGCAGGCGGTGTCCATCTACTGCCCCGGACCTCCAGGAAGTGTCCATCCACTGGCCAGGACCTCCAGGAAGTGTCCATCCACTGGCCAGGACCTGCAGGAGTTGTCCATCCACCAGCCAGGACCTGCAGGAGGTGTCCATCCACTGGCCAGGACCTGCAGGAGGTGTCCATCCACTGCCCCGGACCTCCAGGAAGTGTCCATCTACTGGCCAGGACCTGCAGGAGGTGTCCATGCACTGGCCAGGACCTGCAATAGGTGTCCATCCACTGCCCCGGACCTCTAGGAAGTGTCCATCCACTTCCCTGGACCTCCAGGAAATGTCCATCCACTGCCCCTGACCTCCAGGAAGTGTCCATCCACTGGCCAGGACCTACTTGAGGTGTCCCTACTATCATCAGGACCTGCAGGAGGTGTCCATCCACTGGCCAGGACCTCCAGGAAGTGTCCATCCACTGGCCAGGACCTGCAGGAGGTGTCCATCCACTGGCCAGGACCTGCAGGAGGTGTCCAGCCACTGCCCCGGACCTCCAGGAAGTGTCCATCCACTGCCCCGGACCTCCAGGAAGTGTCCATCCACTGGCCAGGACCTGCAGGAGGTGTCCATCCACTGCCCTGGACCTCCAGGAAGTGTTCATCCACTGGCCAGTACCTACTTGAGGTGTCCCTACAATCATCAGGACCTGCAGGAGGAGTCCATCCACTGCCCTGGACCTGCAGACTGTGTCCGTCTACTGGCCAGGACCTCCAGGAAGTGTACATCCACTGGCGAGGACCTTCAGGAGGTGTCCATCCACTGCCCAGGACCTCCAGGAAGTGTCCATCCACTGGCCAGGACCTGCAGACTGTGTCCATCTACTGGCCACAACCTCCAGGAACTGTCCATCCACTGCCCAGGACCTCCAGGTAGCGTCCATCCACTATCCAGGACCTGCAGAAGGTGTCCATCCACCGGCCAGGACCTGCAGGAGTTGTCCACCCACTGGCCAGGACCTGCAGGAGGTGTCCATCCACTGGCCCGGACCTCCAGGAAGTGTCCACCCACTGCCCTGGACCTCCAGGAAGTGGTCCATCCACTGCCCGGACCTGCAGGAGCTGTCCATCAACTGCCCAGGACCTCCAGGAAGTGTCCATCCACTGGCCAGGACCTACCTGAGGTGTCCTACAATCATCAGGACCTGCAGGAGGTGTCCATCCACTGCCCCTGACCTGCAGACTGTGTCCATCTACTGGCCAGGACCTCCAGGAAGTGTGGATCCACTGGCCAGGACCTGCAGGAGGTGTCCATCCACCGGCCACGACCTGCAGGAGTTGTCCATCCACTGGCCAGGACCTGCAGGAGGTGTCCATCCACTGCCCCGGACCTCCAGGAAGTGTCCATCCACTAGCCAGGACCTCCAGGAAGTGCCCATCCACTATCCTGGACCTGCAGGAGGTGTCCATCCACTGCCCCAGATCTGCACACCATGTACATCTACTGGCCAGGGCCTCCAGGAAGTGTCCATCCACTGGCCAGGACCTGCAGGAGGTGTCCATCCACTGCCCAGGACCTCCAGGAACTGTCCATCCACTGCCCAAGACCTCCAGGAAGTGTCCATCCACTGGCCAGGACCTCCAGGGAGAGTCCATCCACTGGCCAGGACCTGCAGGTGGTGTCCATCCACTGCCCAGGAACTCCAGGAAGTGTCCATCCACTGCCTCAGACCTCCAGGGAGTGGCCATCCACTGGCCAGGACCTGCAGGAGGAGTCTGTTTGTCATGAACAGGAACTGCAAGAAGTCTCTATGCAGGAGGTGTCCATCCAGTGTCCAGGAGTCTATCCACTGAGTAGGACCCACTTGAAGTGTCCCTACAATCAACAGGACCTCCAGAAAGTGTCCATCCACTGGCTAGGACCTGTAGGAGATGTCCATCCACTGGCCAGGACCTGCAGACTGTGTCCATCCACTGGCCAGGACCTACCTGAGGTGTCCTACAATCATCAGGACCTGCAGGAGGTGTCCATCCACTGCCCCTGACCTGCAGACTGTGTCCATCTACTGGCCAGGACCTCCAGGAAGTGTGGATCCACTGGCCAGGACCTGCAGGAGGTGTCCATCCACCGGCCACGACCTGCAGGAGGTGTCCATCCACTGTCCCGGACCTCCAGGAAGTGTCCATCCACTGGCCAGGACCTCCAGGAAGTGTCCATCCACTATCCTGGACCTGAAGCAGGTGTCCATCCACTGCCCCGGACCTCCAGGAACTGTCCATCCACTGGCCAGGACCTCCAGGAAGTGTCCATCCACTGGCCAGGACCTGCAGGAGGTGTCCATCCACTGGCCAGGACCTCCAGGAAGTGTCCATCCACTGGCCAGGACCTGCAGGAGGTGTCCATCCACTGCCCAGGACCTCCAGGAACTGTCCATCCACTGCCCAAGACCTCCAGGAAGTGTCCATCCACTGGCCAGGACCTCCAGGAGAGTCCATCCACTGGCCAGGACCTGCAGGAGGTGTCCATCCACTGCCCCGGACCTCCAGGAAGTGTCCATCCACTGCCCCGGACCTCCAGGAAGTGTCCATCCACTGCCCTGGACCTGCAGGAGGTGTCCATCCACTGCCCCAGACCTCCAGGAAGTGTCCATCCACTGGCCAGGACCTCCAGGAAGTGTCCATCCACTGGCCAGGACCTGCAGGAGGTGTCCATCCACCAGCCAGGACCTGCAGGAGGTGTCCATCCACTGGCCAGGACCTGCAGGAGGTGTCCATCCACTGCCGGACCTCCAGGAGTCCATCCACCCGGACCTGAGAGTGTCCATCCACTGCGCCAGGACCTGCAGGAGGTGTCCATCCACTGCCCAGGACCTCCAGGAAGTGTCCATCCACTGCCCTGGACCTCCAGGAAGTGTCCATCCACTGCCCAGGACCTCCAGGAGTGTCCATCCACTGGCCAGGACCTCCAGGAAGTGTCCATCCACTGGCCAGGACCTCCAGGGGAAGTGTCCATCCACTGGCCAGGACCTCCAGGGAGAGTCCATCCACTGGCCAGGACCTGCAGGTGAGTGTCCATCCACTGCCCAGGAACTCCAGGAAGTGTCCATCCACTGCAACGGACCTCCAGGGAGTGGCCATCCACTGGCCAGGACCTGCAGGAGGAGTCTGTTTGTAATGAACAGGAACTGCAAGAAGTCTCTATGCAGGAGGTGTCCATCCAGTGTCCAGGAGCCTATCCACTGAGTAGGACCCACTTGAGGTGTCCCTACAATCAACAGGACCTCCAGAAAGTGTCCATTCACTGGCTAGGACCTGTAGGAGATGTCCATCCACTGGCCAAGACCTGCAGACTGTGTCCATCCACTGGACAGGACCTATAGGAGATGTCCATCTCACCGGCCAGACCTGCAGGAGGTGTTCACATCTTACAGCTGTGGGAATTCCAATGTCCATCCACTGTGGCCAAGACCTGCAGACTGCGACCATCCACTGGACAGGACCTATAGGAGATGTCCATCCACCGGCCAGACCTGCAGGAGGTGATCCATGCCGCAGGCCAGGAATTCCAGCAGGAGGTGTCCATCCACAGGCCAGGAATTCCAGGAAGTGTCCATCCACTGGCCAGGACCTGCAGGAGGTGTCCATCCACTGGCCAGGACATGCAGGAGGTGTCCATCCACTGCCCCGGACCTCCAGGAAGTGTCCATCCGCTGCCCTGGACCTCCAGGAAGTGTTCATCCACTGGCCAGTACCCACTTGAGGTGTCCCTACAATCATCAGGACCTGCAGGAGGAGTCCATCCACTGCCCTGGACCTGCAGACTGTGTCCGTCTACTGGCCAGGACCTCCAGGAAGTGTACATCCACTGGCCAGGACCTTCAGGAGGTGTCCATCCACTGCCCAGGACCTCCAGGAAGTGTCCATCCACTGGCCAGGACCTGCAGGACTGTGTCCATCTACTGGCCACAACCTCCAGGAACTGTCCATCCACTGCCCAGGACCTCCAGGTAGCGTCCATCCACTATCCAGGACCTGCAGAAGGTGTCCATCCACCGGCCAGGACCTGCAGGAGTTGTCCACCCACTGGCCAGGACCTGCAGGAGGTGTCCAACCACTGGCCCGGACCTCCAGGAAGTGTCCACCCACTGCCCTGGACCTCCAGGAAGTGGTCCATCCACTGCCCGGACCTGCAGGAGCTGTCCATCAACTGCCCAGGACCTCCAGGAAGTGTCCATCCACTGGCCAGGACCTACCTGAGGTGTCCTACAATCATCAGGACCTGCAGGAGGTGTCCATCCACTGCCCCTGACCTGCAGACTGTGTCCATCTACTGGCCAGGACCTCCAGGAAGTGTGGATCCACTGGCCAGGACCTGCAGGAGGTGTCCATCCACCGGCCACGACCTGCAGGAGTTGTCCATCCACTGGCCAGGACCTGCAGGAGGTGTCCATCCACTGCCCCGGACCTCCAGGAAGTGTCCATCCACTGGCCAGGACCTCCAGGAAGTGTCCATCCACTATCCTGGACCTGCAGGAGGTGTCCATCCACTGCCCCGGATCTCCAGAAAGTGTCTATCCACTGGCCAGGACCTTCTTGAAGTGTCCCTACTATCATCAGGACCTGCAGGAGGTGTCCATCCACTGCCCCAGATCTGCACACCATGTACATCTACTGGCCAGGGCCTCCAGGAAGTGTCCATCCACTGGCCAGGACCTGCAGGAGGTGTCCATCCACTGCCCAGGACCTCCAGGAACTGTCCATCCACTGCCCAAGACCTCCAGGAAGTGTCCATCCACTGGCCAGGACCTCCAGGGAGAGTCCATCCACTGGCCAGGACCTGCAGGTGGTGTCCATCCACTGCCCAGGAACTCCAGGAAGTGTCCATCCACTGCCTCAGACCTCCAGGGAGTGGCCATCCACTGGCCAGGACCTGCAGGAGGAGTCTGTTTGTAATGAACAGGAACTGCAAGAAGTCTCTATGCAGGAGGTGTCCATCCAGTGTCCAGGAGTCTATCCACTGAGTAGGACCCACTTGAAGTGTCCCTACAATCAACAGGACCTCCAGAAAGTGTCCATTCACTGGCTAGGACCTGTAGGAGATGTCCATCCACTGGCCAGGACCTGCAGACTGTGTCCATCCACTGGCCAGGACCTACCTGAGGTGTCCTACAATCATCAGGACCTGCAGGAGGTGTCCATCCACTGCCCCTGACCTGCAGACTGTGTCCATCTACTGGCCAGGACCTCCAGGAAGTGTGGATCCACTGGCCAGGACCTGCAGGAGGTGTCCATCCACCAGCCACGACCTGCAGGAGTTGTCCATCCACTGGCCAGGACCTGCAGGAGGTGTCCATCCACTGTCCCGGACCTCCAGGAAGTGTCCATCCACTGGCCAGGACCTCCAGGAAGTGTCCATCCACTATCCTGGACCTGCAGCAGGTGTCCATCCACTGCCCCGGACCTCCAGAAAGTGTCTATCCACTGGCCAGGATCTTCTTGAAGTGTCCCTACTATCATCAGGACCTGCAGGAGGTGTCCATCCACTGCCCCAGAACTGCACACCGTGTACATCTACTGGCCAGGGCCTCCAGGAAGTGTCCATCCACTGGCCAGGACCTGCAGGAGGTGTCAATCCACTGCCCAGGACCTCCAGGAACTGTCCATCCACTGCCCAAGACCTCCAGGAAGTGTCCATCCACTGGCCAGGACCTCCAGGGAGAGTCCATCCACTGGCCAGGACCTGCAGGTGGTGTCCATCCACTGCCCAGGAACTCCAGGAAGTGTCCATCCACTGCAACGGACCTCCAGGGAGTGGCCATCCACTGGCCAGGACCTGCAGGAGGAGTCTGTTTGTAATGAACAGGAACTGCAAGAAGTCTCTATGCAGGAGGTGTCCATCCAGTGTCCAGGAGCCTATCCACTGAGTAGGACCCACTTGAGGTGTCCCTACAATCAACAGGACCTCCAGAAAGTGTCCATTCACTGGCTAGGACCTGTAGGAGATGTCCATCCACTGGCCAAGACCTGCAGACTGTGTCCATCCACTGGACAGGACCTATAGGAGATGTCCATCCACCGGCCAGGACCTGCAGGAGGTGTCCATCCACTGGCCAGGACCTCCAGGAAGTGTCCATCCACAGGCCAGGAATTCCAGGAAGTGTCCATCCACTGGCCAGGACCTGCAGGAGGTGTCCATCCACTGGCCAGGACCTGCAGGAGGTGTCTATCCGCCGGCCAGGACATACAGGAGGTGTCCATCCACTGCCCTGGACCTGCAGGAGGTCTTCATCCACTGCCCCAGACCTCCAAGATGTGTCCATCCACTGACCAGTACCTACTTGAGGTATCCCTACAATCATCAGGACCTGCAGGACGTGTCCATCCACTGCCCCGGACCTGCAGACTGTATCCGTCTACTGGCCAGGACCTCCAGGAAGTGTACATCCACTGGCCAGGACCTGCAGACTGTGTCCATCTACTGGCCAGGACCTCCAGGAACTGTCCATCCACTGCCCAGGACCTCCAGGAAGTGTCCATCCACTGGCCAGGACCTGCAGACGGTGTCCATCTACTGGCCAGAACCTCCAGGAAGTGTCCATCCACTGGCCAGGACCTCCAGGAAGTGTCCATCCACTATCAAGGACCTGCAGGAAGTGTCCATCCACTATCCAGGACCTGCAGGAGGTGTCCATCCACCGGCCAGGACCTGCTCAAGTTGTCCATCCACTGGCCGGGACCTGCAGGTGGTGTCCATCCACTGGCCCGGACCTCCAGGAAGTGTCCATCCACTGCCCTGGACGTCCAGGAAACGTCCATCCACTGCCCCGGACCTGCAGGAGGTGTCCATCCACTGCCCCAAACCTCCAGGAAGTGTCCATCTACTGGCCAGGACCTACCTGAGGTGTCCCTACAATCATCAGGACCTGCAGGAGGTGTCCATCCACTGCCCCGAACCTGCAGACTGTGTCCATCTACTGGCCAGGACCTCCAGAAAGTGTCCATCCACTGGCCAGGACCTGCAGAAGGTGTCCATCCACTGTCCAGGACCTCCAAGAAGTGTCCATCCACTGGCCAGGACCTGCAGACTGTTTCCATCTACTGGCCAGGACCTCCAGGAACTGTCCATCTACTGCCCAGGACCTCCAGGAAGTGTCCATCCACTGGCCAGGACCTCCAGGGGTGTCCATCCACTGGCCAGGACCTGCAGGAGGTGTCCATCCACTGGCCATGACCTACAGGAGGAGTCTGTTTGTAATTAACTGGAACTGCAAGAAGTCTCTATGCAGGAGGTGTCCATCCAGTGTCCAGGAGTCTATCCACTGAGTAGGACCCACTTGAGGTGTCTCTACAATCAACAGGACCTCCAGAAAATGTCCATCCGCTGGCCGTGACCTGTAGGAGATGTCCATCTACTGGCCAGGACCTGCAGACTGTGTCCATCCACTGGCCAGGACCTGTAGGAGGTGTGCATTCTCTGGCTCGACCTGCAGGCGGTGTCCATCTACTTCCCCGGACCTCCAGGAAGTGTCCATCCACTGGCCAGGACCTCCAGGAAGTGTCCATCCACTGGCCAGGACCTGCAGGAGTTGTCCATCCACCAGCCAGGACCTGCAGGAGGTGTCCATCCACTGGCCAGGACCTGCAGGAGGTGTCCATCCACTGCCCCGGACCTCCAGGAAGTGTCCATCTACTGGCCAGGACCTGCAGGAGGTGTCCATGCACTGGCCAGGACCTGCAATAGGTGTCCATCCACTGCCCCGGACCTCTAGGAAGTGTCCATCCACTTCCCCGGACCTCCAGGAAATGTCCATCCACTGCCCCTGACCTCCAGGAAGTGTCCATCCACTGGCCAGGACCTACTTGAGGTGTCCCTACTATCATCAGGACCTGCAGGAGGTGTCCATCCACTGGCCAGGACCTCCAGGAAGTGTCCATCCACTGGCCAGGACCTGCAGGAGGTGTCCATCCACTGGCCAGGACCTGCAGGAGGTGTCCAGCCACTGCCCCGGATCTCCAGGAAGTGTCCATCCACTGCCCCGGACCTCCAGGAAGTGTCCATCCACTGCCCTGGACCTGCAGGAGGTCTCCATCCACTGCCCCAGACCTCCAGGAAGTGTTCATCCACTGGCCAGTACCTACTTGAGGTGTCCCTACAATCATCAGGACCTGCAGGAGGAGTCCATCCACTGCCCTGGACCTGCAGACTGTGTCCGTCTACTGGCCAGGACCTCCAGGAAGTGTACATCCACTGGCCAGGACCTTCAGGAGGTGTCCATCCACTGCCCAGGACCTCCAGGAAGTGTCCATCCACTGGCCAGGACCTGCAGACTGTGTCCATCTACTGGCCACAACTTCCAGGAACTGTCCATCCACTGCCCAGGACCTCCAGGTAGCGTCCATCCACTATCCAGGACCTGCAGGAGGTGTCCATCCACCGGCCAGGACCTGCAGGAGTTGTCCACCCACTGGCCAGGACCTGCAGGAGGTGTCCATCCACTGGCCCGGACCTCCAGGAAGTGTCCACCCACTGCCCTGGACCTCCAGGAAGTGGTCCATCCACTGCCCGGACCTGCAGGAGCTGTCCATCAACTGCCCAGGACCTCCAGGAAGTGTCCATCCACTGGCCAGGACCTACCTGAGGTGTCCTACAATCATCAGGACCTGCAGGAGGTGTCCATCCACTGCCCCTGACCTGCAGACTGTGTCCATCTACTGGCCAGGACCTCCAGGAAGTGTGGATCCACTGGCCAGGACCTGCAGGAGGTGTCCATCCACCGGCCACGACCTGCAGGAGTTGTCCATCCACTGGCCAGGACCTGCAGGAGGTGTCCATCTACTGCCCCGGACCTCCAGGAAGTGTCCATCCACTGGCCAGGACCTCCAGGAAGTGTCCATCCACTATCCTGGACCTGCAGGAGGTGTCCATCCACTGCCCCGGACCACCAGAAAGTGTCTATCCACTGGCCAGGACCTTCTTGAAGTGTCCCTACTATCATCAGGACCTGCAGGAGGTGTCCATCCACTGCCCCAGACCTGCACACCATGTACATCTACTGGCCAGGGCCTCCAGGAAGTGTCCATCCACTGGCCAGGACCTGCAGGAGGTGTCCATCCACTGCCCAGGACCTCCAGGAACTGTCCATCCACTGCCCAAGACCTCCAGGAAGTGTCCATCCACTGGCCAGGACCTCCAGGGAGAGTCCATCCACTGGCCAGGACCTGCAGGTGGTGTCCATCCACTGCCCAGGAACTCCAGGAAGTGTCTATGCAGGAGGTGTCCATCCAGTGTCCAGGAGTCTATCCACTGAGTAGGACCCACTTGAAGTGTCCCTACAATCAACAGGACCTCCAGAAAGTGTCCATCCACTGGCTAGGACCTGTAGGAGATGTCCATCCACTGGCCAGGACCTGCAGACTGTGTCCATCCACTGGACAGGACCTGCAGGAGGTGTCCATCCACTGGCCAGGACATGCAGGAGGTGTCCATCCACTGCCCCGGACCTCCAGGAAGTGTCCATCCACTGCCCCGGACCTCCAGGGAGTGTCCATCCAGTGTCCAGGAGTTTGAGGTGACCCTACAAAGAACAGGACATCCAGAAAGTGTCCATGCACTGGCCAGGACCTGTAGGAGATGTCTATCCACTGGCCAGGATCTGCAGGAGTTGTCCATCTACTGCCCTGGACCTCCAGGAAGTGTCCTTCCACTGGCCAGGACCTCCAGGAAGTGTCCATCCACTGGCCAGGACCTGCAGGAGGTGTCTATCCGCCGGCCAGGACATGCAGGAGGTGTCCATCCACTGGCCAGGACCTGCAGGAGGTGTCCATCCACTGCCCCGGACCTCCAGGAAGTGTCCATCCACTGGCCAGGACCTCCAGGAAGAGTCCATCCACTGGCCAGGACCTCCAGGAAGTGTCCATCCACTGGCCAGGACCAGCAGGAGGAGCCTGTTTGTAATGAACAGGAACTGCAAGAAGCCTCTATGCAGGAGGTGTCCATCCAGTGTCCAGGAGTCTATCCACAGAGTAGGACCCACTTGAGGTGTCCCTACAATCAACAGGTCCTCCAGAAAGTGTCCATCCACTGGCCAGGACCTATAGGAGATGTCCATCCACTGGCCAGGACCTGCAGGAGGTTTCCATCCACTGGCCAGGACCTGCAGGAGGTGTCCATTCACTTCCCCGGACCTCCAGGAAGTGTCCATCCACTGGCCAGGACCTCCAGGAAGTGTCCATCCACTGGCCAGGACCTGCAGGAGGTGGCCATCCACTGGCCAGGACCTGCAGGAGGTGTCCATCCACTGCCCCAGACCTCCAGGAAGTGTCCATCACCTGCCCTGGACCTCCAGGAAGTGTCCATCCACTGCCCTGGACGTGCAGGAGGTCTCCATCCACTGCCCCAGACCTCCAGGAAGTGTCCATCCACTGGCCAGTACCTACTTGAGGTGTCCCTACAATCATCAGGACATGCAGGAGGTGTCCATCAACTGCCCCGGACCTGCAGACTGTGTCCGTCTACTGGCCAGGACCTCCAGGAAGTGTACATTCACTGGATAGGACCTGCAGGAGGTGTCCATCCACTGCCCAGGACCTCCAGGAAGTGTCCATCCACTGGCCAGGACCTGCAGACTGTGTCCATCTACTGGCCAGGACCTCCAGGAACTGTCCATCCACTGACCAGGACCTCCAGGAAGTGTCCATCCACTCGCCAGGACCTGCAGACTGTGTCCACCTACTGGCCAGAACCTCCAGGAACTGTCCATCCAATGCCCAAGACCTCCAGGAAGTGTCCATCCACTATTCAGGACCTGCAGGAAGTGTCCATCCACTATCCAGGACCTGCAGGTGGTGTCCATCCACCGGCCAGGACCTGCTCGAGTTGTCCATCCACTGGCCAGGACCTGCAGCAGGTGTCCATCCACTGGCCTGGACCTCCAGGAAGTGTCCATCCACTGCCCTGGACCTCCACGAAGTGTTCATCCACTGCCCCGGATCTGCAGGAGGTGTCCATCCACTGCCCCAGACCTCCAGGAAGTGTCCATCCACTGGCCAGGACCTGTAGACTGTTTCCATCTACTGGCCAGGACCTCCAGGAAGTGGTCCATCCACTGCCCGGACCTGCAGGAGGTGTCCATCCACTGCCCCAGACCTCCAGGAAGTGTCCATCCACTGGCCAGGACCTACCTGAGGTGTCCTACAATCATCAGGACCTGCAGGAGGTGTCCATCCACTGCCCCGAACCTGCAGACTGTGTCTATCTACTGGCCAGGACCTCAAGGAAGTGTGGATCCACTGTCCAGGACCTGCAGGAGGTGTTCATCCACCGACCAGGACATGCAGGAGTTGTCCATCCACTGGCCAGGACCTGCAGGAGGTGTCCAACCACTGCCCTGGACCTCCAGGAAGTGTCCATCCACTGGCCAGGACCTGCAGGAAGAGTCTATCAAATGGCCAGGTCCTGCAAGAGGTGTCCATCCACTGGCCAGGACCTGCAGGAGGAGTCTGTTTGTAATGAACAGGAACTGCAAGAAGTCTCTATGCAGGAGGTGTCTATCTAGTGTCCAGGAGTTTATCCACTGAGTAGGACCCACTTGAGGTGACCCTACAAAGAACAGGACATCCAGAAAGTGTCCATGCACTGGCCAGGACCTGTAGGAGATGTCTATCCACTGGCCAGGACCTGCAGACTGTGTCCATCCACTGGCCAGGACCTGTAGGAGGTGTCCATCGACTGGCCAGGACCTGCAGGAGTTGTCCATCTACTGCCCTGGACCTCCAGGAAGTGTCCTTCCACTGGCCAGTACCTCCAGGAAGTGTCCATCCACTGGCCAGGACCTGCAGGAGGTGTCTATCCGCCGGCCAGGACATGCAGGAGGTGTCCATCACCTGCCCTGGACCTCCAGGAAGTGTCCATCCACTGCCCTGGACGTGCAGGAGGTCTCCATCCACTGCCCCAGACCTCCAGGAAGTGTCCATCCACTGGCCAGTACCTACTTGAGGTGTCCCTACAATCATCAGGACATGCAGGAGGTGTCCATCAACTGCCCCGGACCTGCAGACTGTGTCCGTCTACTGGCCAGGACCTCCAGGAAGTGTACATCCACTGGAGAGGACCTGCAGGAGGTGTCCATCCACTGCCCAGGACCTCCAGGAAGTGTCCATCCACTGGCCAGGACCTGCAGACTGTGTCCATCTACTGGCCAGGACCTCCAAGAACTGTCCATCCACTGACCAGGACCTCAAGGAAGTGTCCATCCACTCGCCAGGACCTGCAGACTGTGTCCACCTACTGGCCAGAACCTCCAGGAACTGTCCATCCAATGCCCAGGACCTCCAGGAAGTGTCCATCCACTATTCAGGACCTGCAGGAAGTGTCCATCCACTATCCAGGACCTGCAGGTGGTGTCCATCCACCGGCCAGGACCTGCTCGAGTTGTCCATCCACTGGCCAGGACCTGCAGCAGGTGTCCATCCACTGGCCTGGACCTCCAGGAAGTGTCCATCCACTGCCCTGGACCTCCACGAAGTGTTCATCCACTGCCCCGGATCTGCAGGAGGTGTCCATCCACTGCCCCAGACCTCCAGGAAGTGTCCATCCACTGGCCAGGACCTGTAGACTGTTTCCATCTACTGGCCAGGACCTCCAGGAAGTGGTCCATCCACTGCCAGGACCTGCAGGAGGTGTCCATCCACTGCCCCAGACCTCCAGGAAGTGTCCATCCACTGGCCAGGACCTACCTGAGGTGTCCTACAATCATCAGGACCTGCAGGAGGTGTCCATCCACTGCCCCGAACCTGCAGACTGTGTCTATCTACTGGCCAGGACTTCCAGGAAGTGTGGATCCACTGTCCAGGACCTGCAGGAGGTGTCCATCCACCGACCAGGACATGCAGGAGTTGTCCATCCACTGGCCAGGACCTGCAGGAGGTGTCCATCCACTGCCCTGGACCTCCAGGAAGTGTCCATCCACTGGCCAGGACCTGCAGGAAGTGTCTATCAAATGGCCAGGTCCTGCAAGAGGTGTCCATCCACTGGCCAGGACCTGCAGGAGGAGTCTGTTTGTAATGAACAGGAACTGCAAGAAGTCTCTATGCAGGAGGTGTCTATCCAGTGTCCAGGAGTTTATCCACTGAGTAGGACCCACTTGAGGTGACCCTACAAAGAACAGGACATCCAGAAAGTGTCCATGCACTGGCCAGGACCTGTAGGAGATGTCTATCCACTGGCCAGGACCTGCAGACTGTGTCCATCCACTGGCCAGGACCTGTAGGAGGTGTCCATCGACTGGCCAGGACCTGCAGGAGTTGTCCATCTACTGCCCTGGACCTCCAGGAAGTGTCCTTCCACTGGCCAGTACCTCCAGGAAGTGTCCATCCACTGGCCAGGACCTGCAGGAGGTGTCTATCCGCCGGCCAGGACATGCAGGAGGTGTCCATCCACTGGCCAGGACCTGCAGGAGGTGTCCATCCACTGCCCCGGACCTCCAGGAAGAGTCGATCCACTGGCCAGGACCTCCAGGAAGTGTCCATCCACTGGCCAGGACCAGCAGGAGGAGCCTGTTTGTAATGAACAGGAACTGCAAGAAGTCTCTATGCAGGAGGTGTCTATCCAGTGTACAGGAGTCTATCCACAGAGTAGGACCCACTTGAGGTGTCCCTACAATCAACAGGTCCTCCAGAAAGTGTCCATCCACTGGCCAGGACCTGTAGGAGATGTCCATCCACTGGCCAGGACCTGCAGACTGTGTGCATCCACTGGCCAGGACCTGCAGGAGGTTTCCATCCACTGGCCAGGACCTGCAGGAGGTGTCCATTCACTGCCCCGGACCTCCAGGAAGTGTCCATCCACTGGCCAGGACCTGCAGGAGGTGGCCATCCACTGCCCCAGAGCTCATGGAAGTGTCCATCACCTGCCATGGACCTCCAGGAAGTGTCCATCCACTGCCCTGGACGTGCAGGAGGTCTCCATCCACTGCCCCAGACATGCAGACTGTATCCGTCTACTGGCCAGGACCTCCAGGAAGTGTACATTCACTGGCCAGGACCTGCAGGAGGTGTCCATCCACTGCCCAGGACCTCCAGGAAGTGTCCATCCACTGGCCAGGACCTGCAGACTGTGTCCATCTACTGGCCAGGACCTCCAGGAACTGTCCATCCACTGCCCAGGACCTCCAGGAAGTGTCCATACACTGGCCAGGACCTGCAGACGGTGTCCATCTACTGGCCAGAACCTCCAGGAAGTGTCCATTCACTGGCCAGGACCTCCAGGAAGTGTCCATCCACTATCCAGGACCTGCAGGAATTGTCCATCCACTATCCAGGACCTGCAGGAGGTGTCCATCCACCGGCCAGGACCTGCTCGAGTTGTCCATCCACTGGCCAGGACCTGCAGGAGGTGTCCATCCACTGGCCCGGACCTCCAGGAAGTGTCCATCCACTGCCCAGGACCTCCAGGAAGTGTCCATCCACTGCCCTGGACCTGCAGGAGGTGTCCATCCACTGCCCCAGACCTCCAGGAAGTGTCCATCTACTGGCCAGGACCTACCTGAGGTGTCCCTACAATCATCAGGACCTGCAGGAGGTGTCTATCCACTGCCCCGAACCTGCAGACTGTGTCCGTCTACTGGCCAGGACCTCCAGGAAGTGTACATTCACTGGATAGGACCTGCAGGAGGTGTCCATCCACTGCCCAGGACCTCCAGGAAGTGTCCATCCACTGGCCAGGACCTGCAGACTGTGTCCATCTACTGGCCAGGACCTCCAGGAACTGTCCATCCACTGACCAGGACCTCCAGGAAGTGTCCATCCACTCGCCAGGACCTGCAGACTGTGTCCACCTACTGGCCAGAACCTCCAGGAACTGTCCATCCAATGCCCAAGACCTCCAGGAAGTGTCCATCCACTATTCAGGACCTGCAGGAAGTGTCCATCCACTATCCAGGACCTGCAGGTGGTGTCCATCCACCGGCCAGGACCTGCTCGAGTTGTCCATCCACTGGCCAGGACCTGCAGCAGGTGTCCATCCACTGGCCTGGACCTCCAGGAAGTGTCCATCCACTGCCCTGGACCTCCACGAAGTGTTCATCCACTGCCCCGGATCTGCAGGAGGTGTCCATCCACTGCCCCAGACCTCCAGGAAGTGTCCATCCACTGGCCAGGACCTGTAGACTGTTTCCATCTACTGGCCAGGACCTCCAGGAAGTGGTCCATCCACTGCCCGGACCTGCAGGAGGTGTCCATCCACTGCCCCAGACCTCCAGGAAGTGTCCATCCACTGGCCAGGACCTACCTGAGGTGTCCTACAATCATCAGGACCTGCAGGAGGTGTCCATCCACTGCCCCGAACCTGCAGACTGTGTCTATCTACTGGCCAGGACCTCAAGGAAGTGTGGATCCACTGTCCAGGACCTGCAGGAGGTGTTCATCCACCGACCAGGACATGCAGGAGTTGTCCATCCACTGGCCAGGACCTGCAGGAGGTGTCCAACCACTGCCCTGGACCTCCAGGAAGTGTCCATCCACTGGCCAGGACCTGCAGGAAGTGTCTATCAAATGGCCAGGTCCTGCAAGAGGTGTCCATCCACTGGCCAGGACCTGCAGGAGGAGTCTGTTTGTAATGAACAGGAACTGCAAGAAGTCTCTATGCAGGAGGTGTCTATCTAGTGTCCAGGAGTTTATCCACTGAGTAGGACCCACTTGAGGTGACCCTACAAAGAACAGGACATCCAGAAAGTGTCCATGCACTGGCCAGGACCTGTAGGAGATGTCTATCCACTGGCCAGGACCTGCAGACTGTGTCCATCCACTGGCCAGGACCTGTAGGAGGTGTCCATCGACTGGCCAGGACCTGCAGGAGTTGTCCATCTACTGCCCTGGACCTCCAGGAAGTGTCCTTCCACTGGCCAGTACCTCCAGGAAGTGTCCATCCACTGGCCAGGACCTGCAGGAGGTGTCTATCCGCCGGCCAGGACATGCAGGAGGTGTCCATCACCTGCCCTGGACCTCCAGGAAGTGTCCATCCACTGCCCTGGACGTGCAGGAGGTCTCCATCCACTGCCCCAGACCTCCAGGAAGTGTCCATCCACTGGCCAGTACCTACTTGAGGTGTCCCTACAATCATCAGGACATGCAGGAGGTGTCCATCAACTGCCCCGGACCTGCAGACTGTGTCCGTCTACTGGCCAGGACCTCCAGGAAGTGTACATCCACTGGATAGGACCTGCAGGAGGTGTCCATCCACTGCCCAGGACCTCCAGGAAGTGTCCATCCACTGGCCAGGACCTGCAGACTGTGTCCATCTACTGGCCAGGACCTCCAAGAACTGTCCATCCACTGACCAGGACCTCAAGGAAGTGTCCATCCACTCGCCAGGACCTGCAGACTGTGTCCACCTACTGGCCAGAACCTCCAGGAACTGTCCATCCAATGCCCAGGACCTCCAGGAAGTGTCCATCCACTATTCAGGACCTGCAGGAAGTGTCCATCCACTATCCAGGACCTGCAGGTGGTGTCCATCCACCGGCCAGGACCAGCTCGAGTTGTCCATCCACTGGCCAGGACCTGCAGCAGGTGTCCATCCACTGGCCTGGACCTCCAGGAAGTGTCCATCCACTGCCCTGGACCTCCACGAAGTGTTCATCCACTGCCCCGGATCTGCAGGAGGTGTCCATCCACTGCCCCAGACCTCCAGGAAGTGTCCATCCACTGGCCAGGACCTGTAGACTGTTTCCATCTACTGGCCAGGACCTCCAGGAAGTGGTCCATCCACTGCCAGGACCTGCAGGAGGTGTCCATCCACTGCCCCAGACCTCCAGGAAGTGTCCATCCACTGGCCAGGACCTACCTGAGGTGTCCTACAATCATCAGGACCTGCAGGAGGTGTCCATCCACTGCCCCGAACCTGCAGACTGTGTCTATCTACTGGCCAGGACTTCCAGGAAGTGTGGATCCACTGTCCAGGACCTGCAGGAGGTGTCCATCCACCGACCAGGACATGCAGGAGTTGTCCATCCACTGGCCAGGACCTGCAGGAGGTGTCCATCCACTGCCCTGGACCTCCAGGAAGTGTCCATCCACTGGCCAGGACCTGCAGGAAGTGTCTATCAAATGGCCAGGTCCTGCAAGAGGTGTCCATCCACTGGCCAGGACCTGCAGGAGGAGTCTGTTTGTAATGAACAGGAACTGCAAGAAGTCTCTATGCAGGAGGTGTCTATCCAGTGTCCAGGAGTTTATCCACTGAGTAGGACCCACTTGAGGTGACCCTACAAAGAACAGGACATCCAGAAAGTGTCCATGCACTGGCCAGGACCTGTAGGAGATGTCTATCCACTGGCCAGGACCTGCAGACTGTGTCCATCCACTGGCCAGGACCTGTAGGAGGTGTCCATCGACTGGCCAGGACCTGCAGGAGTTGTCCATCTACTGCCCTGGACCTCCAGGAAGTGTCCTTCCACTGGCCAGTACCTCCAGGAAGTGTCCATCCACTGGCCAGGACCTGCAGGAGGTGTCTATCCGCCGGCCAGGACATACAGGAGGTGTCCATCCACTGGCCAGGACCTGCAGGAGGTGTCCATCCACTGCCCCGGACCTCCAGGAAGAGTCGATCCACTGGCCAGGACCTCCAGGAAGTGTCCATCCACTGGCCAGGACCAGCAGGAGGAGCCTGTTTGTAATGAACAGGAACTGCAAGAAGTCTCTATGCAGGAGGTGTCTATCCAGTGTACAGGAGTCTATCCACAGAGTAGGACCCACTTGAGGTGTCCCTACAATCAACAGGTCCTCCAGAAAGTGTCCATCCACTGGCCAGGACCTGTAGGAGATGTCCATCCACTGGCCAGGACCTGCAGACTGTGTGCATCCACTGGCCAGGACCTGCAGGAGGTTTCCATCCACTGGCCAGGACCTGCAGGAGGTGTCCATTCACTGCCCCGGACCTCCAGGAAGTGTCCATCCACTGGCCAGGACCTGCAGGAGGTGGCCATCCACTGCCCCAGAGCTCATGGAAGTGTCCATCACCTGCCCTGGACCTCCAGGAAGTGTCCATCCACTGCCCTGGACGTGCAGGAGGTCTCCATCCACTGCCCCAGACATGCAGACTGTATCCGTCTACTGGCCAGGACCTCCAGGAAGTGTACATTCACTGGCCAGGACCTGCAGGAGGTGTCCATCCACTGCCCAGGACCTCCAGGAAGTGTCCATCCACTGGCCAGGACCTGCAGACTGTGTCCATCTACTGGCCAGGACCTCCAGGAACTGTCCATCCACTGCCCAGGACCTCCAGGAAGTGTCCATACACTGGCCAGGACCTGCAGACGGTGTCCATCTACTGGCCAGAACCTCCAGGAAGTGTCCATTCACTGGCCAGGACCTCCAGGAAGTGTCCATCCACTATCCAGGACCTGCAGGAATTGTCCATCCACTATCCAGGACCTGCAGGAGGTGTCCATCCACCGGCCAGGACCTGCTCGAGTTGTCCATCCACTGGCCAGGACCTGCAGGAGGTGTCCATCCACTGGCCCGGACCTCCAGGAAGTGTCCATCCACTGCCCAGGACCTCCAGGAAGTGTCCATCCACTGCCCTGGACCTGCAGGAGGTGTCCATCCACTGCCCCAGACCTCCAGGAAGTGTCCATCTACTGGCCAGGACCTACCTGAGGTGTCCCTACAATCATCAGGACCTGCAGGAGGTGTCTATCCACTGCCCCGAACCTGCAGACTGTGTCCATCTACTGGCCAGGACCTCCAGAAAGTGTCCATCCACTGGCCAGGACCTGCAGAAGGTGTCCATCCACTGTCCAGGACCTCCAAGAAGTGTCCATCCACTGGCCAGGACCTGCAGACTGTGTCCATCTACTGACCAGGACCTCCAGGAACTGTCCATCTACTGCCCAGGACCTCCAGGAACTGTCCATCCACTGGCCACGACCTACAGGAGGAGTCTGTTTGTAATTAACTGGAACTGCAAGAAGTCTCTATGCAGGAGGTGTCCATCCAGTGTCCAGGAGTCTATCCACTGAGTAGGACCCACTTGAGGCGTCTCTACAATCAACAGGACCTCCAGAAAGTGTCCATCCGCTGGACATGACCTGTAGGAGATGTCCATCTACTGGCCAGGACCTGCAGACTGTGTCCATCCACTGGCCAGGACCTGTAGGAGGTGTGCATTCTGTGGCCCGAACCTGCAGGCGGTGTCCATCTACTGCCCCGGACCTCCAGGAAGTGTCCATCCACTGGCCAGGACCTCCAGGAAGTGTCCATCCACTGGCCAGGACCTGCAGGAGTTGTCCATCCACCAGCCAGGACCTGCAGGAGGTGTCCATCCACTGGCCAGGACCTGCAGGAGGTGTCCATCCACTGCCCCGGACCTCCAGGAAGTGTCCATCTACTGGCCAGGACCTGCAGGAGGTGTCCATGCACTGGCCAGGACCTGCAATAGGTGTCCATCCACTGCCCCGGACCTCTAGGAAGTGTCCATCCTCTTCCCCGGACCTCCAGGAAGTGTCCATCCACTGCCCCTGACCTCCAGGAAGTGTCCATCCACTGGCCAGGACCTACTTGAGGTGTCCCTACTATCATCAGGACCTGCAGGAGGTGTCCATCCACTGGCCAGGATCTCCAGGAAGAGCCCATCCACTGGCCAGGACCTGCAGGAGGTGTCCATCCACTGGCCAGGACCTGCAGGAGGTGTCCATCCACTGCCCCGGACCTCAAGGAAGTGTCCATCCACTGCCCCGGACCTCCAGGAAGTGTCCATCCACTGCCCTGGACATGCAGGAGGTCTCCATCCACTGCCCCAGACCTCCAGGAAGTGTCCATCCACTGGCCAGTACCTACTTGAGGTGTCCCTACAATCATCAGGACCTGAAGGAGGTGTTCATCCACTGCCCTGGACCTGCAGACTGTGTCCCTCTACTGGCCAGGACCTCCAGGAAGTGTACATCCACTGGCCAGGACCTGCAGGAGGTGTCCATCCACTGCCCCGGACCTCCAGGAAGTGTCCATCCACTGGCCAGGACCTGCAGACTGTGTACATCTACTGGCCACAACCTCCAGGAACTGTCCATCCACTGCCCAGGACCTCCAGGTAGCGTCCATCCACTATCCAGGACCTGCAGGAGGTGTCCATCCACCGGCCAGGACCTGCAGGAGTTGTCCACCCACTGGCCAGGACCTGCAGGAGGTGTCCATCCACTGGCCCGGGCCTCCAGGAAGTGTCCACCCACTGCCCTGGACCTCCAGGAAGTGGTCCATCCACTGCCCGGACCTGCAGGAGGTGTCCATCCACTGCCCCAGACCTCCAGGAAGTGTCCATCCACTGGCCAGGACCTACCTGAGGTGTCCTACAATCATCAGGACCTGCAGGAGGTGTCCATCCACTGCCCCTGACCTGCAGACTGTGTCCATCTACTGGCCAGGACCACCAGGAAGTGTGGATCCACTGGCCAGGACCTGCAGGAGGTGTCCATCCACGGCCACGACCTGCAGGAGTTGTCCATCCACTGGCCAGGACCTGCAGAAGGTGTCCATCCACTGCCCCGGACCTCCAGGAAGTGTCCATCCACTGGCCAGGACCTCCAGGAAGTGTCCATCCACTATCCTGGACCTGCAGGAGATGTCCATCCACTGCCCCGGACCTCCAGGAAGTGTCTATCCACTGGCCAGGACCTTCTTGAGGTGTCCCTACTATCATTAGGACCTGCAGGAGGTGTCCATCCACTGCCCCAGACCTGCACACTGTGTACATCTACTGGCCAGGGCCTCCAGGAAGTGTCCATCCACTGGCCAGGACCTGCAGGAGGTGTCCATCCACTGGCCAGGACCTCCAGGAAGTGTCCATCCACTGGCCAGGACTTCCAGGAAGTGTCCATCCACTGGCCAGGACCTGCAGGAGGTGTCCATCCACTGCCCCGGACATCCAGGAAGTGTCCATCCACTGCCCTGGACCTCCAGGGAGTGTCCATCCACTGGCCAGGACCTGCAGGAGGAGTATGTTTGTAATGAACAGGAACTGCAAGAAGTCTCTATGCAGGAGGTGTCTATCCAGTGTCCAGGAGTTTATCCACTGAGTAGGACCCACTTGAGGTGACCCTACAAAGAACAGGACATCCAGAAAGTGTCCATGCACTGGCCAGGACCTGTAGGAGATGTCTATCCACTGGCCAGGACCTGCAGACTGTGTCCATCCACTGGCCAGGACCTGTAGGAGGTGTCCATCCACTGGCCAGGACCTGCAGGAGTTGTCCATCTACTGCCCTGGACCTCCAGGAAGTGTCCTTCCACTGGCCAGGACCTCCAGGAAGTGTCCATCCACTGGCCAGGACCTGCAGGAGGTGTCTATCTGCCGGCCAGGACATGTAGGAGGTGTCCATCCACTGGCCAGGACCTGCAGGAGGTGTCCATCCACTGCCCCGGACCTCCAGGAAGTGTCCATCTACTGGCCAGGACCTGCAGGAGGTGTCCATGCACTGGCCAGGACCTGCAATAGGTGTCCATCCACTACCCCGGACCTCTAGGAAGTGTCCATCCACTTCCCCGGACCTCCAGGAAGTGTCCATCCACTGCCCCTGACCTCCAGGAAGTGTCCATCCACTGGCCAGGACCTACTTGAGGTGTCCCTACTATCATCAGGACCTGAAGGAGGTGTCCATCCACTGGCCAGGACCTCCAGGAAGTGTCCATCCACTGGCCAGGACCTGTAGGAGGTGTCCATCCACTGGCCAGGACCTGCAGGAGGTGTCCATCCACTGCCCCGGACCTCCAGGAAGTGTCCATCCACTGGCCCGGACCTCCAGGAAGTGTTCATCCACTGCCCTGGACATGCAGGAGGTCTCTATCCACTGCTCCAGATCTCCAGGAAGTGTTCATCCACTGGCCAGTACCTACTTGAGGTGTCCCTACAATCATCAGGACCTGCAGGAGGTGTCCATCCACTGCCCTGGACCTGCAGACTGTGTCCGTGTACTGGCCAGGACCTCAAGGAAGTGTACATCCACTGGCCAGGACCTTCAGGAGGTGTCCATCCACTGCCCAGTGTAGGAGAGTAGGATATGCTTCACATGGGTACCCCCACTTTTTGCTGATGCATCACTGTTTTTCGACTTTAGTCTGGCTGGGGCCCTGCTAATCAGAACCCCAGCCTAGCTGAATCCTCTCTAAAATGGTTTCCAGGTGCCTTAGGCACATCTCTGATTGGAATCTGGAGTGCCCTTATAAGTCCCTAGTATATGGTATACTATGTACCCAGGGCATAGGTACCTCAGAGACCTACCAGGGGCTGCAGCATATATTGTGCCACCCCTGGAAGGCCATCCAAAATGACACCACAGGTCTGCTACTGCAGCCTGGGTAGGTGGTGCATGCACCCTTACTGTGATATAGGCTACCTATATCACTACATATGTACACACATATAAACCTATAAGTCACTCCTATGGCAGGCCTTATCAATCCTGAAGGCAGAGTGCTTGGTTCTTATGTGAGAGGGTGCCCCTGCATGAGCAGAGCCCCTCTGCAGCGTTCGGAGACCCTTCTCTGATGCTGTTTGTAGTGTAGCCTGACCATATACTTTTAAGTGCATTATATCCTCGCGGTACAATGCTAACTTTGGACGGGCTGCACCAAACATGTCGTGTTTGGTGTCAAACATCTTGGAATACTACCCCCCGCCAGTTCTGGCGGCGGGGTTGCATTCCACCCTTCTAGAGGAGAGACATGTACACACCGGGCTACCCGGTAACTTCTTTCAGAGCCCTGGCATCACAAAATGGATGCCGCTGCCACCGACACGGGTCTGGCCTCCTGCTGCTGACTGAAACTCCGGCAGGGGAGGCCTGGACAATAGGTTTCCTGTCGAAGGGAGGTGTAACCACCTCCCCAGACAGGATAGTGTGTATTGGGGCTGGGCGGGAGCACTCTCTGGTGCTTTGAAGTCCTGCACTGGAGGCACATTTGGTGTCCCTGTGCATATGCCAGTTCAAACCGGTTGCAGGGGCTACCTGCCCCTGCTCTGGCGCGAAACTGGACAAAGGGAAATGGGTGTAACCACCCTCTTCCCTGACCCTCCCATAGGTGGGTCGCCAGAGTATGTCCAACCCCTAACTTAGTATAAGTATGGGACCCCAGTCCTAGGACTTTAGATTTACCTGGACGAAACTCTGATACAGAATCCTGGACCTTCGACGCTCTACTTGAAGATTAGAGGACTGAAGAATCTCCTTGGGGTCAAGGAGTGACTCCCTGCTTGGCAGGCACCTAAGAAGCAATTGTCCGGTCTGCATCACTGAAGCTCCCGCCGGACGCCGAAGTCTTTGCATCACCAGGGGGATTTCCAGACTTCCCGAGGCTGCCCTGAGTCCCCAGCAAAGCTGAGGCCCGTAGCTGTCGTGGGTAATGTGGAACCGTGACTCCTGGACACCGAGTACTTTTGTAAGTGCATCCTTTTCCTGGTCTCCCACGAAGTTGTGCTTTGGGCTCCGAGTAGCCCCTGCATCCAGCACCGACTGCACCGAAGATCACTGGCCTCCACTCCACGAGTGTCCTGTGAGCCAGCTCCAAGTGCGTCCACTCGAGGCTCCTTCGCGGTCGCTAGTCCGTTGGCTAGTGGGCCCTCCCGAAGGCAACTCTTCTTCTGCTTGGGCTTCCCTGGTTGCTCCAGACGTGCCCTGACTTACCCTCGCTCGGTGAGTCCCTCAGACCTTGCTGGTCTGTACCACCGTCCTTCTTCTATTTCCACGTGACTTGCCGTTGCCAAGGCTTGTTGGGTCCAATCCGGTCGCCGACACCCCTGCAATCGACAGACGTCGTGGAACAGCTCGAATCCAGCTCCTGGTTGTCGTCGACGCCTCCTGGACCTCGTGGCTGAAGAGTCAAGACGACCGTCAACCTACCTGAAGCACCCGACATCGGTGGGCATCTGCTCATCGCCTTCCTGGTCACTGGCTAGTGACCCAGACTCTGTCCCCTCTGCTTTCAGGTTCTTCAGATCTTCGATCCACCTTGGATCCACCCGAACACTTTCGACTTGGTCGCCAGCAGCACTTTGCAGCAGATCGCCATTGAAAACGACGACAAAACCCGACCTCGAAAGACACCTATGCACCCGGCTTCCCTGGGTGAGGTAACTCGAGTACTCCGGTGCTCCCGTGGGCATAGACTCTAGAACAACCTAGTTCTAAAGGGGTTTGCTCCAAGTCCTCCTCTAAGTGTCCTTTTTCTTTAAAACTCCAACCGCGACATTCCCTATAGAAGTCAACGGCGGCTCGCGGCTGTGTTCTCACACTGCACGTGTCCCCGTGGGTCCCCTGTGTCACTACCTTGGGTGGTTCCTTGAGGGCCAAGCACTTCTACAGGCTCTAGGCCTTGTGTCTAGCTCAGTCGTGGTTCTTATACCACTTTATTGGTATATGGTTTGGTACGCCCCTAGGGCTCAAACGTGTATTTGTGCTATTACTGTTGATATTCGACTTGTAACTTATGTACTTCGAACTCTAGCCTCATAAAGAGACTAGTGGGGTGTGTTTAAGACTAAATACATATATTTTAAATATATACCTGGTGTGGTCCTCTTTCATTTGGTCACTCAAGAGATTATAGACTGGTAAAACAAGCTGCTTTACATTCCTTCAAGAGTTAGCCTGAAGGCTGCTCTCCATAGCTACCACTAGGATAGCTTTCAATAAAGGTTGTCTTTAACCTATCTCCAATAAGGGGTTGTTTGGACTGGTGCAAGGTGCCCACTATAATTAGTGGACAGCATATACCAGGCCAACTTCTCACACCCAGGACCTCCAGGAAGTGTCCATCCACTGGCCAGGACCTGCAGACTGTGTCCATCTACTGGCCACAACCTCCAGGAACTGTCCATCCACTGCCCAGGACCTCCAGGTAGCGTCCATCCACTATCCAGGACCTGCAGGAGGTGTCCATCCACCGGCCAGGACCTGCAGGAGTTGTCCACCCACTGGCCAGGACCTGCAGGAGGTGTCCATCCACTGGCCCGGACCTCCAGGAAGTGTCCACCCACTGCCCTGGACCTCCAGGAAGTGGTCCATCCACTGCCCGGACCTGCAGGAGGTGTCCATCCACTGCCCCGGACCTCCAGGAAGTGTCCATCCACTGGCCAGGACCTACCTGAGGTGTCCTACAATCATCAGGACCTGCAGGAGGTGTCCATCCACTGCCCCTGACCTGCAGACTGTGTCCATCTACTGGCCAGGACCTCCAGGAAGTGTGGATCCACTGGCCAGGACCTGCAGGAGGTGTCCATCCACCGGCCACGACCTGCAGGAGTTGTTCATCCACTGGCCAGGACCTGCAGGAGGTGTCCATCCACTGCCCCGGACCTCCAGGAAGTGTCCATCCACTGGCCAGGACCTCCAGGAAGTGTCCATCCACTATCCTGGACCTGCAGGAGGTGTCCATCCACTGCCCCGGACCTCCAGAAAGTGTCTATCCACTGGCAAGGACCTTCTTGAAGTGTCCCTACTATCATCAGGACCTGCAGGAGGTGTCCATCCACTGCCCCAGACCTGCACACCGTGTACATCTACTGGCCAGGGCCTCCAGGAAGTGTCCATCCACTGGCCAGGACCTGCAGGAGGTGTCCATCCACTGCCCAGGACCTCCAGGAACTGTCCATCCACTGCCCAGGACCTCCAGGAAGTGTCCATCCACTGGCCAGGACCTCCAGGGAGAGTCCATCCACTGGCCAGGACCTGCAGGTGGTGTCCATCCACTGCACAGGAACTCCAGGAAGTGTCCATCCACTGCCCGGACCTCCAGGGAGTGGCCATCCACTGGCCAGGACCTGCAGGAGGAGTCTGTTTGTAATGAACAGGAACTGCAAGAAGTCTCTATGCAGGAGGTGTCCATCCAGTGTCCAGGAGTCTATCCACTGAGTAGGACCCACTTGAGGTGTCCCTACAATCAACAGGGCCTCCAGAAAGTGTCCATCCACTTGCTAGGACCTGTAGGAGATGTCCATCCACTGGCCAGGACCTGCAGACTGTGTCCATCCACTGGACAGGACCAATAGGAGATGTCCATCCACCGGCCAGGACCTGCAGGAGGTGTCCATCCACTGGCCAGGACCTCCAGGAAGTGTCCATCCACTGGCCAGGACTTCCAGGAAGTGTCCATCCACTGGCCAGGACCTGCAGGAGGTGTCCATCCACTGGCCAGGACATGCAGGAGGTATCCATCCACTGCCCCGGACCTCCAGGAAGTGTCCATCCACTGCCCCGGACCTCCAGGGAGTGTCCATCCACTGGCCAGGACCTGCACGAGGAGTCTGTTTGTAATGAACAGGAACTGCAAGAAGTCTCTATGCAGGAGGTGTCTATCCAGTGTCCAGGAGTTTATCCACTGAGTAGGACCCACTTGAGGTGACCCTACAAAGAACAGGACATCCAGAAAGTGTCCATGCACTGGCCAGGACCTGTAGGAGATGTCTATCCACTGGCCAGGACCTGCAGACTGTGTCCATCCACTGGCCAGGACCTGCAGGAGTTGTCCATCTACTGCCCTGGACCTCCAGGAAGTGTCCTTCCACTGGCCAGGACCTGCAGGAGGTGTCTATCCGCCGGCCAGGACATGCAGGAGGTGTCCATCCACTGGCCAGGACCTGCAGGAGGTGTCCATCCACTGCCCCGGACTTCCAGGAAGTGTCCATCCACTGGCCAGGACCTCCAGGAAGAGTCCATCCACTGGCCAGGACCTCCAGGAAGTGTCAATCCACTGGCCAGTGTGAGAAGTTGGCCTGGTATATGCTGTCCACTAATTATAGTGGGCACCTTGCACCAGTCCAAACAACCCCTTATTGGAGATAGGTTAAAGACAACCTTTATTGAAAGCTATCCTAGTGGTAGCTATGGAGAGCAGCCTTCAGGCTAAGTCTTGAAGGAATGTAAAGCAGCTTGTTTTACCAGTCTATAATCTCTTGAGTGACCAAATGAAAGAGGACCACACCAGGTATATATTTAAAATATATGTATTTAGTCTTAAACACACCCCTCTAGTCTCTTTATGAGGCTAGAGTTCGAAGTACATAAGTTACAAGTCGAATATCAACAGTAATAGCACAAATACACGTTTGAGCCCTAGGGGCGTACCAAACCATATACCAATAAAGTGGTATAAGAACCACGACTGAGCTAGACACAAGGCCTAGAGCCTGTAGAAGTGCTTGGCCCTCAAGGAACCACCCAAGGTAGTGACACAGGGGACCCACGGGGGACGCGTGCAGTGTGAGAACACAGCCGCGAGCCGCCGTTGACTTCTATGGGGAATGTCGCGGTTGGAGTTTTAAAGAAAAAGGACACTTAGAGGAGGACTTGGAGCAAACCCCTTTAGAACTAGGTTGTTCTAGAGTCTATACCCACGGGAGCACCGGAGTACTCGAGTTACCTCACCCAGGGAAGCCGGGTGCATAGGTGTCTTTCGGGGTCGGGTTTCGTCGTCGTTTTCAATGGCGATCTGCTGCAAAGTGCTGCTGGCGACCAAGTCGAAAGTGTTCGGGTGGATCCAAAGGTGGATCGAAGATCTGAAGAACCTGAAAGCAGAGGGGACACAGTCTGGGTCACTAGCCAGTGACCAGGAAGGCGATGAGCAGATGCCCACCGATGTCGGGTGCTTCAGGTAGGCTGACGGTCATCTTGACTCTTCAGCCACGAGGTCCAGGAGGCGTCAACGACGACCAGGAGCTGGATTCGAGCTGTCCCACGACGTCTATCGATTGCAGGGGTGTCGGCGACCGGATTAGACCCAACAAGCCTTGGCAACGGCAAGTCTCGTAGAAACAAAGAAAGGACGTTGATGCAGACCAGCAAGGTCTGGGGGACTCACCCAGCGAGGGTAAGTCAGGGCACGTCTGGAGCAACCAGGAAAGCCCAAGCAGAAGAAGAGTTGCCTTCCGGAGGGCCCACTAGCCAACGGACTAGCGACCGCGAAGGAGCCTCGAGAGGACGCACTTGGAGCTGGCTCACAGGACACTCGTGGAGTGGAGGCCAGTGATCTTCGGTGCAGTCGGTGCTGGAGGCGGGGGCTACTCGGAACACAAAGCACAACTTCATGGGATACCAGGAAAAGGATGCACTTGCAAATGTGCTCGGTGTCCAGGGGTCACGGTTCCACGTTACCCACGACAGCTACGGGCCTCAGCTTTGCTGGGGACTCAGGGCAGCCTCGGGGAAGTCTGGAAATCTACCTCTGGTGATGCAAAGACTTCGGCGTCCGGCGGGAGCTTCGGCGATGCAGACCGGACAATTGCTTCTTTGGTGCCTGCCAAGCAGGGGAGTCACTCCTTGACCCCAAGGGAGATTCTTCAGTCCTCTAGTCTTTAAGTAGAGCGTCGAAGGTCCAGGATTCAGTGTCAGAGTTTTGTCCGGGTTAATCTAAAGTCCTAAGGACTGGGGTCCCATACTTATACAAAGTTAGGGGGTTGGACATACTCTGGGGACCCACCTATGGGAGGGTCAGGGAAGAGGGTGGTTACACCCCTTCCCTTTGTCCAGTTTCGCGCCAGAGCAGGGGCAGGTAGCCCCTGCAACCGGTTTGAACTGGCATATGCACAGGGACACCAAATGTGCCCCCAGTGCAGGACTTCAAAGCACCAGAGGGTGCTCCCGCCCAGCCCCAAAACACATTATACTGTCTGGGGAGGTGGTTACACCTCCTTGGGACAGGAAACCTATTGTCCAGGCCTCCCCTGCTGGAGTTTCAGTCAGCAGCAGGAGGCCAGACCCGTGTCTGTGGCAGCGGCATCCATTTTGTGATGCCAGGGCTCTGGAAAGAAGTTACCGGGTAGCCCGGTGTGTACATGTCTCTCCCTCTAGAAGGGTGGAATGCTACCCCCGCCGCCAGAATTGGCAGGGGGGTAGTATTCCAAGATGTTTGACACCAAACACGACATGTTTCTGTGCAGCCATCCCAAAGTTAGCATTTACCGCGAGGATATAATATACTTAAGAGTATATGGTCAGGCTGCACCACAAACAGCATCAGAGTATTGACTCCGAATGCTGCAGAGGGGCCCTGCTCATGCAGGGCACCCTCTCACATAAAAACCAAGCACTCTGCCTTCAGGATTGTTAAGGCCTGCCATAGGAGTGACTTATAGGTTTATATGTGTGTGCAATTGTAGTGATATAGGTAGCCTATATCACAGTAAGGGCGCATGCACCACCTTACCCAGGCTGCAGTAGCAGACCAGTGGTGTCATTTTGGATGGCCTTCCAGGGGTGGCACAATACATGCTGCAGCCCCTGGTAGGCCTCTGAGGTACCTATGCCCTGGGTACATAGTATACCATATACTAGGGACTTATAAGGGCACTCCAGATTCCAATCAGAGATGTGCCTAAGGCACATGGAAACCATTTTAGAGAGGAAGCAGCTAGGCTGGGGTTCTGATTAGCAGGGCCCCAGCCAGACTAAAGTCGAAAAACAGTGAAGCATCAGCAAAAAGTGGGGGTACCCATGTGAAGCAGATCCTACTCTTCTACAGCCAGGACCTGCAGGAGGAGTCTGTTTGTAATGAACAGGAACTGCAAGAAGTCTCTATGCAGGAGGTGTCCATCCAGTGTCCAGGAGTCTATCCACAGAGTAGGACCCACTTGAGGTGTCCCTACAATCAACAGGTCCTCCAGAAAGTGTCCATCCACTGGCCAGGACCTGTAGGAGATGTCCATCCACTGGCCAGGACCTGCAGACTGTGTCCATCCACTGGCCAGGACCTGCAGGAGGTTTCCATCCACTGGCCAGGACCTGCAGGAGTTGTCCATTCACTGCCCCGGACCTCCAGGAAGTGTCCATTCACTGGCCAGGACCTCCAGGAAGTGTCCATCCACTGGCCAGGACCTGCAGGAGGTGGCCATCCACTGGCCAGGACCTGCAGGAGGTGTCCATCACCTGCCCTGGACCTCCAGGAAGTGTCCATCCACTGCCCTGGACGTGCAGGAGCTATCCATCCACTGCCCCAGACCTCCAGGAAGTGTCCATCCACTGGCCAGTACCTACTTGAGGTGTCCCTACAATCATCAGGACATTCAGGAGGTGTCCATCAACTGCCCCGGACCTGCAGACTGTGTCTGTCTACTGGCCAGGACCTGCAGGAGGTTTCCATCCACTGGCCAGGACCTGCAGGAGGTGTCCATTCACTGCCCCGGACCTCCAGGAAGTGTCCATTCACTGGCCAGGACCTCCAGGAAGTGTCCATCCACTGGCCAGGACCTGCAGGAGGTGGCCATCCACTGGCCAGGACCTGCAGGAGGTGTCCATCACCTGCCCTGGACCTCCAGGAAGTGTCCATCCACTGCCCTGGACGTGCAGGAGGTCTCCATCCACTGCCCCATACCTCCAGGAAGTGTCCATCCACTGGCCAGTACCTACTTGAGGTGTCCCTACAATCATCAGGACATGCAGGAGGTGTCCATCAACTGCCCCGGACCTGCAGACTGTGTCTGTCTACTGGCCAGGACCTCCAGGAAGTGTACATCCACTGGCCAGGACCTGCAGGAGGTGTCCATCCACTGCACAGGACCTCCAGGAAGTGTCCATCCACTGGCCAGGACCTGCAGACTGTGTCCATCTACTGGCCAGGACCTCCAGGAACTGTCCATCCACTGCCCAGGACCTCCAGGAAGTGTCCATCCACTCGCCAGGACCTGCAGACTGTGTCCATCTACTGACCAGAACCTCCAGGAACTGTCCATCCAATGCCCAGGACTTCCAGGAAGTGTCCATCCACTATTCAGGAGCTGCAGGAAGTGTCCATCCACTATCCAGGACCTGCAGGTGGTGTCCATCCACCGGCCAGGACCTGCTCGAGTTGTCCATCCACTGGCCAGGACCTGCAGGAGGTGTCCATCCACTGGCCTGGACCTCCAGGAAGTGTCCATCCACTGCCCTGGACCTCCAGGAAGTGTTCATCCACTGCCCCGGATCTGCAGGAGGTGTCCATCCACTGCCCCAGACCTCCAGGAAGTGTCCATCCACTGGCCAGGACCTGTAGACTGTTTCCATCTACTGGCCAGGACCTCCAGGAAGTGGTCCATCCACTGCCCGGACCTGCAGGAGGTGTCCATCCACTGCCCCGGACCTCCAGGAAGTGTCCATCCAATGGCCAGGACCTACCTGAGGTGTCCTACAATCATCAGGACCTGCAGGAGGTGTCCATCCACTGCCCCGAACCTGCAGACTGTGTCCATCTACTGGCAGGGACCTCCAGGAAGTGTGGATCCACTGGCCAGGACCTGCAGGAGGTGTCCATCCACCGGCCAGGACCTGCAGCAGTTGTCCATCCACTGGCCAGGACCTGCAGGAGGTGTCCATCCACTGCCCTGGACCTCCAGGAAGTGTCCATCCACTGGCCAGGACCTGCAGGAAGTGTCTATCAAATGGCCAGGTCCTGCAGGAGGTGTCCATCCACTGCCCCGGACCTCCAAGAAGTGCCCATCCACTGCCCCAGACCTCCAGGGAGTGTCCATCCACTACCCCGGACCTGCAGGAGGTGTCCATCCACTGCCTCGGACCTCCAGGAAGTGTCTATCCACTGGCCAGGACCTTCTTGAGGTGTCCCTACTATCATCAGGACCTGCAGGAGGTGTCCATCCACTGCCCCAGACCAGCACACCGTGTACATCTACTGGCCAGGGCCTCCAGGAAGTGTCCATCCACTGGCCAGGACCTGCAGGAGGTGTCCATCCACTGCCCAGGACCTCCAGGAACTGTCCATCCACTGCCCAGGACCTCCAGGAAGTGTCTATCCACTGGCCAGGACCTCCAGGAAGTGTCCATCCACTGGCCAGGACCTGCAGGAAGTGTCCATCCACTGCCCCAGACCACCAGGGAGTGGCCATCCACTGGCTAGGACCTGCAGGAGGAGTCTGTTTGTAATGAACAGGAACTGCAAGAAGTCTCTATGCAGGAGGTGTCCATCCAGTGTCCAGGAGTCTACCCACTGAGTAGGACCCACTTGAGGTGTCCCTACAATCAACAGGACTTCCAGAAAGTGTCCATCCACTGGCCAGGACCTGTAGGAGATGTCCATCCACTGGCCAGGACCTGCAGACTGTGTCCATCCACTGGACAGTACCTATAGGAGATGTCCATCCACCGGCCAGGACCTGCAGGAGGTGTCCATCCACTGGCAAGGACCTCCAGAAAGTGTCCATCCACTGTCCAGGACTTCCAGGAAGTGTCCATCCACTGGCCAGGACCTGCAGGAGGTGTCCATCCACTGGCCAGGACCTGCAGGAGGTGTCCAGCCACTGCCCCGGACCTCCAGGAAGTGTCCATCCACTGCCCCGGACCACAAGGGAGTGTCTATCCACTTGCCAGGACCTGCAGGAGGAGTCTGTTTGTAATGAACAGGAACTGCAAGAAGTCTCTATGCAGGAGGTGTCTATCCAGTGTCCAGGAGTTTATCCACTGAGTAGGACCCACTTGAGGTGACCCTACCAAGAACAGGACATCCAGAAAGTGTTCCATGCACTGGCCAGGACCTGTAGGAGATGTCTATCCACTGGCCAGGACCTGCAGACTGTGTCCATCCACTGGCCAGGACCTGTAGGAGGTGTCCATCCACTGGACAGGACCTGCAGGAGTTGTCCATCTACTGCCCTGGACCTCCAGGAAGTGTCCTTCCACTGGCCAGGACCTCCAGGAAGTGTCCATCAACTGGCCAGAACCTGCAGGAGGTGTCTATCCGCCGGCCAGTACCTGCAGGAGGTGTCCATCCACTGGCCAGGACCTGCAGCAGGTGTCCATCCATTGCCCCGGACCTCCAGGAAGTGTCCATCCACTGGCCAGGACCTCCAGGAAGTGTCCATCCACTGGCCAGGACCTCCAGGAAGTGTCCATCCACTGGCCAGGACCTGCAGGAGGAGTCTGTTTGTAATGAACTGGAACAGCAAGAAGTCTCTATGCAGGAGGTGTCCATCCAGTGTCCAGGAGTCTATCCACAGAGTAGGTCCCACTTGAGGTGTCCCTACAATCAACAGGTCCTCCAGAAAGTGTCCATCCACTGGCCAGGACCTGTAGGAGATGTCCATCCACTGGCCAGGACCTGCAGACTGTGTCCATCCACTGGCCAGGACCTGCAGGAGGTTTCCATCCACTGGCCAGGACCTGTAGGAGGTGTCCATCCACTGCCCCAGACCTCCAGGAAGTGTCCATCACCTGCCCTGGACCTCCAGGAAGTGTCCATCCACTGCCCTGGACGTGCAGGAGGTCTCCATCCACTGCCCCAGACCTCCAGGAAGTGTCCATCCACTGCCCCGGACCTGCAGGAGGTGTCCATCCACTGCCCCGGACCTCCAGGAAGTGTCTATCCACTGCCCCGGACCTGTAGGAGGTGTCCATCCACTGTCTAGGACCTGCAGGAGGTGTCCATCCACCGGCCAGGACCTGCAGGAGTTGTCCACCCACTGGCCAGGACCTGCAGGAGGTGTCCATCCACTGGCCCGGACCTCCAGGAAGTGTCCACCCACTGCCCTGGACCTCCAGGAAGTGCTCCATCCACTGCCCGGACCTGCAGGAGGTGTCCATCCACTGCCCCGGACCTCCAGGAAGTGTCCATCCTCTGGCCAGGACCTACCTGAGGTGTCCTACAATCATCAGGACCTGCAGGAGGTGTCTATCCACTGCCCCGGACCTGCAGACTCTGTCCATTTACTGGCCAGGACCTCCAGGAAGTGTGGATCCACTGGCCAGGACCTGCAGGAGGTGTCCATCCACCGGCCAGGACCTGCAGGAGTTGTCCATCCACTGGCCAGGACCTGCAGGAGGTGTCCATCCACTGTCCCGGACCTCCAGGAAGTGTCCATCCACTGGCCAGGACCTGCAGGAAGTGTCCATCCACTACCCCGGACCTGCAGGAGGTGTCCATCCACTGCCCCGGACCTGCAGGAGGTGTACATCCACTGCCCTGGACCTCCAGGAAGTGCCCATCTACTGCCCCAGACCTCCAGCAAGTGTCCATCCACTACCCTGGACCTGCAGGAGGTGTCCATCCACTGCCCCGGACCTCCAGGAAGTGTCTATCCACTGCCCCGGACCTGTAGGAGGTGTCCATCCACTGTCTAGGACCTGCAGGAGGTGTCCATCCACCGGCCAGGACCTGCAGGAGTTGTCCACCCACTGGCCAGGACCTTCTTGAGGTGTCCCTACTATCATCAGGACCTGCAGGAGGTGTCCATCCACTGCCCCAGACCTGCACACCGTGTTCATCTACTGGCCAGGACCTCCAGGAAGTGTCCATCCACTGGCCAGGACCTGCAGGAGGTGTCCATCCACTGCCCAGGTCCTCCAGGAACTGTCCATCCACTGCCCAGGACCTCCACTGCCCAGGACCTCCAGGAAGTGTCCATCCACTGGCCAGGACCTCCAGGGAGTGTCCATCCACTGGCCAGGACCTGCAGGTGGTGTCCATCCTCTGCCCAGGACCTCCAGGAAGTGTCCATCCACTGCCCCAGACCTCTAGGGAGTGTCCATCCACTGGCCAGGACCTGCAGGAGGAGTCTGTTTGTAATGAAGAGGAACTGCAAGAAGTCTCTATGCAGGAGGTGTGCATCCAGTGTCCAGGAGTCTATCCACTGAGTAGGACCCACTTGAGGTGTCCAGAAAGTGTCCATCCGCTGGCCAGGACCTGTAGGAGATGTCCATCCACTGGCCAGGACCTGCAGACTGTGTCCATCCACTGGACAGGACCTGTAGGAGATGTCCATCCACCGGCCAGGATCTGCAGGAGGTGTCCATCCACTGGTCAGGACCTGCAGGAGGTGTCCATCCACTGGCCAGGACCTCCAGGAAGTGTCCATCCACTGGCCAGGACTTCCAGGAAGTGTCCATCCACTGGCCAGGACCTGCAGGAGGTGTCGTTCCACTGGCCAGGACCTCCAGGAAGTGTCCATCCACTGGCCAGGACCTGCAGGAGGTGTCCATCCGCCGGCCAGGACATGCAGGAGGTGTCCATCCACTGGCCAGGACCTGCAGGAGTTGTCCATCCACTGCCCCGGACCTCCAGGAAGTGTCCATCCACTGGCCAGGGCCTCCAGGATGTGTCCATCCACTGGCCAGGACCTCCAGGAAGTGTCCATCCACTGGCCAGGACCTCCAGGAAGTGCACATCCACTGGCCAGGACCTGCAGGAGGAGTCTGTTTGTAATGAACAGGAACTGCAAGAAGTCTCTATGCAGGAGGTGTCCATCCAGTGTCCAGGAGTCTATCCACTGAGTAGGACCCATTTGAGGCGTCCCTACAATCAACAGGTCCTCCAGAAAGTGTCCATCCACTGGCCAGGACCTGTAGGAGATGTCCATCCACTGGCCAGGACCTGCTGACTGTGTCCATCCACTGGCCAGGACCTGCAGGAGGTTTCCATCCACTGGCCAGGATCTGCAGAAGGTGTCCATTCACTGCCCCGGACCTCCAGGAAGTGTCCATCCACTGGCCAGGACCTCCAGGAAGTGTCCAAACATTGGCCAGGACCTGCAGGAGGTGGCCATCCACTGGCCAGGACCTGCAGGAGGTGTCCATCCATTGCCCCAGACCTCCAGGAAGTGTCCATCATCTGCCCTGGACCTCCAGGAAGTGTCCATCCACTGCCCTGGACGTGCAGGAGGTCTCCATCCACTGCCCCAGAGCTCCAGGAAGTGTCCATCCACTGGCCAGTACCTACTTGGGGTTTCCCTACAATCATCAGGACATGCAGGAGGTGTCCATCAACTGCCCCGGACCTGCAGACTGTGTCCGTCTACTGGCCAGGACCTCCAGGAAGTGTACATCCACTGGCCAGGACCTGCAGGAGGTGTCCATCCCCTGCCCAGGACCTCCAGGAAGTGTCCATCCACTGACCAGGACCTGCAGACTGTGTCCATCTACTGACCAGGACCTCCAGGAACTGTCCATCCACTGCCCAGGACCTCCAAGAAGTGTCCTTCCACTGGCCAGGACCTGTAGACTGTGTCCATCTACTGGCCAGAACCACCAGGAACTGTCCATCCAATGCCCAGGACCTCCAGGAAGTGTCCATCCACTATCCAGGACCTGCAGGAAGTGTCCATCCACTATCCAGGACCTGCAGGAGTTGTCCATCCACCAGCCAGGACCTGCTCGAGTTGTCCATCCACTGGCCAGGACCTGCAGGAGGTGTCCATCCACTGGCCCGGACCTCCAGGAAGTGTCCATCCACTGCCCTGGACCTCCAGGAAGTGTCCATCCACTGCCCCGGACCTGCAGGAGGTGTCCATCCACTGCCCCAGCCCTCCAGCAAGTGTCCATCCACTTGCCAGGACCTGCAGACTGTTTCCATCTACTGGCCAGGACCTCCAGGAACTGTCCATCCACTGCACAGGACCTCCAGGAAGTGTCCATCCACTGGCCAGGACCTCCAGGGAGTGTCCATCCACTGGCCAGGTCCTGCAGGAGGTGTCCATCCACTGCCCAAGACCTCCAGGAAGTGTCCATCCACTGCTCCGGACCTCCAGGGAGTGTCCATCCACTGGCCAGGATCTGCAGGAGGAGTCTGCTTGTAATGAACTGGAACTGCAAGAAGTCGCTATGCAGGAGGTGTCCATCCAGTGGCCAGCAGTCTATCCACTGAGTAGGACCCACTTGAGGTGTACCTACAATCAACAGGACCTCCAGAAAGTGTCCATCTGCTGGCCAGGACCGTTAGGAGATGTCCATCTACTCGCCAGGACCTGCAGACTGTGTCCATCCACTGGCCAGGACCTGTAGGAGGTGTGCATTCTCTGGCCCGGACCTACAGGAGGTGTCCATCTACTGCCCCGGACCTCCAGGAAGTGTCCATCCACTGGCCAGGACCTCCAGGAAGTGTCCATCCACTGGCCAGGACCTGCAGGAGTTGTCCATCCACCAGCCAGGACCTGCAGGAGGTGTCCATCCACTGGCCAGGACCTGCAGGAGGTGTCCATCCACTGTCCCGGACCTCCAGGAGGTGTCCATCCACTGGCCAGGACTTCCAGGAAGTGTCCATCCACTGGCCAGGACCTGCAGGAGGTGTCGTTCCACTGGCCAGGACCTCCAGGAAGTGTCCATCCACTGGCCAGGACCTGCAGGAGGTGTCCATCCGCCGGCCAGGACATGCAGGAGGTGTCCATCCACTGGCCAGGACCTGCAGGAGTTGTCCATCCACTGCCCCGGACCTCCAGGAAGTGTCCATCCACTGGCCAGGGCCTCCAGGATGTGTCCATCCACTGGCCAGGACCTCCAGGAAGTGTCCATCCACTGGCCAGGACCTCCAGGAAGTGCACATCCACTGGCCAGGACCTGCAGGAGGAGTCTGTTTGTAATGAACAGGAACTGCAAGAAGTCTCTATGCAGGAGGTGTCCATCCAGTGTCCAGGAGTCTATCCACTGAGTAGGACCCACTTGAGGCGTCCCTACAATCAACAGGTCCTCCAGAAAGTGTCCATCCACTGGCCAGGACCTGTAGGAGATGTCCATCCACTGGCCAGGACCTGCAGACTGTGTCCATCCACTGGCCAGGACCTGCAGGAGGTTTCCATCCACTGGCCAGGATCTGCAGAAGGTGTCCATTCACTGCCCCGGACCTCCAGGAACTGTCCATCCACTGGCCAGGACCTCCAGGAAGTGTCCAAACATTGGCCAGGACCTGCAGGAGGTGGCCATCCACTGGCCAGGACCTGCAGGAGGTGTCCATCCATTGCCCCAGACCTCCAGGAAGTGTCCATCATCTGCCCTGGACCTCCAGGAAGTGTCCATCCACTGCCCTGGACGTGCAGGAGGTCTCCATCCACTGCCCCAGAGCTCCAGGAAGTGTCCATCCACTGGCCAGTACCTACTTGGGGTTTCCCTACAATCATGAGGACATGCAGGAGGTGTCCATCAACTGCCCCGGACCTGCAGACTGTGTCCGTCTACTGGCCAGGACCTCCAGGAAGTGTACATCCACTGGCCAGGACCTGCAGGAGGTGTCCATCCCCTGCCCAGGACCTCCAGGAAGTGTCCATCCACTGACCAGGACCTGCAGACTGTGTCCATCTACTGACCAGGACCTCCAGGAACTGTCCATCCACTGCCCAGGACCTCCAAGAAGTGTCCTTCCACTGGCCAGGACCTGTAGACTGTGTCCATCTACTGGCCAGAACCTCCAGGAACTGTCCATTCAATGCCCAGGACCTCCAGGAAGTGTCCATCCACTATCCAGGACCTGCAGGAAGTGTCCATCCACTATCCAGGACCTGCAGGAGTTGTCCATCCACCGGCCAGGACCTGCTCGAGTTGTCCATCCACTGGCCAGGACCTGCAGGAGTTGTCCATCCACTGCCCCGGACCTCCAGGAAGTGTCCATCCACTGGCCAGGGCCTCCAGGATGTGTCCATCCACTGGCCAGGACCTCCAGGAAGTGTCCATCCAATGCCCCAGCCCTCCAGCAAGTGTCCATCCACTTGCCAGGACCTGCAGACTGTTTCCATCTACTGGCCAGGACCTCCAGGAACTGTCCATCCACTGCACAGGACCTCCAGGAAGTGTCCATCCACTGGCCAGGACCTCCAGGGAGTGTACATCCACTGGCCAGGTCCTGCAGGAGGTGTCCATCCACTGCCCAAGACCTCCAGGAAGTGTCCATCCACTGCTCCGGACCTCCAGGTAGTGTCCATCCACTGGCCAGGATCTGCAGGAGGAGTCTGCTTGTAATGAACTGGAACTGCAAGAAGTCTCTATGCAGGAGGTGTCCATCCAGTGGCCAGCAGTCTATCCACTGAGTAGGACCCACTTGAGGTGTACCTACAATCAACAGGACCTCCAGAAAGTGTCCATCTGCTGGCCAGGACCGTTAGGAGATGTCCATCTACTGGCCAGGACCTGCAGACTGTGTCCATCCACTGGCCAGGACCTGTAGGAGGTGTGCATTCTCTGGCCCGGACCTACAGGAGGTGTCCATCTACTGCCCCGGACCTCCAGGAAGTGTCCATCCACTGGCCAGGACCTCCAAGAAGTGTCCATCCACTGGCCAGGACCTGCAGGAGTTGTCCATCCACCAGCCAGGACCTGCAGGAGGTGTCCATCCACTGGCCAGGACCTGCAGGAGGTGTCCATCCACTGTCCCGGACCTCCAGGAAGTGTCCATCCACTGGCCAGGACCTGCAGGAGGTGTCCATCCACTGGCCAGGACCTGCAGGAGGTGTCCATCCACTGCCCCGGACCTCTGGGAAGTGTCCATCCACTTCCCCCGGACCTCCAGGAAGTGTCCATCCACTGCCCCTGACCTCCAGGAAGTGTCCATCCACTGACCAGTACCTACTTGAGGTGTCCCTACTATCATCAGGACCTGCAGGAGGTGTCCATCCACTGGCCAGGACCTCCAGGAAGTGTCCATCCACTGGCCAGCACCTGCAGGAGGTTTCCATCCACTGTCCAGGACCTGCAGGAGGTGTCCATCCACTGCCCCGGGCCTCCAGCAAGTGTCCATCCACTGCCCTGGACCTCCAGGAAGTGTCCATCCACTGCCCTGGACCTGCAGGAGGTCTCCATCCACTGCCCCAGACCTCCAGGAAGTGTCCATCCACTGGCCAGTACCTACTTGAGGACCTGCAGACTGTGTCCATCTACTGGCCAGGACCTCCAGGAAGTATACATCCACTGGCCAGGACCTACAGGAGGTGTCCATCCACTGCCCAGGACCTCCAAGAAGTGTCCATCCACTGGCCAGGACCTGCAGACTGTGTCCATCTACTGGCCAGGACCTCCAGGAACTGTCCATCCACTGCCCAGGACCTCCAGGAAGTGTCCATCCACTGGCCAGGACCTGCAGACTGTGTCCATCTACTGGCCACAACCTCCAGGAACTGTCCATCCACTGCCCAGGACCTCCGGGTAGTGTCCATCCACTATCCAGGACCTGCAGGAGGTGTCCATCCACCGGCCAGGACCTGCAGGAGTTGTCCACCCACTGGCCAGGACCTGCAGGAGGTGTCCATCCACTGGCCTGACCTCCAGGAAGTGTCTGTGAGAAGTTGGCCTGGTATATGCTGTCCACTAATTATAGTGGGCACCTTGCACCAGTCCAAACAACCCCTTATTGGAGATAGGTTAAAGACAACCTTTATTGAAAGCTATCCTAGTGGTAGCTATGGAGAGCAGCCTTCAGGCTAAGTCTTGAAGGAATGTAAAGCAGCTTGTTTTACCAGTCTATAATCTCTTGAGTGACCAAATGAAAGAGGACCACACCAGGTATATATTTAAAATATATGTATTTAGTCTTAAACACACCCCTCTAGTCTCTTTATGAGGCTAGAGTTCAAGTACATAAGTTACAAGTCAGTTATCAACAGTAATAGCACAAATACACGTTTGAGCCCTAGGGGCGTACCAAACCATATACCAATAAAGTGGTATAAGAACCACGACTGAGCTAGACACAAGGCCTAGAGCCTGTAGAAGTGCTTGGCCCTCAAGGAACCACCCAAGGTAGCGACACAGGGGACCCACGGGGACGCGTGCAGTGTGAGAACACAGCCGCGAGCCGCCGTTGACTTCTATGGGGAATGTCGCGGTTGGAGTTTTAAAGAAAAAGGACACTTAGAGGAGGACTTGGAGCTACCCCTTTAGAACTAGGTTGTTCTAGAGTCTATACCCACGGGAGCACCGGAGTACTCGAGTTACCTCACCCAGGGAAGCCGGGTGCATAGGTGTCTTTCGGGGTCGGGTTTCGTCGTCGTTTTCAATGGCGATCTGCTGCAAAGTGCTGCTGGCGACCAAGTCGAAAGTGTTCGGGTGGATCCAAAGGTGGATCGAAGATCTGAAGAACCTGAAAGCAGAGGGGACAGAGTCTGGGTCACTAGCCACTGACCAGGAAGGCGATGAGCAGATGCCCACCGATGTCGGGTGCTTCAGGTAGGTTGACGGTTGTCTTGACTCTTCAGCCACGAGGTCCAGGAGGCGTCAACGACAACCAGGAGCTGGATTCGAGCTGTCCCACGACGTCTGTCGATTGCAGGGGTGTCGGCGACCGGATTGGACCCAACAAGCCTTGGCAACGGCAAGTCACGTGGAAATAGAAGAAGGACGGTGGTACAGACCAGCAAGGTCTGAGGGACTCACCCAGCGAGGGTAAGTCAGGGCACGTCTGGAGCAATCAGGGAAGCCCAAGCAGAAGAAGAGTTGCCTTCGGGAGGGCCCACTAGCCAACGGACTAGCGACCGCGAAGGAGCCTCAAGTGGACGCACTTGAAGCTGGCTCACAGGACACTCGTGGAGTGGAGGCCAGTGATCTTCGGTGCAGTCGGTGCTGGAGGCGGGGGCTACTCTGAGCCCAAAGCACAACTTCGTGGGAGACCAGGAAGAGGATGCACTTGCAAATGTGCTCGGTGTCCAGGGGTCATGGTTCCACGTTACCCACGACAGCTACGGGCCTCAGCTTTGCTGGGGACTCAGGGCAGCCTCGGGGAAGTCTGGAAATCCACCTCTGGTGATGCAAAGACTTCGGCGTCCGGCGGGAGCTTTGGCGATGCAGACCGGACAATTGCTTCTTAGGTGCCTGCCCAGCAGGGGAGTCACTCCTTGACCCCAAGGGAGATTCTTCAGTCCTCTAATCTTGAAGTAGAGCGTCGAAGGTCCAGGATTCAGTGTCAGAGTTTCGTCTAGGGTAATCTAAAGTCCTAAGGACTGGGGTCCCATACTTATACCAAGTTAGGGGGTTGGACATACTCTGGGGACCCACCTATGGGAGGGTCAGGGAAGAGGGGTGGTTACACCCATTCCCTTTGTCCAGTTTCGCGCCAGAGCAGGGGCAGGTAGCCCCTGAAACCGGTTTGAACTGGCATATGCACAGGGACACCAAGTGTGCCCCCAGTGCAGGACTTCTGAGCACCAGAGAGTGCTCTCGCCCAGCCCCAATACACATTATCCTGTCTGGGGAGGTGGTTACACCTCCCTGCGACAGGAAACCTATTGTCCAGGCCTCCCCTGCCGGAGTTTCAGTCAGCAGCAGGAGGCAAGACCCGTGTCTGTGGCAGCGGCATCCATTTTGTGATGCCAGGGCTCTGGAAAGAAGTTACCGGGCAGGCCGGTGTGTACATGTCTCTCCCTCTAGAAGGGTGGAATGCTACCCCCGCCGCCAGAACTGGCGGGGGTAGTATTCCAAGATGTTTGACACCAAACACGACATGTTTTGGTGCAGCCAGTCCAAAGTTAGCATTGTACCGCGAGGATATAATGCACTTAAGAGTATATGGTCAGGCTGCACTACAAACAGCATCAGAGAAGGGTCTCCGAACGCTGCAGAGGGGCTCTGCTCATGCATGAGCACCCTCTCACATAAGAACCAAGCACTCTGCCTTCAGGATTGATAAGGCCTGCCATAGGAGTGACTTATAGGTTTATATGTGTGTATATATGTAGTGATATAGGTAACCTATATCACAGTAAGGGGTGCATGCACCACCTTACCCAGGCTGCAGTAGCAGACCTGTGGTGTCATTTTGGATGGCCTTCCAGGGGTGGCACAATAATGCTGCAGCCCCTGGTAGGTCTCTGAGGTACCTATGCCCTGGGTACATAGTATACCATATACTAGGGACTTATAAGGGCACTCCAGATTCCAATCAGAGATGTGCCTAAGGCACATGGAAACCATTTTAGAGAGGAAGCAGCTAGGCTGGGGTTCTGATTAGCAGGGCCCCAGCCAGACTAAAGTCGAAAAACAGTGAAGCATCAGCAAAAAGTGGGGGTACCCATGTGAAGCAGATCCTACTCTCCTACACAACCCCCCAAACGTAGGGACATTAAACTAACCTTGACCAGTTGAGTCTTCATGTTCTAAGTGGAAGTACCTAGAGAGTCCATCTGCATTGGCATGGTTACTCCCAGGTCTATGTTCCACTGTAAAGTCCTTCCCCTGTAGGGAAATGGACCACCTAAGCAGTTTGGGGTTTTCACCCTTCATTTGTTTTAGCCATAGGAGGGGCTTGTGGTCTGTTTGAACAAGGAAGTGAGTACCAAACAAGTATGTCCTCAACTTCTTCAAAGCCCAAACCACAGCAAAGGCCTCCCTCTCCATGGCTGACCAACGTTTCTCTCTAGGGGTCAGCCTTCTACTAATAAAAGCTACTGGCTGATCCTGACCTTCATCATTCAATTGTGACAGTACAGCCCCTACCCCCAATTCAGATGCATCTGTTTGGACAATGAACTTCTTGGAGTAATCAGGACTCTGCAGAATGGGAGCAGTGCACATGGCCTGCTTCAGGTCATCAAATGCCTTTTGACAGCTCGCTGTCCACAGAACCTTTTTGGGCATTTTCTTGGAAGTTAAGTCATTCAGGGGTGTCACTATTGATCCATACCCTTTGACAAATCTCCTATAGTACCCAGTCAGGCCTAAAAAGGCTCTAACCTGAGTCTGGGTAGTTGGAGCAGGCCAGTCCATGATGGTCTGGATCTTGCTCTGTAATGGTTGAACCTGGCCTCCACCCACAAGATGGCCCAGGTACACAACCTGACTCTGCCCTATCTGGCACTTTGTGGCCTTGATAGTTAGGCCTGCTTTCTGCAGGGCCTGCAAAACATTTCTGAGGTGGACCAGGTGATCCTCCCAGGTGGAGCTAAAGACAGCAATATCATCTAGATATGCTGCACTATAGGCTTCCAGACCTGTAAGGACTGTATTCACCAACCTCTGAAAAGTGGCAGGTGCATTCTTCAGACCAAAGGGCATTACCACAAATTGATAATGCCCACTAGGGGTTGAGAATGCTGTCTTTGGCTTTGTATCCTCAGCTAGCCTGATCTGCCAGTAGCCAGCTGTTAGGTCAAATGTGCTTAGATACTTGGCTGAGGCCAAAGTGTCTATTAGCTCATCTGCCCTGGGTATTGGATGGGCGTCAGTCCTAGTGACTGCATTGAGACCCCTGTAGTCCACACAAAACCTCATCTCTCTTTTCCCACCACTGGTGTGAGGTTTTGGCACAAGGACCACTGGACTAGCCCAAGGGCTATCTGAGGGTTCAATAACTCCCAAATCCAACATTTTCTGGACCTCTGTCCTGACACAGTCCCTGACATGGTCAGGTTGCCTATAAATCTTATTTTTAATAGGCAGACTGTCCCCAGTGTTCACTTCATGAGTGCACCAGGTGGTCTGACTTGGAGTCAGAGAGAACATATGTCTGTACTGATTGAGCACTTGTCTACAATCAGTTTGCTGCTGAGCAGTGAGGCTGCCTGCCAAGGCTACACCATCCACTGACCCATCATCAGGGTTCTGTGAGAGCAGGTCAGGGAGTGGGTCACTCTCTTCCTCCTGTCCTCATCAGTAGCCATGAGCAAGCCCATGTCTGCCCTGTCCACATATGGCTTCAATCTTTTGACATGGAGAACCCTGTGGGGACTCCTGGGTGTTCCTAGGTCTACTAAATAGGTGACCTCACCCTTCTGTTCAACAATGGTATGGGGTCCACTCCACTTGTCTTGGAGAGCTGCTGGGGCCACTGGCTCCAGCACCCATACCTTCTGTCCTGGCTGGTAAACAGTCAGCACAGCCTTTTGGTCATGCCAGGCTTTTTGCAGTTCCTGGCTAGCCTCAAGGTTTTTAGTTGCCTTTTTCATGTATTCAGCCATCCTGGAGCGGAGACCAAGTACATAGTCCACTATGTCATGCTTTGGGGGCTTGAGAGGTAACTCCCATCCTTCCTTTACCAAGCACAATGGACCCCTGACAGGGTAACCAAACAAAAGTTCAAAAGGGCTGTAGCCAACCCCCTTTTGAGGCACCTCCCTGTATGCAAATAAAAGGCAGGGCAAGAGTATGTCCCATCTTCGCCTAAGCTTCTCTGGGAGCCCTTTAATCATGCCCTTCAAGGTTTTGTTGAATCTCTCAACTAAACCATTGCATTGTGGGTGATAGGGTGTGGTAAACTTGTAAGTCACTCCACACTCCTTCCACATTGCTTTCAAGTATCCAGACATAAAGTTTACACCCCTGTCTGATACAACCTCCTTAGGCAAGCCCACTCTTGAGAAAATTCCCAGGAGGGCCCTTGCCACCACAGGTGCTGTAGTGGTCCTAAGGGGAATAGCCTCTGGGTACCTGGTGGCATGATCCACTACCACCAGGATAAACCTGTGCCCAGATGCTGTTTGGGGATCCATGGGACCAACAATGTCAATCCCCACCCTTTCAAAGGGCACCCCCACCACAGGTAGTGGTATCAGGGGGCCTTTGTAGTGCCACTTGCCTTGCCACTGGCCTGGCAGGTTACACAGGAGCGACAAAACTCCTTGGTGTCTTCAGACATGTGGGGCCAGTGAAAGTGAGGGACAAGTCTGTCCCAAGTCTTGTTCTGGCCCAGGTGACCTGCTAAGGGAATATCATGGGCTAGGGTCAATAGGAAGCCCCTGAACTTCAGAGGTATAACCAACCTCCTGGTGGCACCAGGCTTGGGGTCTCTACACTCTGAGTACAAGAGTCCATCATCCCAATATACTTTATGGGGACCACTAGCATTCCCAGCAGCCTCAGCAGCAGCTTGCTGTCTGAGGGGTTAAAGAGAGGGGCAGCTCTGCTGCTCCTGGCTCAGATCTGCCCTGGAAGGGCCCCCTGTCCCTAAGAACTCAACCTGATCAGGCTCAAGCTCCTCTGGGACAGTTCCTTCTTCAGGACTGAGATCATCTCCCTGAAGAGACTGATCTTCCTTCTGAGCCAAGGGGGAAGGCACTGCCTTTACCCTACTACTCCTCCTCTTGGATGGCACTTGGTCCATTATTTCAGAATCCAAGGCCTGTTCAGTGTTAGACATTTTGCTCTGTGACCTGGTCACAGCAAACACATCTGCAGGGATCCCCAGCATTTCTGCATGGGTCCTGAGCTCCACTTCTGCCCAAGCTGAAGTTTCAAGATCATTGCCAAGCAAGCATTCCACTGGTAGGTTTGCACTCACCACAACCTTCTTAAGGCCAGTTACCCCTCCCCAGGAGAAGTTAACAACTGCCAGAGTATGGTCTGTTCTGACATTGCTAGCATTGGTCACTTGGTACATTTCACCAAGTATAATCTGCCCAGGATCCACAAGGTCTTGTGTCACCATGGTGACACTTGCCCCTGTGTCCCTAAATGCCAAAGCCTCTTTTCCATTGATTAAGGGCTGTTGCCTGTACTTGCCCAGATTACTGGGACTCACAGAGGAGGTCACATCCATGCCTCCATCACAGACTAGGACAGCCTGAGTGAGTTCTCTGACTAGGTCAGAGCTCATCTCCTTACCCAGGGTCAACCCTACTAAACCCTTTGCCTGTGTACTCCCACCACCATTTGTAACTGCACTAGGGGGAACAGGTGCCTTAGGGGCATTGGTGGGGGCTGGAATAGAGTCTTTGGACTTGGTGCAATCACTGGTCCAGTGTGTCTTTTGCTTACAGACTTTGCACCATGGTTTCTTTTGGCCTTTTCCCTTGTTAGACTGTGAATCCCCACCGGAAGAAGATTTTTGGGGGCCTTGTGAAGACTTCTGGTCTTTACCCTTCTCCCCACCCTTATCAGAGTTCTTGGAATCTTGCTTCTTTGGGTCACCACCTTGGTTCTGTACCTTCTGCCTCACCCTGGTTCTGACCCATTTGTCTGCCTTCTTTCCCAATTCTTGGGGAGAGGTCAGATCGGAGTCCACCAGGTACTGATGCAACAGCTGATTTTGACAGTTATTAAGAATCTGCTCCCTCATGATAAGATTGTACAATCCTGTGAAGTCACATACCTTACTGCCCATCAACCAACCTTCCAGAGCCTTAGCAGAACAATCCACATAGTCCACCCAGTCTTGAGTCTGTGCTTTTGGGTATCTCTGAACTTTAACCTGTATTGTTCAGTTGTTAGGCCAAACCCATCAATCAGAGCACTCTTCAAGACTTTGTAATTGTCAGCATCCTCTTCTCTAACAGTGAGGAGCTTGTCTCTACCTTTGTCTGCAAAGGAGAGCGACAAGATTGCTGCCCACTGCTCCTGAGGGACCCTCTGTACTTTACAGGCCCTCTCCAGTGCAGTTATCCATTTGTGGATGTCATCCCCACTCTGGTAGGGAGGGACAATCTTGCTCAGGTTTCTATGGTCATAAGACCTTTCCCTATCTCTGGGGAAATTGCTGCCACCATGGGACTCTAGTCCCATCTTTTTCTTTGCTTTTCAAGCTCTAGGGACTCCCTGTCTATAGCCAACTGCTCTCTTCTGAGTCTCAACTGAGCTTCTCCATACTTGAGCAGTCTCTCTTTCCTTTCATGAGAGGATTCCCTCCTATGAGAGGAAACAGAGGTCCCTATTGAGGTGTCAGAGTGGTTGGACTCCTGAGAAGGAGATCTAGGCCTTCTGGGCACACTCACAACTCTTCCTGGGGGGACAAAGGGGAGGTCATTCTGATCCTCCTCCTCATCCACAGGAGGAGCTGGGTTTTCCAGGTCAAGGTCATTTTCACCTTCCTGGCCAGTTTCAGAGGGGGGGTCCTGGGTGATTTCACCCCTGGCCCCTTCCTCATCTTCTGCCCCACCCTGTCTGCCTACCCCTTCAGACCCTGGTAGTCTTCTGAGATCATCCAGCAGGAGTACCTCTATGAGGCGTTGGGTGTTGGCACTTCTGCCTGTCTTTAGTTTCCTAGCAGTGCTTAATGCTCTCAATTCCAAGAATGGGAGATTATCATACTTGGAGGGAAGAAGCCCATTGGCTTCTGGCTGGGACCCACTGGTTCCTGGCCCTAAAGACATTACTAGTGTGGTGTGGTGTATGCACTACCTACTCTAGTGTGGCCTACTAAACTCTCTTGAGTTGTAGAAAGGGTGTGCTATCCCTTAACACACAACTCTAAGTTCAGTAGAACTTACTGTATCCTAAGCTTGTTTTATATGTACCTAAGGTACCCTTAGTGGTTTTCAGTTGATCAATTCAATTGAGATTATCTGGTAAAACAATAGCAAGCTGGAATTCCACATGCTGCACACCAATGTGAGAAGTTGGCCTGGTATATGCTGTCCACTAATTATAGTGGGCACCTTGCACCAGTCCAAACAACCCCTTATTGGAGATAGGTTAAAGACAACCTGTATTGAAAGCTATCCTAGTGGTAGCTATGGAGAGCAGCCTTCAGGCTAAGTCTTGAAGGAATGTAAAGCAGCTTGTTTTACCAGTCTATAATCTCTTGAGTGACCAAATGAAAGAGGACCACACCAGGTATATATTTAAAATATATGTATTTAGTCTTAAACACACCCCTCTAGTCTCTTTATGAGGCTAGAGTTCGAAGTACATAAGTTACAAGTCAGTTATCAACAGTAATAGCACAAATACACGTTTGAGCCCTAGGGGCGTACCAAACCATATACCAATAAAGTGGTATAAGAACCACGACTGAGCTAGACACAAGGCCTAGAGCCTGTAGAAGTGCTTGGCCCTCAAGGAACCACCCAAGGTAGTGACACAGGGGAACCTACGGGTGCTTCAGGTAGGTTGACGGTCGTCTTGACTCTTCAGCCACGAGGTCCAGGAGGCGTCGACGACAACCAGGAGCTGGATTCGAGCTGTCCCACGACGTCTGTCGATTGCAGGGGTGTCGGCGACCGGATTGGACCCAACAAGTCTTGGCAACGGCAAGTCACGTGGAAATAGAAGAAGGACAGTGGTACAGACCAGCAAGGTCTGAGGGACTCACCCAGCGAGGGTAAGTCAGGGCATGTCTGGAGCAACCAGGGAAGCCCAAGCAGAAGAAGAGTTGCCTTCGGGAGGGCCCACTAGCCTACGGACTAGCGACCGCGAAGGAGCCTCGAGTGGACGCACTTGAAGCTGGCTCACAGGACACTCGTGGAGTGGAGGCCAGTGATCTTCGGTGCAGTCGGTGCTGGAGGCGGGGGCTACTCGGAGCCCAAAGCACAACTCGTGGGAGACCAGGAAGAGGATGCACTTGCAAATGTGCTCGGTGTCCAGGGGTCACGGTTCCACGTTACCCACGACAGCTACGGACCTCAGCTTTGCTGGGGACTCAGGGCAGCCTCGGGAAGTCTGGAAATCCACCTCTGGTGATGCAAAGACTTCGGCGTCCGGCGGGAGCTTCGGCGATGCAGACCGGACATTTGCTTCTTAGGTGCCTGCCAAGCAGGGGAGTCACTCCTTGACCCCAAGGGAGATTCTTCAGTCCTCTAATCTTGAAGAAGAGCGTCGAAGGTCCAGGATTCAGTGTCAGAGTTTTGTCCAGGGTAATCTAAAGTCCTAAGGACTGGGGTCCCATACTTATACCAAGTTAGGGGGTTGGACATACTCTGGGGACCCACCTATGGGAGGGTCAGGGAAGAGGGGTGGTTACACCCATTCCCTTTGTCCAGTTTTGCGCCAGAGCAGGGGCAGGTAGCCCCTGCAACCGGTTTGAACTGGCATATGCACAGGGACACCAAGTGTGCCCCCAGTGCAGGACTTCTGAGCACCAGAGAGTGCTCCCGCCCAGCCCCAATACACATTATCCTGTCTGGGGAGGTGGTTACACCTCCCTGCGACAGGAAACCTATTGTCCAGGCCTCCCCTGCCGGAGTTTCAGTCAGCAGCAGGAGGCCAGACCCGTGTCTGTGGCAGCGGCATCCATTTTGTGATGCCAGGGCTCTGGAAAGAAGTTACCGGGCAGGCCGGTGTGTACATGTCTCTCCCTCTAGAAGGGTGGAATGCTACCCCCGCCGCCAGAACTGGCGGGGGTAGTATTCCAAGATGTTTGACACCAAACACGACATGTTTTGGTGCAGCCAGTCCAAAGTTAGCATTGTACCGCGAGGATATAATGCACTTAAGAGTATATGGTCAGGCTGCACTACAAACAGCATCAGAGAAGGGTCTCCGAACGCTGCAGAGGGGCTCTGCTCATGCAGGGGCACCCTCTCACATAAGAACCAAGCACTCTGCCTTCAGGATTGATAAGGCCTGCCATAGGAGTGACTTATAGGTTTATATGTGTGTATATATGTAGTGATATAGGTAACCTATATCACAGTAAGGGTGCATGCACCACCTTACCCAGGCTGCAGTAGGAGACCTGTGGTGTCATTTTGGATGGCCTTCCAGGGGTGGCACAATACATGCTGCAGCCCCTGGTAGGTCACTGAGGTACCTATGCCCTGGGTACATAGTATACCATATACTAGGGACTTATAAGGGCACTCCAGATTCCAATCAGAGATGTGCCTAAGGCACATGGAAACCATTTTAGAGAGGAAGCAGCTAGGCTGGGGTTCTGATTAGCAGGGCCCCAGCCAGGCTAAAGTCGAAAAACAGTGAAGCATCAGCAAAAAGTGGGGGTACCCATGTGAAGCAGATCCTACTCTCCTACAGTGTCCATCCACTGCCCTGGACCTCCAGGAAGTGTCCATCCACTGCCCGGACCTGCAGGAGGTGTCCATCCACTGCCCCGGACCTCCAGGAAGTGTCCATCCACTGGCCAGGACCTACCTGAGGTGTCCCTACAATCATCAGGACCTGCAGGAGGTGTCCATCCACTGCCCCGGACCTGCAGACTGTATCCATCTACTGGCCAGGACCTCCAGAAAGTGTCCATCCACTGGCCAGGACCTACCTGAGTTGTCCCTACAATCATCAGGACCTGCAGGAGGTGTCCATCCACTGCCCCGGACCTGCAGACTGTGTCCATCTACTCGCCAGGACCTCCAGGAAGTGTGGATCCACTGGCCAGGACCTGCAGGAGGTGTCCATCCACCGGCCAGGACTTGCAGGAGTTGTCCATCCACTGGCCAGGACCTGCAGGAGCCTTTACTGCTCTCCCTGGCCCAGCTATGTCCCTTCTGAACGAGTCACTGTCCCAGGGTTATGTACCTGATACCTTTAAGGAGGCTATTGTCATCCCCCTCCTGAAGAAGCCAGGGGCGGACCCAAAATTCTAACCAACTACCGCCCTATTTCCTTGTTACCTTACCTGTCCAAATTACTCGAAGCCCATGTGGCCAGAAGTCTATCGGCCTTTCTGGAGCGGTCCGATTATCTGGACGCCCATCAAGCTGGGTTCCGTCCAGCCCATTCCACAGAGTCAGTTATACTGACAGTATTGGACACCCTTCGGGAGGAGGCTGATAGGGCTCTCCGCAGGCCCTGGTGCTGCTGGACCTCTCCGCAGCATTTGACACGGTTGACCATAATATACTGGTCGACCGTGTCAAGGAAGCAGGAATCCAAGGCTCAGCCCTTGAATGGATCCGCTCCTTTCTAGGAAACCGATTTCAGGCGGTCCGCCTAGGCCAGTTCACAACCCCCAAGATGAGTACTACATGCGGTGTTCCTCAGGGCTCCTCACTTTCCCCTCATTTGATCAACCTATACCTTCTTCCTTTGATTTATGCCCTGAAAGAAAGGAAAGTTCACACTTTTAATTACGCGGACGATTTCCAACTTGTGTTTTCCATCAGTAATTCTCCTACATCCATCCATGAATTCCAGACTACGATGCTGTTCATCCACGACTGGATGAACAGCAACCATCTGAAGTTAAATCCAGATAAGACGGAAGTGATTCTAACAGGAGGTCCTTTAAATCCTTGGAGTCCCCATTTCTGGCCTAAAGAGCTCGGACAGCCCCCTACCCCTTCAATATCTGCTAAAACACTGGGGGTCATAATTAATAATGACCTCACAATGAAGACTCAAATAGGGTCTGTAATCTCAACATGCTTTTTCCAGTTATGAAAAATAAGGAAAATTAGTAGGATCCTTACACAGGAAGCAAAAATACAGGCAGTCCTTGCCATGGTGATATCCCATATAGATTACGCCAATTCTCTATACTTTGGCATTCCTGCTTATCTCACGCACCGCCTTCAACTGGTACAGAATCAGGCAGCTAGACTGATTCTTCAGGAAAATAGGCGTCAACATGTCACCCCTCTTCTGAGGAAGCTGCATTGGCTCCCCATAACTCAGAGATGCGCCTTTAAGGTGGGATGCATTATCTTTAAGTCCCTGAATGGTAGAAGCCCCAAATTCATTGACAGTCTTATTGAAAGATACACTCCGACCCGCAATCTGCGATCTGCCCATATGCATTTCCTGACTCTACCTTCCTTCAAATTGAAGCGTTTCGGTGGAACAAGGTTTGCCATACTAGGCCCCAGATATTGGAATTCCCTGCCTCTAGAAATCAGATCCTGCACAGACCTCATGAGTTTTCGAAGGCTCCTAAAGACATGGTTATTTAAACAGGCATTCGAGTAACATCCCAGGACTAAGCACCCTTTAGAGTAGTGCCAAGAAACCAATTTGGTGTACGTGCGCTTAACAAATAAAGTATAACATAACATAACATAACAGGAGGTGTCCATCCATTGCCCCGGACCGCCAGGAAGTGTCCATCCACTGCCCCAGACCTCCAGGGAGTGTCCATCCACTGGCCAGGACCTGCAGGAGGAGTCTGTTTGTAATGAACAGGAACTGCAAGAAGTCTCTATGCAGGAGGTGTCTATCCAGTGTCCATGAGTTTATCCACTGAGTAGGACCCACTTGAGGTGACCCTACAAAGCACAGGACATCCAGAAAGTGTCCATGCACTGGCCAGGACCTGTAGGGGATGTCTATCCACTGGCTAGGACCTGCAGACTGTGTCCATCCACTGGCCAGTACCTGTAGGAGGTGTCCATCCACTGGCAAGGACCTGCAGGAGGTGTCCATCCACTGCCCCGGACCTCCAAGAAGTGTCCATCCACTGGCCAGGACCTCCAGGAAGTGTCCACCCACTGGCCAGGACCTCCAGGAAGTGTCCATCCACTGGCCAGGACCTGCAGGAGGAGTCTGTTTGTAATGAACAGGAACTGCAAGAAGTCTCTATGCAGGAGGTGTCCATCCAGTGTCCAGGAGTCTATCCACAGAGTAGGACCCACTTGAGGTGTCCCTACAATCAACAGGTCCTCCAGAAAGTGTCCATCCACTGGCCAGGACCTGTAGGAGATGTCCATCCACTGGCCAGGACCTGCAGACTGTGTCCATCCACTGGCCAGGACCTGCAGGAGGTGTACATCCACTGGCCCGGACCTGCAGGAGATGTCCATTCACTGCCCCAGACCTCCAGGAAGTGTCCATCCACTGGCCTGGACCTGCAGGAGGTGGCCATCCACTGGCCAGGACCTGCAGGAGGTGGCCATCCACTGGCCAGGACCTGCAGGAGGTGTCGATCCACTGCCCCAGACCTCCAGGAAGTGTCCATCCACTGCCCTGGACCTCCAGGAAGTGTCCATCCACTGCCCTGGACCTGCAGGAGGTGTCCATTCACTGGCCAGGACCTGCAGGAGGTGTCCATCCACTGGCCAGGACCTGCAGGAGGTGTCCATTCACTGCCCCAGACCTCCAGGAAGTGTCCATCCACTGGCCATGACCTCCAGGAAGTGTCCATCCACTGGCCAGGACCTGCAGGAGGTGGCCATCCACTGGCCAGGCCCTGCAGGAGGTGTCCATCCACTGCCCCAGACCTCCAGGAAGTGTCCATCCACTGCCCTGGACCTCCAAGAAGTGCCCATCCACTGCCCTGGACCTGCAGGAGGTCTCCATCCACTGTCCCATACCTCCAGGAAGTGTCCATCCACTGGCCAGTACCTACTTGAGGTGTCCCTACAATCATCAGGACCTGCAGGAGGTGTCCATCCACTGCCCCGGACCTGCAGACTGTGTCCGTCTACTGGCCAGGACCTCCAGGAAGTGTACATCAACTGGCCAGGACCTGCAGGAGGTGTCCATCCACTGCCCAGGACCTCCAGGAAGTGTCCATCCACTGACCAGGACCGGCAGACTGTGTCTATCTACTGGCCAGGACCCCCAGGAACTGTCCATCCACTGCACAGGACCTCCAGGAAGTGTCCATCCACTGGCCAGGACATGCAGACTGTGTCCATCTAATGGCCAGATCCTCCAGGAACTGTCTATCCAATGCCCAGGACCTCCAGAAAGTGTCCATCCACTATCCAGGACCTGCAGGAAGTGTCCATCCACTATCCAGGACCTGCAGGAGGTGTCCATCCACCGGCCAGGACCTGCTCGAGTTGTCCATCCACTGGGCAGGACCTGCAGAAGGTGTCCATCCACTGGCCCGGACCTCCAGGAAGTGTCCATCCACTGCCCTGGACCTCCAGGAAGTGTCCATCCACTGCCACGGACCTGCAAGAGGTGCCCATCCACTGCCCCAGACCTCCAGGAAGTGTCCATCTACTGGCCAGAAACCTACCTGAGGTGTCCCTACAATCATCAGGACCTGCAGGAGGTGTCCATCCATTGCCCCGGACCTGCAGACTGTGTCCATCTACTGGCCAGGACCTCCAGAAAGTGTCCATCCACTGGCTAGGACCTGCAGAAGGTGTCCATCCACTGCCCAGGACCTCCAAGAAGTGTCCATCCACTGGCCAGGACCTGCAGGAGGTGTCCATCCTCTGCCCAGGACCTCCAGGAAGTGTCCATCCACTGCCCCCGGACCTCCAGGGAGTGTCCATCCACTGGCCAGGACCTGCAGGAGGAGTCTGTTTGTAATGAACTGGAACTGCAAGAAGTCTCTATGCAGGAGGTGTCCGTCCAGTGTCCAGGAGTCTATCCACTGAGTAGGACCCACTTGAGGTGTACCTACAATCAACAGGACCTCCAAAAGTGTCCATCCGCTGGCCAGGACCTGTAGGAGATGTCCATCTACTGGCCAGGACCTGCAGACTGTGTCCATCCACTGGCCAGGACCTGTAGGAGGTGTGCATTCTCTGGCCCCGACCTGCAGGAGGTGTCCATCTACTGCCCTGGACCTCCAGGTAGTGTCCATCCACTGGCCAGGACCTCCAGGAAGTGTCCATCCACTGGCCAGGACCTGCAGGAGTTGTCCATCCACCAGCCAGGATGAGCAGGAGGTGTCTATCCACTGGCCAGGACCAGCAGGAGGTGTCCATCCACTGCCCCGGACCTCTAGGAAGTGTCCATCCACTTCCCCGGACCTCCAGGAAGTGTCCATCCACTGCCCTTGACCTCCAGGAAGTGTGCATCCACTGGCCAGGACCTACTTGAGGTGTCCCTACTATCATCAGGACTTGGAGGAGGTGTCCATCCACTGGCCAGGACCTCCAGGAAGTGTCCATCCACTGGCCAAGAACTGCAGGAGGTGTAAATCCACTGGCCAGGACTTGCAGGAGGTGTCCATCCACTGCCCCGGACTTCCAGGAAGTGTCCATCAACTGCCACGGACCTCCAGGAAGTGTCCATCCACTGCCCTGGACCTGCAGGAGGTCTGCATCCACTGCCCCAGACCTCCAGGAAGTGTCCATCAACTGGCAAGTAACTACTTGAGGTGTCCCTAGAATCATCAGGACCTGCAGGAGGTGTCCATCCACTGCCACGGACCTGCAGACTGTGTCCGTCTAGTGGCCAGGACTTCCAGGAAGTGTACATCCACTGGCCAGGACCTGCAGGAGGTGTCCATCCACTGCCCAGGACCTCCAGGAAGTGTCCATCCACTGGCCAGGATCTGCAGACTGTGTCCATCTACTTGCCAGGACCTTCAGGAACTGTCCATCCACTGCCCAGGACCTCCAGGAAGTGTCCATCTACTGGCCAGGACCTGTAGACTGTGTCCATCTACTGGCCAGAACCTCCAGGAACTGTCCATCCACTATCCAGGACCTGCAGGAGGTTTCCATCCACCGGCTAGGACCTGCAGGAGTTGTCCACCCACTGGCCAGGACCTGCAGGAGGTGTCCATCAAATGGCCCGGACCTCCAGGAAATGTCCATCCACTGCCCTGGACCTCCAGGAAGTGTCCATCCACTGCCCCGGACCTGCAGGAGGTGTCCATCCACTGCCCCGGACCTCCAGGAAGTGTCCATCCACTGGCCAGGACCTACCTGAGGTGTCCCTACAATCATCAGGACCTGCAGGAGGTGTCCATCCACTGCCCCGGACCTGCAGACTGTGTCCATCTACTGGCCAGGACCTCCAGAAAGTGTCCATCCACTGGCCAGGACCTGCAGACTGTTTCCATCTACTGGCCAGGACCTCCAGGAACTGTCCATCCACTGCACAGGACCTCCAGGAAGTGTCCATCCACTGGCCAGGACCTCCAGGGAGTGTCCATCCACTGGCCAGGACCTGCAGGAGGTGTCCAACCACTGCCCAGGACCTCCACGAAGTGTCCATCCACTGCCCCGGGCCAGTAGGAGGTGTCCATCCACTGGCCAGGACCTGCAGGAAGTGTCCATCCACTGGCCAAGAACTGCAGGAGGTGTAAATCCACTGGCCAGGACTTGCAGGAGGTGTCCATCCACTGCCCCGGACTTCCAGGAAGTGTCCATCAACTGCCACGGACCTCTAGGAAGTGTCCATCCACTGCCCTGGACCTGCAGGAGGTCTGCATCCACTGCCCCAGACCTCCAGGAAGTGTCCATCAACTGGCAAGTAACTACTTGAGGTGTCCCTAGAATCATCAGGACCTGCAGGAGGTGTCCATCCACTGCCACGGACCTGCAGACTGTGTCCGTCTAGTGGCCAGGACTTCCAGGAAGTGTACATCCACTGGCCAGGACCTGCAGGAGGTGTCCATCCACTGCCCAGGACCTCCAGGAAGTGTCCATCCACTGGCCAGGACCTGCAGACTGTGTCCATCTACTTGCCAGGACCTCCAGGAACTGTCCATCCACTGCCCAGGACCTCCAGGAAGTGTCCATCCACTGGCCAGGACCTGTAGACTATGTCCATCTACTGGCCAGAACCTCCAGGAACTGTCCATCCACTATCCAGGACCTGTAGGAGGTGTCCATTCACCGGCTAGGACCTGCAGGAGTTGTCCACCCACTGGCCAGGACCTGCAGGAGGTGTCCATCCAATGGCCCGGACCTCCAGGAAATGTCCATCCACTGCCCTGGACCTCCAGGAAGTGTCCATCCACTGCCCCGGACCTGCCGGAGGTGTCCATCCACTGCCCCGGACCTCCAGGAAGTGTCCATCCACTGGCCAGGACCTACCTGAGGTGTCCCTACAATCATCAGGACCTGCAGGAGGTGTCCATCCACTGCCCCGGACCTGCAGACTGTGTCCATCTACTGGCCAGGACCTCCAGAAAGTGTCCATCCACTGGCCAGGACCTGCAGACTGTTTCCATCTACTGGCCAGGACCTCCAGGAACTGTCCATCCACTGCACAGGACCTCCAGGAAGTGTCCATCCACTGGCCAGGTCCCCCAGGGAGTGTCCATCCACTGGGACCTGCAGGAGGTGTCCATCCACTGGCCAGGTCCTCCAGGGAGTGTCCATCCACTGGCCAGGACCTGCAGGAGGTGTCCAACCACTGCCCAGGACCTCCAGGAAGTGTCCATCCACTGCCCCTGGCCAGTAGGAGGTGTCCATCCACTGGCCAGGACCTGCAGGAGTTGTCCATCTACTGCTCTGGACCTCCAGGAAGTGTTCTTCCACTGGCCAGGACCTCCAGGAAGTGTCCATCCACTGGCCAGGACTTGCAGGAGGTGTCCATCCGCCAGCCAGGACCTGCAAGAGGTGTCCATCCACTGGCCAGGACCTGCAGGAGGTGTCCATCCAGTGTCCAGGAGTTTATCCAATGAGTATGACCCACTTGAGGTGACCCTACAAAGAACAGGACATCCAGAAAGTGTCCATGCACTGGCCAGGACCTGTGGGAGATGTCTATCCACTGGCCAGGACCTGCAGACTGTGTCCATCCACTGAACAGGACCTGTAGGAGGTGTCCATCCACTGGCCAGGACCTGCAGGAGTTGTCCATCTACTGCCCTGGACCTCCAGTAAGTGTCCTTCCACTGGCCAGGACCTCCAGGAAGTGTCCATCCACTGGCCAGGACCTGCAGGAGGTGTCCATCCACCAGCCAGGACCTGCAGGAGGTGTCCATCCACTGGCCAGGACCTGCAGGAGGTGTCCATTCACTGCCCCGGACTTCCAGGAAGTGTCCGTCCACTGGCCAGTAACCTCCAGGAAGTGTCCATCCACTGGCCAGGACCTGCAGGAGGTGTCCATCCGTCGGCCAGGACCTGCAGGAGGTGTCCATCCACTGGCCAGGACCTGCAGGAGGTGTCCATCCAGTGTCCAGGAGTTTATCCACTGAGTAGGACCCACTTGAGGTGACCCTACAAAGAACAGGACATCCAGAAAGTGTCCATGCACTGGCCAGGACCTGTAGGAGATGTCTATCCACTGGCCAGGACCTGCAGACTGTGACCATCCACTGGCCAGGACCTGTAGGAGGTGTCCATCCACTGGCCAGGACCTGCAAGAGTTGTCCATCTACTGCCCTGGACCTCCAGGAAGTCTCCTTCCACTGGCGAGGACCTCCAGGAAGTGTCCATCCACTGGCCAGGACCTGCAGGAGGTGTCCATCCGCCGGCCAGGACCTGGAGGAGGTGTCCATCCACTGGCCAGGACCTGCAGGAGGTGTCCATCCACTGCCCCGGACCTCCAGGAAGTGTCCATCCACTGGCCAGGACCTCCAGGAAGTGTCCATCCACTGGCCAGGACCTGCAGGAGGTGTCCATCCACTGCCCCGGACCTCCAGGAAGTGTCCATCCACTGCCCCGGACCTGTAGGAGGTGTCCATCCACCGGCCAGGACCTGCAGGAGGTGTCCATCCACTGGCCAGGACCTGCAGGAGGTGTCCATACACTGCCCCGGACCTCCAGGAAGTGTCCAACCACTGGCCAGGACCTCCAGGAAGTGTCCATCCACTGGCCAGGACCTGCAGGAGGTGTCCATCCACTGCCCCAGACCTCCAGGAAGTGTCTATCCACTGCCCCGGACCTGTAGGAGGTGTCCATCCACTGGCCAGGACCTGCAGGAGTTGTCTATCTACTGCCCTGGAACTCCAGGAAGTGTTCTTCCACTGGCCAGGACCTCCAGGAAGTGTCCATCCACTGGCCAGGACCTGCAGGAGGTGTCCATCCGTCGGCCAGGACCTGCAGGAGGTGTCCATCCACTGGCCAGGACCTGCAGGAGGTGTCCATCCAGAGCCCAGGAGTTTATCCACTGAGTAGGACCCACTTGAGGTGACCCTACAAAGAACAGGACATCCAGAAAGTGTCCATTCACTGGCCAGGACCTGTAGGAGATGTCTATCCACTGGCCAGGATCTGCAGACTGTGTCCATCCACTGGCCAGGACCTGTAGGAGGTGTCCATCCACTGGCCAGGACCTGCAAGAGTTGTCCATCTACTGCCCTGGACCTCCAGGAAGTGTCCTTCCACTGGCCAGGACCTCCAGGAAGTGTCCATCCACTGGCCAGGACCTGCAGGAGGTGTCCATCCGCCGGCCAGGACCTGCAGGAGGTGTCCATCAACTGGCCAGGACCTGCAGGAGGTGTCCATCCACTGCCCCGGACCTCCAGGAAGTGTCCATCCACTGGCCAGGACCTCCAGGAAGTGTCCATCCACTGGCCAGGATCTGCAGGAGGTGTCCATTCACTGCCCCGGACCTCCAGGAAGAGTCCATCCACTGGCCAGGACCTCCAGGAAGTGTCCATCTACTGGCCAGGACCTCCAGGAAGTGTCCATCCACTGGCCAGGACCTGTAGGAGATGTCCATCCACTGGCCAGGACCTCCAGGGAGTGTCCATCCACTGGCCAGGACCTGCAGGAGGAGTCTGTTTGTAATGAACAGGAACTGCAAGAAGTCTCAACGCAGGAGGTGTCCGTCCAGTGTCCAGGAGTTTATCCACTGACTAGGACCCACTTGAGGTGTCCCTACAATCAACAGGACCTCCAGAAAGCGTCCATCCACTGGCCAGGACCTGTAGGAGATGTCCATCTACTGGCCAGGATCTGCAGACTGTGTCCATCCACTGGCAGGACCTGTAGGAGGTGTCCATCCTCTGGCCCGGACCTGCAGGAGGTGTCCATCTACTGCCCCGGACCTCCAGGAAGTGTCCATCCACTGGCCAGGACCTCCAGGAAGTGTCCATCCACTGGCCAGGACCTGCAGGAGTTGTCCATCCGCCAGCCAGGACCGCAGGAGGTGTCCATCCACTGGCCAGGACCTGCAGGAGGTATCCATCCACTGCGCCGGACCTCCAGGAAGTGTCCATCCACTGGCCAGGACCTCCAGGAAGTGTCCATCCACTGGCCAGGACCTGCAGGAGGTGTCCATCCACTGACCAGGACCTGCACGAGGTGTCCATCCACTGGCCAGGACCTCCAGTAAGTGTCCATTCACTGCCCCGGACCTCCAGGAAGTGTCCATACACTTCCCTGGACCTCCAGGAAGTGTCCATCCACTACCCCTGACCTGCAGGAGGTGTCCATCCACTGTCCTGGACCTCCAGGAACTGTGCATCCACTGGCCAGGACCTACTTGAGGTGTCCCTACTATCATCAGGACCTGCAGGAGGTGTCCATCCACTGCCCCGAACCTGCAGACTGTGTCCATCTACTGGCCAGATCCTCCAGGAAGTGTCCATCCACTGGCCAGGACCTGCAGGAGGTGTCCATCCACTGCCCAGGAACTCCAGGATGTGTCCATACACTGGCCAGGACCTGCAGACTGTGTCCATCTATTGGCCAGGACCTCCAGGAACTGTCCATCCACTGCCCAGGACCTCCAGGAACTGTCCATCCACTGGCCAGGACCTCCAGGGAGTGTCCATCCACTGGCCAGGACCTGCAGGAGGTGTCCATCCACTGCCCAGGACCTCTAGGAAGTGTCCATCCACTGCCCCAGACCTCCGGGGAGTGTCCATCCACTGGCCAGGAGCTTCAGGAGGAGTCTGTTTGTAATGAACAGGAACTGCAAGAAGTCTCTATGCAGGAGGTGTTCTGTGAGAAGTTGGCCTGGCATATGCTGTCCACTAATTATAGTGGGCACCTTGCACCAGTCCAAACGACCCTTATTGATGATAAGTTTAAAGACAACCTTTATTGAAAGCTATCCTAGTGGTAGCTATGGAGAGCAGCCTTCAGGCTAAGTCTTGAAGGAGTGTAAAGCAGTTGTGTTTACCAGATTATAACCTCTTGAATGACCAAATGAAAGGGGAACCACACCAGGTATATATATAAAATATATGTATTTATTTCTAAACGCTCACTACTAATCTCTTTATGAGATTAGAGTCCACGATACACATTATCAAAGTATTAAAACGACAGTAAATAACAGAATATACAATGGGCCCAGGGGGGGACCAAACCATATATTAAGAAAGTGGTATAAGAACCAAGACTTGGCTAGACACAGTGCCTAGAACACGTAGAATCGCTGGGATCCCAAGGTAGTGACACAGGAGACCCTCGGGGGACGTGTGCAGTGTGAGAACACAGCCGCGAGCGCCGTAGGATTCTATGCGGAAAGTCGCGGTTGGAATTTTAAAAATAAAGGACTCTTTGGAGAGGACTTTGAGCAAACCCCTTTAGACTTAAGGGGTTCTAGGGCCAACACCCACGGGAGCACCGGAGTACTCGAGTTACCTCACCCAGGGAAGCCGGGTGCATAGGTGTCAAAGGGTGTCGGGAATCGTCGTTGTTTTCAATGGCGATCTGCTGAAAAGTGCTGCTGCCGTGAAGAAGAAAAGTGTCCGGGATGATCCAAGCCTGGATCGAAGATGTGAAGAACCTGAAAGCAGAGGGGACAGAGTCTGGGTCACTAGCCAGTGACCAGGAGCGGAGCAATCGAATGCCCACCGATGTCTGGTGCTTCAGGTGCGAAGAGGTGAAGCTTGACTCTGCAGCCACGGGGTCCAGGAGATGTCGAGGATGACCTGGAGCCAGATTCGAGCTGTCCCATGAAGGATGTCGAGTGCTGGGGTGTCGGTGCTCGAATTGAACACAACAAGCCTTGGCAACAGCAACCCACGCAGGAAGAGAAAAGATGCTTCTGTGAGGACCAGCAAGGTCCTGGGGACTCCCGAAGCAATGGAGAGTCAGGGCACATCTGGAGCAACCAGGGAAGCCCAATTAAAGTTAGTGTTGCCTTCTTGGGGACCCACAGGTCAACGGACCAGGGATCGCGAAGGGACCTCGAGAGGAATCACAAAATGGCGGCTCACGGAACACTCGTTGAGTGTAGGCCAGCAATCTTTGGTGTAATTACTGCTCGGGGTCAGGGCTACAAGTAACCCAAAGCTCAGCCTCAGGGGTCGCCGGAAAGCTGATGCTTCTGCAAATGGACGCGGTGCCCAGGGGTTCGGGTTGCACGGTCACCACGAGGGATACGGGCCTCAGACTTGCTGTGGGCACAGATCGACCTCAGAGACTTCGGGAACCCACCTCCTGTGTGGCAATATTCTTCGGAGTCCTTAGGAGCTGCGGAGATGACAACCGGTCAGTTGCGTTAAAGGTGCCTGCCTTGCAGGGGAGTAACTCCTTTACTCCAAGGGAGATTCTTCAGTCATCCAGCGTAGTGTAGATCGTCGAAGTACTTGGTTTCAGTGTCAGAGTTTAGTCCAGGTGTAATCTAAAGTCCTGTAGTCAGGGGTTCCTACTTTATACCCAAGGAAGGGGTGGGACAAACTCTGGGTCCCACCTATGGGAGGGTCAGGAAAGAGGGGTGGCTATACCCATTTCCTTTGTCCAGTTTCATGCTAGAGCAGGGGCTGGTAGACCCTGCAACCGGTTTGAGCTGGACTATGCACAGGGACACCAAATGTGCCCCGAGTGCAGACTTCAAAGCACTCTTGGAGTGCACCCACCCAGCCCCAATACACTAAAGCCTGTCTGGGAGGTGGTCACACCTCCCTGTGACAGGAAACCTATTGTCCAGGCCTCCCTGCCGGAGTTTCGTCCAGCAGCAGGAGGGCAGACTCGTGTCTGTGGCTGCAGCATCCATTTTGTGATGCCAGGGTTCTAGCTGGTACCGGGTGTACCGGTGGTGCCATGTTTCTCCCTCTAGTAGGGTGGAATCATACCTCCCACCCAGTTACTGGAGTGGAATTATGATTCCAAGGTGTTTGACACCAAATACGACATGTTTCCATGCAGCCATTCTCAAGTTAGCTTTTACCGCGAGGTTATAATGCACTTAAGAGTATATGGTCTGGCTGCATCACAAACAACCCCGGAATGAAGATTCCGAAAGCTGCAGAGGGGCTCTGCTCATGCATGGGCACCCTCTCACACGAAACCCAGCACCCTGCCTTCAGGATTGTTAAGGCCTGCCATAGGGGTGACTGATAGGTTTACATGTGCAGTGATATGGAGAGCTATAGGGACCCTATATCTCAGTAAGGGTGTCATACACCACCTTACACAGGTTGCTGTAGCAGACCTGTTGTGTCATTTTGGGTGGCCTCTCAGGGGTGGCATAATACATGCTGCAGCCCCTGGGAGGCCTCTGGGGTACCTATGCCTTGGGTACATAGTATACCATATACTAGGGACTTATAAGGGTACCCCAGAATCCAATCTGGAGTGTACCTAAAGTACATGCAATCAATTTAAGGGGAAAGCAGATAGGCTGGGGTCCTGAATAGCAGGATCCCAGCCAAACTAAGTCGAAAACCAGCAAAACACCAGGAAAAAAGTGGGGGCAACCATGCAGTCAGATTCCACCTTCCTACAGTGTCCATCCAGTGTCCAGGAGTCTATCCACTGAGTAGGACCCACTTGAGGTGTCCCTAAAATCAACAGGACCTCCATAAAGTGTCCATACACTGGCCAGGACCTGTAGGAGATATCCATCCACTGGCCAGGACCTGCAGACTGTGTCCATCCACTGGACAGGACCTGTAGGAGGTGTCCATCCACCGGCCAGGACCTGCAGGATGTGTCCATCCACTGGCCAGGACCTCCAGGAAGTGTCCATCCACTGCCCGGACCTCGAGGAAGTGTCCACCCACTGCCCCGGACCTCCAGGAAGTGTCCATCCACTGGCCAGGACCTACTTGAGGTGTCCCTACAATCATCAGGACCTGCAGGAGGTGTCCATCCACTGCCCCGGACCTGCAGACTGTGTCCATCTACTGGCCAGGTCCTCCAGGAAGTGTCCATCCACTGGCCAGGACCTGCAGGAGGTGTCCATCCACTGGACAGGACCTGCAGGAGGTGTCCATCCACTGGCCAGGACCTTCAGTAAGTGTCCATCCACTGCCCTGAACCTCCAGGAAGTGTCCATCCACTTCCCCGGACCTCCAGAAAGTGTCCATCCACTGCCCCTGACCTGCAGGAGGTGTCCATCCACTGCCCTGGACCTCCAGGAAGTGTGCATCCACTGGCCAGGACCTACTTAAGGTGTCCCTACTATCATCAGGACCTGCAGGAGGTGTCCATCCACTGCCCCGAACCTGCAGACTGTGTCCATCTACTGGCCAGGACCTCCAGGAAGTGTCCATCCACTGGCCAGGACCTGCAGGAGGTGTCCATCCACTGCCCAGGACCTCCAGGAAGTGTCCATCCACTGGCCAGGACCTGCAGACTGTGTCCATCTATTGGCCAGTACCTCCAGGAACTGTCCATCTACTGCCCAGGACCTCCAGGAAGTGTCCATCCACTGGCCAGGACCTCCAGGGAGTGTCCATCCCCTGGCCAGGACCTGCGGGAGGTGTCCATCCACTGCCCAGGACCTCTAGGAAGTGTCCATCCACTGCCCAGGAGCTCCAGGGAGTGTCCATCCACTGGTCAGGACCTGCAGGAGGAGTCTGTTTGTAATGAATAGGAACTGCAAGAAGTCTCTATGCAGGAGGTGTCCATCTAGTGTCCAGGAGTCTATCCACTGAGTAGGACCCACTTGAGGTGTCCCTACAATCAACAGGACCTCCAGAAAGTGTCCATCCACTGGCCAGGACCTGTAGGAGATATCCATCCACTGGCCAGGACCTGCAGATTGTGTCCATCCACTGGACAGGACCTGTAGGAGGTGTCCATCCACTGGCCAGGACCTCCAGGAAGTGTCCATCCACTGCCCGGACCTCCAGGAAGTGTCCACCCACTGCCCTGGACCTCCAGGAAGTGTCCATCTGCTGGCCAGGACCTACTTGAGGTGTCTCTATAATCATCAGGACCTGCAGGAGGTGTCCATCCACTGCCCCGGACCTGCAGACTGTGTCCATCTACTGGCCAGGACCTCCAGGAAGTGTCCATCCACTGGCCAGAACCTGCAGGAGGTGTCCATCCACTGGACAGGACCTGTAGGAGGTGTCCATCCACTGGCCAGGACCTCCAGGAAGTGTCCATCCACTGCCCGGACCTCCAGGAAGTGTCCACCCACTGCCCTGGACCTCCAGGAAGTGTCCATCTACTGGCCAGGACCTACTTGAGGTGTCCCTACAATCATCAGGACCTGCAGGAGGTGTCCATCCACTGCCCCGGACCTGCAGACTGTGTCCATCTACTGGCCAGGACCTCCAGGAAGTGTCCATCCACTGGCCAGAACCTGCAGGAGGTGTCCATCCACTGGCCAGGACCTCCAGGAAGAGTCCATCCACTGGCCAGGACCTCCAGGAAGTGTCCATCTACTGGCCAGGACCTCCAGGAAGTGTCCATCCACTGGCCAGGACCTGTAGGAGATGTCCATCCACTGGCCAGGACCTCCAGGGAGTGTCCATCCACTGGCCAGGACCTGCAGGAGGCGTCTGTTTGTAATGAACAGGAACTGCAAGAAGTCTCAACGCAGGAGGTGTCCGTCCAGTGTCCAGGAGTTTATCCACTGACTAGGACACACTTGAGGTGTCCCTACAATCAACAGGACCTCCAGAAAGCGTCCATCCACTGGCCAGGACCTGTAGGAGATGTCCATCTACTGGCCAGGATCTGCAGACTGTGTCCATCCACTGGCAGGACCTGTAAGAGGTGTCCATCCTCTGGCCCGGACCTGCAGGAGGTGTCCATCTACTGCCCCGGACCTCCAGGAAGTGTCCATCCACTGGCCAGGACCTCCAGGAAGTGTCCATCCACTGGCCAGGACCTGCAGGAGTTGTCCATCCGCCAGCCAGGACCGCAGGAGGTGTCCATCCACTGGCCAGGACCTGCAGGAGGTATCCATCCACTGCCCCGGACCTCCAGGAAGTGTCCATCCACTGGCCAGGACCTCCAGGAAGTGTCCATCCACTGGCCAGGACCTGCAGGAGGTGTCCATCCACTGACCAGGACCTGCACGAGGTGTCCATCCACTGGCCAGGACCTCCAGTAAGTGTCCATTCACTGCCCCGGACCTCCAGGAAGTGTCCATCCACTTCCCTGGACCTCCAGGAAGTGTCCATCCACTACCCCTGACCTGCAGGAGGTGTCCATCCACTGTCCTGGACCTCCAGGAACTGTGCATCCACTGGCCAGGACCTACTTGAGGTGTCCCTACTATCATCAGGACCTGCAGGAGGTGTCCATCCACTGCCCCGAACCTGCAGACTGTGTCCATCTACTGGCCAGATCCTCCAGGAAGTGTCCATCCACTGGCCAGGACCTGCAGGAGGTGTCCATCCACTGCCCAGGAACTCCAGGATGTGTCCATACACTGGCCAGGACCTGCAGACTGTGTCCATCTATTGGCCAGGACCTCCAGGAACTGTCCATCCACTGCCCAGGACCTCCAGGAAGTGTCCATCCACTGGCCAGGACCTCCAGGGAGTGTCCATCCACTGGCCAGGACCTGCAGGAGGTGTCCATCCACTGCCCAGGACCTCTAGGAAGTGTCCATCCACTGCCCCAGACCTCCGGGGAGTGTCCATCCACTGGCCAGGAGCTTCAGGAGGAGTCTGTTTGTAATGAACAGGAACTGCAAGAAGTCTCTATGCAGGAGGTGTTCTGTGAGAAGTTGGCCTGGCATATGCTGTCCACTAATTATAGTGGGCACCTTGCACCAGTCCAAACGACCCTTATTGATGATAAGTTTAAAGACAACCTTTATTGAAAGCTATCCTAGTGGTAGCTATGGAGAGCAGCCTTCAGGCTAAGTCTTGAAGGAGTGTAAAGCAGTTGTGTTTACCAGATTATAACCTCTTGAATGACCAAATGAAAGGGGAACCACACCAGGTATATATATAAAATATATGTATTTATTTCTAAACGTTCACTACTAATCTCTTTATGAGATTAGAGTCCACGATACACATTATCAAAGTATTAAAACGACAGTAAATAACAGAATATACAATGGGCCCCAGGGGGGGACCAAACCATATATTAAGAAAGTGGTATAAGAACCAAGACTTGGCTAGACACAGTGCCTAGAACACGTAGAATCGCTGGGACCCCAAGGTAGTGACACAGGAGACCCACGGGGGACGTGTGCAGTGTGAGAACACAGCCGCGAGCGCCGTAGGATTCTATGCGGAAAGTCGCGGTTGGAATTTTAAAAATAAAGGACTCTTTGGAGAGGACTTTGAGCAAACCCCTTTAGACTTAAGGGGTTCTAGGGCCAACACCCACGGGAGCACCGGAGTACTCGAGTTACCTCACCCAGGGAAGCCGGGTGCATAGGTGTCAAAGGGTGTCGGGAATCGTCGTTGTTTTCAATGGCGATCTGCTGAAAAGTGCTGCTGCCGTGAAGAAGAAAAGTGTCCGGGATGATCCAAGCCTGGATCGAAGATGTGAAGAACCTGAAAGCAGAGGGGACAGAGTCTGGGTCACTAGCCAGTGACCAGGAGCGGAGCAATCGAATGCCCACCGATGTCTGGTGCTTCAGGTGCGAAGAGGTGAAGCTTGACTCTGCAGCCACGGGGTCCAGGAGATGTCGAGGATGACCTGGAGCCAGATTCGAGCTGTCCCATGAAGGATGTCGAGTGCTGGGGTGTCGGTGCTCGAATTGAACACAACAAGCCTTGGCAACAGCAACCCACGCAGGAAGAGAAAAGATGCTTCTGTGAGGACCAGCAAGGTCCTGGGGACTCCCGAAGCAATGGAGAGTCAGGGCACATCTGGAGCAACCAGGAAGCCCAATTAAAGTTAGTGTTGCCTTCTTGGGGACCCACAGGTCAACGGACCAGGGATCGCGAAGGGACCTCGAGAGGAATCACAAAATGGCGGCTCACGGAACACTCGTTGAGTGTAGGCCAGCAATCTTTGGTGTAATTACTGCTCGGGATCAGGGCTACAAGTAACCCAAAGCTCAGCCTCAGGGGTCGCCGGAAAGCTGATGCTTCTGCAAATGGACGCGGTGCCCAGGGGTTCGGGTTGCACGGTCACCACGAGGGATACGGGCCTCAGACTTGCTGTGGGCACAGATCGACCTCAGAGACTTCGGGAACCCACCTCCTGTGTGGCAATATTCTTCGGAGTCCTTAGGAGCTGCGGAGATGCCAACCGGTCAGTTGCGTTAAAGGTGCCTGCCTTGCAGGGGAGTAACTCCTTTACTCCAAGGGAGATTCTTCAGTCATCCAGCGTAGTGTAGATCGTCGAAGTACTTGGTTTCAGTGTCAGAGTTTAGTCCAGGTGTAATCTAAAGTCCTGTAGTCAGGGGTTCCTACTTTATACCCAAGGAAGGGGTGGGACAAACTCTGGGTCCCACCTATGGGAGGGTCAGGAAAGAGGGGTGGCTATACCCATTTCCTTTGTCCAGTTTCATGCTAGAGCAGGGGCTGGTAGACCCTGCAACCGGTTTGAGCTGGACTATGCACAGGGACACCAAATGTGCCCCGAGTGCAGACTTCAAAGCACTCTTGGAGTGCACCCACCCAGCCCCAATACACTAAAGCCTGTCTGGGAGGTGGTCACACCTCCCTGTGACAGGAAACCTATTGTCCAGGCCTCCCCTGCCGGAGTTTCGTCCAGCAGCAGGAGGGCAGACTCGTGTCTGTGGCTGCAGCATCCATTTTGTGATGCCAGGGTTCTAGCTGGTACCGGGTGTACCGGTGGTGCCATGTTTCTCCCTCTAGTAGGGTGGAATCATACCTCCCACCCAGTTACTGGAGTGGAATTATGATTCCAAGGTGTTTGACACCAAATACGACATGTTTCCATGCAGCCATTCTCAAGTTAGCTTTTACCGCGAGGTTATAATGCACTTAAGAGTATATGGTCTGGCTGCATCACAAACAACCCCGGAATGAAGATTCCGAAAGCTGCAGAGGGGCTCTGCTCATGCATGGGCACCCTCTCACATGAAACCCAGCACCCTGCCTTCAGGATTGTTAAGGCCTGCCATAGGGGTGACTGATAGGTTTACATGTGCAGTGATATGGAGAGCTATAGGGACCCTATATCTCAGTAAGGGTGTCATACACCACCTTACACAGGTTGCTGTAGCAGACCTGTTGTGTCATTTTGGGTGGCCTCTCAGGGGTGGCATAATACATGCTGCAGCCCCTGGGAGGCCTCTGGGGTACCTATGCCTTGGGTACATAGTATACCATATACTAGGGACTTATAAGGGTACCCCAGAATCCAATCTGGAGTGTACCTAAAGTACATGCAATCAATTTAAGGGGAAAGCAGATAGGCTGGGGTCCTGAATAGCAGGATCCCAGCCAAACTAAGTCGAAAACCAGCAAAACACCAGGAAAAAAGTGGGGGCAACCATGCAGTCAGATTCCACCTTCCTACAGTGTCCATCCAGTGTCCAGGAGTCTATCCACTGAGTAGGACCCACTTGAGGTGTCCCTAAAATCAACAGGACCTCCAGAAAGTGTCCATACACTGGCCAGGACCTGTAGGAGATATCCATCCACTGGCCAGGACCTGCAGACTGTGTCCATCCACTGGACAGGACCTGTAGGAGGTGTCCATCCACCGGCCAGGACCTGCAGGATGTGTCCATCCACTGGCCAGGACCTCCAGGAAGTGTCCATCCACTGCCCGGACCTCGAGGAAGTGTCCACCCACTGCCCCGGACCTCCAGGAAGTGTCCATCCACTGGCCAGGACCTACTTGAGGTGTCCCTACAATCATCAGGACCTGCAGGAGGTGTCCATCCACTGCCCCGGACCTGCAGACTGTGTCCATCTACTGGCCAGGTCCTCCAGGAAGTGTCCATCCACTGGCCAGGACCTGCAGGAGGTGTCCATCCACTGGACAGGACCTGCAGGAGGTGTCCATCCACTGGCCAGGACCTTCAGTAAGTGTCCATCCACTGCCCTGAACATCCAGGAAGTGTCCATCCACTTCCCCGGACCTCCAGGAAGTGTCCATCCACTGCCCCTGACCTGCAGGAGGTGTCCATCCACTGCCCTGGACCTCCAGGAAGTGTGCATCCACTGGCCAGGACCTACTTAAGGTGTCCCTACTATCATCAGGACCTGCAGGAGGTGTCCATCCACTGCCCCGAACCTGCAGACTGTGTCCATCTACTGGCCAGGACCTCCAGGAAGTGTCCATCCACTGGCCAGGACCTGCAGGAGGTGTCCATCCACTGCCCAGGACCTCCAGGAAGTGTCCATCCACTGGCCAGGACCTGCAGACTGTGTCCATCTATTGGCCAGTACCTCCAGGAACTGTCCATCTACTGCCCAGGACCTCCAGGAAGTGTCCATCCACTGGCCAGGACCTCCAGGGAGTGTCCATCCCCTGGCCAGGACCTGCGGGAGGTGTCCATCCACTGCCCAGGACCTCTAGGAAGTGTCCATCCACTGCCCAGGAGCTCCAGGGAGTGTCCATCCACTGGTCAGGACCTGCAGGAGGAGTCTGTTTGTAATGAATAGGAACTGCAAGAAGTCTCTATGCAGGAGGTGTCCATCTAGTGTCCAGGAGTCTATCCACTGAGTAGGACCCACTTGAGGTGTCCCTACAATCAACAGGACCTCCAGAAAGTGTCCATCCACTGGCCAGGACCTGTAGGAGATATCCATCCACTGGCCAGGACCTGCAGATTGTGTCCATCCACTGGACAGGACCTGTAGGAGGTGTCCATCCACTGGCCAGGACCTCCAGGAAGTGTCCATCCACTGCCCGGACCTCCAGGAAGTGTCCACCCACTGCCCTGGACCTCCAGGAAGTGTCCATCTACTGGCCAGGACCTACTTGAGGTGTCTCTATAATCATCAGGACCTGCAGGAGGTGTCCATCCACTGCCCCGGACCTGCAGACTGTGTCCATCTACTGGCCAGGACCTCCAGGAAGTGTCCATCCACTGGCCAGAACCTGCAGGAGGTGTCCATCCACTGGACAGGACCTGTAGGAGGTGTCCATCCACTGGCCAGGACCTCCAGGAAGTGTCCATCCACTGCCCGGACCTCCAGGAAGTGTCCACCCACTGCCCTGGACCTCCAGGAAGTGTCCATCTACTGGCCAGGACCTACTTGAGGTGTCCCTACAATCATCAGGACCTGCAGGAGGTGTCCATCCACTGCCCCGGACCTGCAGACTGTGTCCATCTACTGGCCAGGACCTCCAGGAAGTGTCCATCCACTGGCCAGAACCTGCAGGAGGTGTCCATCCACTGGCCAGGACCTCCAGGAAGTGTCCATCCACTGCCCGGACCTCCAGGAAGTGTCCACCCACTGCCCTGGACCTCCAGGAAGTGTCCATCTACTGGCCAGGACCTACTTGAGGTGTCCCTACAATCATCAGGACCTGCAGGAAGTGTCCATCCACTGCACTGGCCAAGACCTGCAGACTGTTTCTATCTACTGGCCAGGACCTCCAGGAAGTGTCCATCCACTGGCCAGGATCTGCAGGAGGTGTCCATTCACTGCCCCGGACCTCCAGGAAGAGTCCATCCACTGGCCAGGACCTCCAGGAAGTGTCCATCTACTGGCCAGGACCTCCAGGAAGTGTCCATCCACTGGCCAGGACCTGTAGGAGATGTCCATCCACTGGCCAGGACCTCCAGGGAGTGTCCATCCACTGGCCAGGACCTGCAGGAGGCGTCTGTTTGTAATGAACAGGAACTGCAAGAAGTCTCAACGCAGGAGGTGTCCGTCCAGTGTCCAGGAGTTTATCCACTGACTAGGACCCACTTGAGGTGTCCCTACAATCAACAGGACCTCCAGAAAGCGTCCATCCACTGGCCAGGACCTGTAGGAGATGTCCATCTACTGGCCAGGATCTGCAGACTGTGTCCATCCACTGGCAGGACCTGTAGGAGGTGTCCATCCTCTGGCCCGGACCTGCAGGAGGTGTCCATCTACTGCCCCGGACCTCCAGGAAGTGTCCATCCACTGGCCAGGACCTCCAGGAAGTGTCCATCCACTGGCCGGGACCTGCAGGAGTTGTCCATCCGCCAGCCAGGACCGCAGGAGGTGTCCATCCACTGGCCAGGACCTGCAGGAGGTATCCATCCACTGCCCCGGACCTCCAGGAAGTGTCCATCCACTGGCCAGGACCTCCAGGAAGTGTCCATCCACTGGCCAGGACCTGCAGGAGGTGTCCATCCACTGACCAGGACCTGCACGAGGTGTCCATCCACTGGCCAGGACCTCCAGTAAGTGTCCATTCACTGCCCCGGACCTCCAGGAAGTGTCCATCCACTACCCCTGACCTGCAGGAGGTGTCCATCCACTGTCCTGGACCTCCAGGAACTGTGCATCCACTGGCCAGGACCTACTTGAGGTGTCCCTACTATCATCAGGACCTGCAGGAGGTGTCCATCCACTGCCCCGAACCTGCAGACTGTGTCCATCTACTGGCCAGATCCTCCAGGAAGTGTCCATCCACTGGCCAGGACCTGCAGGAGGTGTCCATCCACTGCCCAGGAACTCCAGGATGTGTCCATACACTGGCCAGGACCTGCAGACTGTGTCCATCTATTGGCCAGGACCTCCAGGAACTGTCCATCCACTGCCCAGGACCTCCAGGAAGTGTCCATCCACTGGCCAGGACCTCCAGGGAGTGTCCATCCACTGGCCAGGACCTGCAGGAGGTGTCCATCCACTGCCCAGGACCTCTAGGAAGTGTCCATCCACTGCCCCAGACCTCCGGGGAGTGTCCATCCACTGGCCAGGAGCTTCAGGAGGAGTCTGTTTGTAATGAACAGGAACTGCAAGAAGTCTCTATGCAGGAGGTGTTCAGAGAAGTTGGCCTGGCATATGCTGTCCACTAATTATAGTGGGCACCTTGCACCAGTCCAAACGACCCTTATTGATGATAAGTTTAAAGACAACCTTTATTGAAAGCTATCCTAGTGGTAGCTATGGAGAGCAGCCTTCAGGCTAAGTCTTGAAGGAGTGTAAAGCAGTTGTGTTTACCAGATTATAACCTCTTGAATGACCAAATGAAAGGGGAACCACACCAGGTATATATATAAAATATATGTATTTATTTCTAAACGCTCACTACTAATCTCTTTATGAGATTAGAGTCCACGATACACATTATCAAAGTATTAAAACGACAGTAAATAACAGAATATACAATGGGCCCCAGGGGGGGACCAAACCATATATTAAGAAAGTGGTATAAGAACCAAGACTTGGCTAGACACAGTGCCTAGAAGACGTAGAATCGCTGGGACCCCAAGGTAGTGACACAGGAGACCCACGGGGGACGTGTGCAGTGTGAGAACACAGCCGCGAGCGCCGTAGGATTCTATGCGGAAAGTCGCGGTTGGAATTTTAAAAATAAAGGACTCTTTGGAGAGGACTTTGAGCAAACCCCTTTAGACTTAAGGGGTTCTAGGGCCAACACCCACGGGAGCACCGGAGTACTCGAGTTACCTCACCCAGGGAAGCCGGGTGCATAGGTGTCAAAGGGTGTCGGGAATCGTCGTTGTTTTCAATGGCGATCTGCTGAAAAGTGCTGCTGCCGTGAAGAAGAAAAGTGTCCGGGATGATCCAAGCCTGGATCGAAGATGTGAAGAACCTGAAAGCAGAGGGGACAGAGTCTGGGTCACTAGCCAGTGACCAGGAGCGGAGCAATCGAATGCCCACCGATGTCTGGTGCTTCAGGTGCGAAGAGGTGAAGCTTGACTCTGCAGCCACGGGGTCCAGGAGATGTCGAGGATGACCTGGAGCCAGATTCGAGCTGTCCCATGAAGGATGTCGAGTGCTGGGGTGTCGGTGCTCGAATTGAACACAACAAGCCTTGGCAACAGCAACCCACGCAGGAAGAGAAAAGATGCTTCTGTGAGGACCAGCAAGGTCCTGGGGACTCCCGAAGCAATGGAGAGTCAGGGCACATCTGGAGCAACCAGGGAAGCCCAATTAAAGTTAGTGTTGCCTTCTTGGGGACCCACAGGTCAACGGACCAGGGATCGCGAAGGGACCTCGAGAGGAATCACAAAATGGCGGCTCACGGAACACTCGTTGAGTGTAGGCCAGCAATCTTTGGTGTAATTACTGCTCGGGGTCAGGGCTACAAGTAACCCAAAGCTCAGCCTCAGGGGTCGCCGGAAAGCTGATGCTTCTGCAAATGGACGCGGTGCCCAGGGGTTCGGGTTGCACGGTCACCACGAGGGATACGGGCCTCAGACTTGCTGTGGGCACAGATCGACCTCAGAGACTTCGGGAACCCACCTCCTGTGTGGCAATATTCTTCAGAGTCCTTAGGAGCTGCGGAGATGCCAACCGGTCAGTTGCGTTAAAGGTGCCTGCCTTGCAGGGGAGTAACTCCTTTACTCCAAGGGAGATTCTTCAGTCATCCAGCGTAGTGTAGATCGTCGAAGTACTTGGTTTCAGTGTCAGAGTTTAGTCCAGGTGTAATCTAAAGTCCTGTAGTCAGGGGTTCCTACTTTATACCCAAGGAAGGGGTGGGACAAACTCTGGGTCCCACCTATGGGAGGGTCAGGAAAGAGGGGTGGCTATACCCATTTCCTTTGTCCAGTTTCATGCTAGAGCAGGGGCTGGTAGACCCTGCAACCGGTTTGAGCTGGACTATGCACAGGGACACCAAATGTGCCCCGAGTGCAGACTTCAAAGCACTCTTGGAGTGCACCCACCCAGCCCCAATACACTAAAGCCTGTCTGAGAGGTGGTCACACCTCCCTGTGACAGGAAACCTATTGTCCAGGCCTCCCCTGCCGGAGTTTCGTCCAGCAGCAGGAGGGCAGACTCGTGTCTGTGGCTGCAGCATCCATTTTGTGATGCCAGGGTTCTAGCTGGTACCGGGTGTACCGGTGGTGCCATGTTTCTCCCTCTAGTAGGGTGGAATCATACCTCCCACCCAGTTACTGGAGTGGAATTATGATTCCAAGGTGTTTGACACCAAATACGACATGTTTCCATGCAGCCATTCTCAAGTTAGCTTTTACCGCGAGGTTATAATGCACTTAAGAGTATATGGTCTGGCTGCATCACAAACAACCCCGGAATGAAGATTCCGAAAGCTGCAGAGGGGCTCTGCTCATGCATGGGCACCCTCTCACACGAAACCCAGCACCCTGCCTTCAGGATTGTTAAGGCCTGCCATAGGGGTGACTGATAGGTTTACATGTGCAGTGATATGGAGAGCTATAGGGACCCTATATCTCAGTAAGGGGGTCATACACCACCTTACACAGGTTGCTGTAGCAGACCTGTTGTGTCATTTTGGGTGGCCTCTCAGGGGTGGCATAATACATGCTGCAGCCCCTGGGAGGCCTCTGGGGTACCTATGCCTTGGGTACATAGTATACCATATACTAGGGACTTATAAGGGTACCCCAGAATCCAATCTGGAGTGTACCTAAAGTACATGCAATCAATTTAAGGGGAAAGCAGATAGGCTGGGGTCCTGAATAGCAGGATCCCAGCCAAACTAAGTCGAAAACCAGCAAAACACCAGGAAAAAAGTGGGGGCAACCATGCAGTCAGATTCCACCTTCCTACAGTGTCCATCCAGTGTCCAGGAGTCTATCCACTGAGTAGGACCCACTTGAGGTGTCCCTACAATCAACAGGACCTCCAGAAAGTGTCCATACACTGGCCAGGACCTGTAGGAGATATCCATCCACTGGCCAGGACCTGCAGACTGTGTCCATCCACTGGACAGGACCTGTAGGAGGTGTCCATCCACCGGCCAGGACCTGCAGGATGTGTCCATCCACTGGCCAGGACCTCCAGGAAGTGTCCATCCACTGCCCGGACCTCGAGGAAGTGTCCACCCACTGCCCCGGACCTCCAGGAAGTGTCCATCCACTGGCCAGGACCTACTTGAGGTGTCCCTACAATCATCAGGACCTGCAGGAGGTGTCCATCCACTGCCCCGGACCTGCAGACTGTGTCCATCTACTGGCCAGGTCCTCCAGGAAGTGTCCATCCACTGGCCAGGACCTGCAGGAGGTGTCCATCCACTGGACAGGACCTGCAGGAGGTGTCCATCCACTGGCCAGGACCTTCAGTAAGTGTCCATCCACTGCCCTGAACCTCCAGGAAGTGTCCATCCACTTCCCCGGACCTCCAGGAAGTGTCCATCCACTGCCCCTGACCTGCAGGAGGTGTCCATCCACTGCCCTGGACCTCCAGGAAGTGTGCATCCACTGGCCAGGACCTACTTAAGGTGTCCCTACTATCATCAGGACCTGCAGGAGGTGTCCATCCACTGCCCCGAACCTGCAGACTGTGTCCATCTACTGGCCAGGACCTCCAGGAAGTGTCCATCCACTGGCCAGGACCTGCAGGAGGTGTCCATCCACTGCCCAGGACCTCCAGGAAGTGTCCATCCACTGGCCAGGACCTGCAGACTGTGTCCATCTATTGGCCAGTACCTCCAGGAACTGTCCATCTACTGCCCAGGACCTCCAGGAAGTGTCCATCCACTGGCCAGGACCTCCAGGGAGTGTCCATCCCCTGGCCAGGACCTGCGGGAGGTGTCCATCCACTGCCCAGGACCTCTAGGAAGTGTCCATCCACTGCCCAGGAGCTCCAGGGAGTGTCCATCCACTGGTCAGGACCTGCAGGAGGAGTCTGTTTGTAATGAATAGGAACTGCAAGAAGTCTCTATGCAGGAGGTGTCCATCTAGTGTCCAGGAGTCTATCCACTGAGTAGGACCCACTTGAGGTGTCCCTACAATCAACAGGACCTCCAGAAAGTGTCCATCCACTGGCCAGGACCTGTAGGAGATATCCATCCACTGGCCAGGACCTGCAGATTGTGTCCATCCACTGGACAGGACCTGTAGGAGGTGTCCATCCACTGGCCAGGACCTCCAGGAAGTGTCCATCCACTGCCCGGACCTCCAGGAAGTGTCCACCCACTGCCCTGGACCTCCAGGAAGTGTCCATCTACTGGCCAGGACCTACTTGAGGTGTCTCTATAATCATCAGGACCTGCAGGAGGTGTCCATCCACTGCCCCGGACCTGCAGACTGTGTCCATCTACTGGCCAGGACCTCCAGGAAGTGTCCATCCACTGGCCAGAACCTGCAGGAGGTGTCCATCCACTGGACAGGACCTGTAGGAGGTGTCCATCCACTGGCCAGGACCTCCAGGAAGTGTCCATCCACTGCCCGGACCTCCAGGAAGTGTCCACCCACTGCCCTGGACCTCCAGGAAGTGTCCATCTACTGGCCAGGACCTACTTGAGGTGTCCCTACAATCATCAGGACATGCAGGAGATGTCCATCCACTGCCCCGGACCTGCAGACTGTGTCCATCTACTGGCCAGGACCTCCAGGAAGTGTCCATCCACTGGCCAGAACCTGCAGGAGGTGTCCATCCACTGGCCAGGACCTCCAGGAAGTGTCCATCCACTGCCCGGACCTCCAGGAAGTGTCCACCCACTGCCCTGGACCTCCAGGAAGTGTCCATCTACTGGCCAGGACCTACTTGAGGTGTCCCTACAATCATCAGGACCTGCAGGAAGTGTCCATCCACTGCACTGGCCAGGACCTGCAGACTGTTTCTATCTACTGGCCAGGACCTCCAGGAACTGTCCATCCACTGCCCAGGACCTGCAGGAGGTGTCCATCCACTACCCAGGACCTCCAGGAAGTGTCCATCCACTCACCAGGACCTCCAGTAAGTGTGCATCCACTGCCCAGGACCTCCAGGAAGTGTCCATCCACTGCCCAGGACCTCCAGGGAGTGTCCATCCACTGGCCAGGAGCTGCAGGAGGTGTCCATCCACTTCCCCGGACCTCCAGGAAGTGTCCATCCACTGGCCAGGACCTACGTGAGGTGTCACTACAATCATCAGGACCTGCAGGAGGTGTCCATCCACTGGCCAGGACCTCCAGGAAGTGTCCATCCACTGACCAGGACCTCCAGGAAGTGTCCATCCACTGGCCAGGACCTCCAGGAAGTGTCCATCCACTGGCGAGGACCTCCAGGAAGAGTCCATCCACTGGCCAGGACCTGCAGGAGGAGTCTGTGTGTAATGAACAGGAACTGCAAGAAGTCTCCATGCAGGAGGTGTCCACCCACTTTCCAGAATATGCAGTAAGTGTCCACATACTGTCTAAGATATGCAGGAGGCATCCATGCAATGATCAAAACCTGCAGGAGGTATCCATTTAGGACCTGCAGAAGGCATCCATGCAATGATCTAAACCTGCAGGAGGTATCCATATAGGACCAGCAGGAGGCATCCATGCAATGATCAAAACCTGCAGGAGGTATCCATCCAGGACCTGCAGGAGGTGTTCATGCACTGACCAAGACCTGCATAAGGTGGTCACCCATTTTCCAGACCATGCAGGATTTATCCGTTCACTCTCCAGGAACTAAAGGAGGTCTCCATCCATTGCCCAGGACCTGTAGGAGGTCTCCATCCATTGCCCAGGACCTACCTGTCCTCAAATATATATTCATCCATAGACCTATCTGCAAATACATATCCATCCCAAGACATGTCTGCAAACCTATGCTCATTCCTAGACCAGTCTGCAAATACATATTCATTTTCAGACCTCTCCGCAAATATATAATAATCCCATTACCCGTTAACACATATATATTACTTGCCAGACCAGTGTGCAAATATATATTATTCTAAAGATCTGCTTGCCAATATATACACAATCAACCAATCAAAAGTTCGTTATTCGATTTTAAAGATACAATCATAAAAAAGACAAATACAGCAGAGTACATTACCTTATATTAAAAAAATGACAACCGTTAAAAGCTAATAAATAAAATACATAAGAACATGCTGATGCAATTACATCCAAGGGAGTCCAATCTCCAAAAAGTGCAAGGAAGAAGAGCTAAATAAAGTGCATTTTCACGAGTGGGGGACACCTCCACAAATATAAAATATAAATATAAAATATATGTTTTGGTAAATAACATAAAAATGTATTCCTCAACCTTCATGGATTTCCTGTTTCTGGCTGCCATCTTTAAAAAGCAGCATACACTGTAACAAACATTCGGGCTGCCTAGCAACTGTAAATACAATAGGGCATTTTTACATTTCTGAAAAGCAAGAGGTTTCAGGATATGTTTGAGGCAATGAAAAAGAAAGGTATATAAAATGTGCAGAAAAACATAAAATGCCGCCATGATTGTTCAGCCATGGGCAGGCTGATAATTGGCTTCCCCAAAACGTTGAGTCATCAGAGAAACACAAAAGATTCCTTACTTTCAGCCCTAAAACTAACAAGCATTGGCATAGCCAATAGGTCTCGCCTTTGGGACCTTATAAGTGTTTAGTCATGCAACAGTTGATGTTGTTGCACCAAGGATATTGTGCTGCATAACTAAATACTTATAATTTCCCAAAGGTGAGACCTATTGGCTATGCCAATGCTTGTTTTATGTCTGTTGCCGTCCTTCGACCCCAGGCACCCTCATCTATGGCAAAAAAAGCAAATTGACTGAAGAGATTCCCTTTAACTTTGTTACTTCAGGTATTTCGCCTTTCTATTGCTATTCCGTATTACTTACAAATAAAGGTTGTGTGGTTTCTGAAAAAATATACTGAGATTTGTCTGTATGTTGTTTAAATTGGTTCAATTTAAATGTATGGGATACATTTAAAAATCATCATAATCCCATCCTGAATGTATCACTAAAACACCGAAGAATCAGTCCTAATGTATACATAGCTTTACAACTTCTGCCAATAGGACAACACACACGTTCTGTTGTTGCCATTTATGTAGCTCTCACGATCCAGCCGGTGGTGTGGCTTCCACATGACATGCTGGATTTTACAGACAGGCCTAAATAGCCTTGATCAGTTGTAGCAGGGCTCGCTGCCAGTTTTAATCCTCAATAGACTATGCGCTGTGTTGACCACCCGGAGAGCGATATATGTTCTCACTTTAGTCAACTCGTAGACCTATTCTCGGTTAATGCTAGTTGTCTGATGACAGACTCGGTGCTACAAGGTGTAAACAAACCTTAGACAATCAGTGTGACCAAAAGTCCTGCCTTGTCCTTATTATGAAAGGGTTTCCGGGCCAAGCTGTCACAAGGCCCCCCTCCCCCTCCCGCTCCTAGTGCTTGCATTGATCCTAATGGCCTCATTTCTTTAGCCGTCCGCGGTAAGATGGCACTAGCCTGCGTGAAACCTCCACACACATGCGTCACCGTCGCAGCCCACCAATACAATCGTGACGGGAGCAGCGTGTCCGTGCGTTCCAAGTGGCGTTCAGACGTGTCCTCGTCCTGTAAAGAACTTCGACCGAAGTGACCTAGTAATTCCTCAGAGAGCCCACTGTTGCCTGTTCCCTTTGTTTGCCCATCGTGTGCGCAGGCCGAATGAGAAGTGGCGGATTGACTACATTATTAATGCCTCTTTACGTGCAATTCCAAGCTGAGGGGGCCGGTAACATGTGCATCTTTCCCTATGGGCCTGGTTTCCTGTCAACATTATTTGTTCTTGATATAAATTAATTGATGTCGTACAATGACATTTAAGTTGTTTGCCTGGTAGGAGCTGTTTGAGGCGTGACAGCTTTCAAAGTAAAGATACGATGTCGACTAACTTACATGATGTCGACTTTCTAGTGCAGAACATAAACGCCTTCTTTTATTAGTGCTCAAATAAGACATTATCACAAAGCCTATTGATTCAATCGTGTCACCTGCAGATCTGCAGCGAGTGCTGCTCATCCCACTGAGCTATTTTACCTGTTTGCTAGTTTAAGTGATATGAGTAGTATAAGGAGATACCATTCATCCCCATTCATGCCCTTAAAAGTGACAGGTCCCCCTCCGGTCCCCCCGCCCCTCGCTGTGTCCTTAAAAGTGACGCGTGTCCTTAAAAGTGACAGGCCTCAAACCCCTCACTGTGTCCTTAAAAGTGACGCGTGCCCTTAAAAGTGACAGGCCTCAAACCTCTCTGTGTCCTTAAAAGTGACAGGACTCAACCCCCTCGCTGTGTCCTTAAAAGTGAAGCGTGGCCTTAAAAGTGACAGGTCCCCCATCCCTTTGCAGTGTCCTTAAAAGTGACGCGTGTCCTTAAAAGTGACAGGCCTCAAACCCCTCACTGTGTCCTTAAAAGTGACGCGTGCCCTTAAAAGTGACAGGCCTCAAACCTCTCTGTGTCCTTAAAAGTGACAGGCCTCAACCCCCTCGCTGTGTCCTTAAAAGTGAAGCGTGGCCTTAAAAGTGACAGGTCCCCCATCCCTTTGCAGTGTCCTTAAAAGTGACATGTGCGTGTGGGTATTTAAAACCGAGGGCTGCTGTGTTGGCAGTTGGCGTCTGAGCAGGCATACCTAAGCCCCCACCAGCCCCCGGGGATATCTGGTGTTGTCTAACACATGGGTTTACGGTGCAGAGTTTTTAAAAAGGGTCTTTTCTTTAGAAGCAGATGCTGCAGTTTGAAATGCATCCCTGTCGTAGCTGGGGTCAGAAAACTATCCATTAGGCTCCCAAGTGACAACGTGAAAACACAAGAACAAAAGGCCAGTTACCCTGCCAGAGCACCGTTGAGAACAGGCAGAACTAATCAGCCTGTCCTAAGCTTCCCACGCGTCTTAAATTGTATAGTACAGGGTTTCTTTATAAACATACGACCATCTTTCCCAGGAGCGCAACCCCCAACAGGTCCTAGGTTTAATTATCAGATGTCACAGGTCAAAGGGCCATCTAACAAAGTCGTGGGATGGTCAGAAAACGGTCCCAATATTGACCCTCACTACAATGCTCTATTACCAATAATGACACGTACTACAAGCTTCTAAACACTCCCCTCCGTAAAGGGTCCTCCTTCCAATTCTCATGCCCTGCCAGGTATAAAAACCATACTTTAGAGCCCCGACACAAACAGCCATTCAAAAACCCATTAGGAGCGACCTTTGCTGCACAGCCCCATCATCCCTGAAGTTTAAAGCCATCAATGGACCAGCCCAGCTTCTCCCAGATCGACGCAGCCTGCTACACATTAATGGAGGTACGTAAATAAGGGGCTGTGTTACAGGGTTAAGAGTGTGTAGGGCTTAAGAGTGTATGGGCTTATTTAATATGATGATGCCTGTATATAAATGAACAGCGTTGCATTTTAAAAGGTGTTTAACGCAAGGCATGATGTTGCTGACGCTGTTTTAATTAATGCTTAAGGAGAATTGGTAGGGTGCTTAATGTGAACAAACCTGCCATTTTAAATACATTGTAGAACGTTTTATACGTGTATTTAAGAGTGAATACCACTAAGGGTTTGGCGTATACACATTGAAACAGCCTTAACACTTTAACCTGGTATCGAAGCATTTTACATGAACTGTAGTTTTAACGACCTTCATTTATAGTATACGTTTCACAAATAAAATAAATAAATAATACCACTTTGTACTCACCACCCAGGGGTTGAGGCTCTGTAGAGGCATGGGTCAAACGTGTGATTTCCCAGCTGCGCCATGGTGAGGCCGTCCACGGTGGTCCATGCGGTGCTCCGGGGTTGTTTATGCTGTTGTGCGCTCGATGTTGGGGGTAGGGATGGCGCCTGGGTGCGCAGGGTCTTGATGCCCCGCTTTTTAAAATTAAAGACCCCGGAGCCCGCTGTGCTCCATGCGGCGCTCCGGGTGTCTGTGAGGCTGTGGTGGGGGTCCGGCGTCTGTGGGCTCCTTGGGGGGCTTGATACCGTTTTTTGAAATTAAAGACCCCGGAGCCCGCTGTGCGCCGTGCGGCGCTCCGGGTGTCTGTGAGGCTGGGGTGGGGGTCCGGCACCTGTGGGCTCCTTGTGGGGCGTTTGGCCCCGTTTTTTAAAAATTAAAGACCCCGGAGCCCGCTGTGCTCCATGCGGCGCTCCGGGTGTCTGTGAGGCTGTGGTGGGGGTCCGGCACCTGTGGGCTCCTTGTGGGGCGTTCGGCCCCGTTTTTAAAAATTAAAGACCCCGGAGCCCGCTGTGCTCCATGCGGAGCTCCGGGTGTCTGTGCGGCTGTGGTGGGGGTCCGGCACCTGTGGGCTCCATGTGGGGCGCTCGGCCCCGTTGTTTTAAAATTAAAGGCCCCGGAGCCCGCTGTGCGCCATGCGGTGCTCCGGCGTTGCTGCGGCCGTTGTGGCTGGGGCTCCGGTGTCCCTGGGGTCCAGTGAGGGGGCGCGAGGCCCCTTTTTAAGAAATAAAGGCCCCGGAGTCCGCTTGCCAAGGGCGCTGCTCCGGGGCTCGGGTGCGGGAGGTGTTGTGGGGGCCGGCGTTCTCGGACGCCGTGTGGGCGCGAGGCCCCGTTTTTAAAAAAAATTAAAGGCCTCAGGAGCGCTGCTCCAGGGTTCTTGTGCGGGGCTGTGGGAGTAGGGATGGCGCCGGTGTGCGTTAGGCCGTACTTTTTAAAAAAAAGGTCCCCGGAGCCCGCTTGCAAAGGGCGCTGCTCCGGGGTGCTGGCGTCGTTGTGGCTGGGGGCTCCAAGGGCATCGTGGTGTACAGGGGCGCGAGGCCCCGTTTGTTAATAAAAAATAAAAATAAACCACCGGAGCCCGCTTGCACTGGGCGCTGCTCCGGGGTGCTGGCGTCGTTGTGGCTGGGGGCCCCAATGGCATCGCGGTGCACAGGGGCGCGAGGCCCCGTTGTAAAAATAAAAAAAAAAAAAAAGTGATTATATAAGGCCCCCAGAGCCCTCTTACAACCGGCGCTGCTCTGGGGTCCGTTGGAGGTGGCGTTTTCAGGATCCACCACGAGGGTTACGATGGCTGCCGATTCATGGCTGCCAGGAGCTTCCCGCCGCGTTTGTCGAAGGGAGGCCCTCCCAGCCGTGACATCATCACGGGGACTCCTCCCATTGATGACATCACGGCTGTGAGGGTCTTCCTTCGTCAAACACGGAGGTGAAGCTCCTGGTAGGGATTTATTTATGCGTTTTTATATAGCGAGGACTTTACCCGAGGGTGTCAGAGCGCTTAACAACAGGATCAGCAACATTACATAAGAAGGAGGATACAAATGAGCATAATACAAAGACAAGCGTTACATTGCATGAGGAAAAAGTGACAATTGCGCAAAAAACAAACAAACCAAATACAAAAAAGAGGAATAAGTTCCAATAGGAAAAAGTGACAGAGGTGCATTAAACATAGGATACCAAATACAAATGGCGGTATAATACTGCAATAAAAGGCAGTCACACATGACACACTGGGAAGGCGCTTCCCAATGCTGCAGTATGTCTGATGTTAGGCCGGGGCTCTAAGACGTGTGAAAGCCCAAAAAAAAAACAGCGCTAGCAGTATTGAGCGAGACCCTTCATTGTGAGCATGCCCCAGTGGCTTTAAGCAACAGTATTGTCGGTGTGGCACCAAGGTTTTAAATGGAAGCTTTTTCAATATTATATACACGTTATAGTTGCTGCTTATTTATCTTATGCAGCTAACAACCAGTGACAAACTGCTGCTGGGACTTATTGTGTAATATATATATATATATATATATACATATATATATATATATATATCTGGATACCCTGCCATAAACATCTCATGCAAAAAGTAAGTGTGTGTGTGTGTGTGTGTGTGTGTGTGTGTGTGTGTGTGTGTGCGCGCGCGCGCGCGCGCGGGGTTTTTTTAAAACGCAAATGACAGCCCTAGTTTTAAGGGCTTATTTATTCTAAAGGTATCAGATGCCTATATTATTGGTGCATCTGCTTCCAGGGTAAAATAAATGGCTGAGTTTTGTTTTCAATTTAGATATTTATGTTAGCCCAAACTTTAACCATGCTGTTTAGCTGGGGGGCATGTCTACAGTTTGTACACCCATAATCAGGGGCATGTATTCCGAGGTACTGTTTTATGTAGACGCTGTGTAAGGGTGCATGTCTCTCTGCGTTGTGTATTGGCGCTTTCTAAGGCGAATGTATGAACTTGTAATATTATGTTTATGAAGTGTAGTTTTAAATCAACCGTTTCTATTTATCCAGACGCAGGACATGCCGGAATTAATCCTAACCGCCTCTGAAATGCTAGCCCTACAGACAGGTACATGTGTTTTGAGGTGTATAGGTCCGTGTAGTTTTGTTCACATATATCTTAGAAGTTAGGTGTTTCTAATGGTGTTCTCGTGTATGTGTAATTTTATAGGTCTGGATCCCGAACTACAACGGATTCTTGATGATATAGAATGTCCCAAGGGTGGTCAAGACGCATCGCCATGTGTACAGGATAGCACCGTTCTTACAGGTAAATCAGAAAGGCGTTGCTTCTTTAAAAGGTCTAAACCATGGGGTGTCTAGATCCCAAAAGACGTAGTTGTGAACTACAGGAACGCGCCGTAGAGGGGGGCTACTAAGGCCATGCTGTATACTGTAAATCTGATTATTTTTTCTTTACAGGGTCCATGGAGTCACACACGGAAGCAGTGATTGTGCAAGAGCCGGCGCAGCGACCAAAAGAAAAGCCTGTGAAAAGGAAATCTTCAACATCTAAAGAAGGCCCTGCGGCAAAGAAACGATCTGTGAAAAGACATCTAAAAGGTGTGTTTTATACAAAAAGGGTGTGAAAAAAGAACTCTCTGGGTTGTATTCTCTCAAACAAAGGGGTGCACCGCCATGTAGTACCAGATGTACTACTATGGGTATTGTAAGCATCTTATGTTCCTTATTGTTTCTAATATATATTTTTTTTTTTATGTTACATTCTAGGAACCGTTCAAAAGAGCCACGGCGAAGATACGCCTAAGTCTAAGAGGTCTACAAAACCGTTGAGGGATATAACAAAGACCGTTCTGAACACCGGGTCTGCGGCAAAAGGAGTGAGTAGGCGTGTACGCCAGAATAAGATCTACACATACTACACCCACATGCAACAGAGAACCGACGTGGCCGATGTGTATCTGAACCCTCTCAAAGCCTCAAAAGGAACTCTAAGCTCAAACAAGCCCAAACTTAAGAAGAAGCAAATGGTCGCAGAACCACAGACATGCCCTTTAAACCTCAAGAAGCCGTCTTTGGGCCTGGAACCCCAAGCAGCCCCTTTAGACCTCAGCATGAAACGGGTGGTCCCGGAGACCCTAGCTACACCTTTAGATCTAGCATTAAAAAATGTTGCTAAGCAGGGGAACGATCCAACTACCCCAGCGCTCTCTTTGGGCCTCCCGGCTGTGAAGCCTGTTGTGGAAGCTATGTTACAAACTCAAACCCCTAAAGTCAACAAGCTTTCAAGAAGTTATCTTAAGAATAATCAAGGGGTACAGGCGTTACAAGTAGAAACATTGGCAGGATCCTTAAACAAACCGGCTACAACACAGGCCCCTTCCCATCCTATGACACCTTCTATAGTTTCAAATAAATTAGCGCCGACTGTAGAGGAATGCCCCGTAGAACAGACCTCAAAACCTTCTATATGCGTTACTGAAGGGTTTAGGGGCCCCGGGTCTGGAAAAGGGCAGCCCCTAGGAGGAGCGTGTAACACCAGCAAAAACTGTCTCAATACACTGGCAAGTATGGTAGACAAACTTGATAAACCCTCAGAAGCAGCGCCCGAGGGGGCTTCTAGCACATACAGGGGGTTTTGCAGACCCCTGTTACACATTCACCCATCCCCGGCCCTGACAATAACTTAGCCGTTACCACCCTCGATTATTTCGACAGTCATTTAAACTCCCCGGACCTTATGTCCCCTATTACCCCACAGGGAGCTTACGACCCAACCAGCCCAGCGTCCAGTGTAAGCTCCGCAACACCCCCGACAACATACAACACTGACAGTACAGGGTGGGACGACTGGTCAATTCATAGTACGGGGGTGACATTTAGTGAGGCGTCTTTCCCAAATGCCCCGGGGTGTTCGCACTGGGATCCTATTTCTATGATCCTCCCAGGCCCTCAGTTACAGAATGGCGTTGGGGATGAAGGACCATTAGAGGCCCCTGTGGTGTTAAAGGCTGTTATACAGCCAAACACCGTATTCATACCTAACCCCCCACAATACGATGCTGTAGACCCAAATCCGGTACTAGATGCGCATGTAAAGGATATACAAATGGCTGTCAGAAAGCTAAAGCGCCAGGCGAAAACCGCAAACTTAAAAATGGGGTTGGGGGGTAGCGGCGACAGGTCCATGGTGGCGGCACAGCAGAGGATACTGCAAAGAGTTGGCCTGTGTAAAAGGCTGATCCTCAATACGTGCCAGGAAGCTGGCTCAGACATAGGGCGTATACATGCGTGACTAGGGCAGCGCCATACCCTAAAGAAACCCCATGCCAACGGTTCTAATAAAAAAGCACACACATCAAAATATAGCAGCAAGGTCCAAGCAGTACTGACAAAGTCCCTGCGCTTCTTACGCATACTCCAGCGTAAAAAGTACATGGAACCATGCAGTCAGAGTCATACCCCGATGCCATCCATCCCCCAATACGTAAGTGTAGGAGGGATGGGTCCTGGGGGAGGGCAACTGAATGATGTTGGCGGTAGAGCGCCAACACTACGCCACCCGGAACACATAGAGGTGCTGAGGGGTGGGTATGTAGCAGAGGCCTCCATGAGTACAGCGCACATAGACACACCCCATACTGTTCAGATAGGCGGGGGCCGGTTACCTAGAAAAGCATGGTCACGTAAAAAACAAAAGTGGGCTAATAGCGCCAAGCAGCGCCGCCTTTTAATAAGTAAATTAAAAAAGCCCGAATATGTGCTACACGTGTGCTTAAAAGGCCCCCAGAGACCCTACTAAACCAGAACCCCCAAAATGATACGGCAGTAAGCTCCCCAACAAGTCAAATCCCTCAAGATGAGGATTCAGAGGTCGTCTATTTAGAGAGCATTAGAAGCTACAGGCGTGATGTAGAGAGATTTAATGCCACCGAGCACTACGAGGAGTTTAGGTTTACCAACCTCCACCAGATAAGGTCCTCCGATCACGGTGTTTTAGCTATACACCAGGCTGTGCAAACGCTCATAGAAAGGTTGTTACGCGATGTGGGTCCTAATGATTTTTTCCAACTACGCTTCCAGGGGCAGGGTTTTGACAGTCCTTTGTTCACCAAACGGAGGTCCCGAGATGTGTTTGACGCCGTGGAATTTTTAGAAAACCTTTCGAGGCTTTTACAGAGCAAGGCTGAACTAGTAGCCTACGGTACTTTCCGTGTCATAGCCCTCATTGTAAGGGGTCGTGAGGGCGGTGTTTCAAGACCTTTAAAGAGTGTGCTATACAGTCAGATAATTGGTAAGAAACAGCGGTGGCTGCTCGACTTTAACAACGACACAACCAATATCTGTCTGGCGGCCAGCATCGTAGGATTGTTGATGGGGCGCAACACCACCGACGCTGCCATCCTGTCTAGAGCGGCTGAAGCCCACGCCGTTCTTGAAATACCACCACAACGCATGGTCGGCTTTGGTGACATAGGTCTTTTGAGAACTATTTCTCTGTGACTGTGAAAGTTCTTTATCACAGCGGCTCTTGGAAGTACTTTACAACAGGGGACCGTGTGAGAAACAAGACCGTATATGTCCTTCACCACGAAAATCACTTTTACGGTATCTTGAACCTCAAAAGTTTTCTGGGTGTCAAGTACGTGTGCACACATTGTGACCACATATACAGCAGTAAGGACCGTCATCAGTGTGAAATGCATTGTAAGATGTGTCGGAGGGACGGCTGCGTCGTAGACGCTGCCCTGAAGGTGAGGTGTCGCACCTGTAAGATGTTTTGTCGCTCTCAAGACTGTTTGAGCAACCATAAGAAAACTGTTAAATGCATCCCTAAAATGGATTGCTTTGAGTGTGGTCGGTATGTGGCGACAGATCACAAATGCCAAGGTATGAAATGCCCCAGGTGTCAGACGTCTTTTGAGGCGGGTACCAACCATCAGTGCTACATGGTTAAAGGTAGACCCCAGACAAAAACCGAAGCATACATAGTGTTTGATATAGAGTGCACACAAGAGACGGGAGTACACCAACCTAACTATATTTACGCACACCATCTAACTTCCGACGCCAGCTGGGAGTTTGAAGGCAGAACGTGCGTTGGTGATTTCCTTAACACTTTCATTCAAACCAAATTCAAAGGGTATACCATGCTGGCCCACAACTCAAAAGCATACGACTCATTCTTTATTTTACAAAATATGATTCGTGAAAAGGTCCAAGTAGAACTCATCACTCAGGGGTCCAAGCTGATGTTGTTAACAGCAGTTCGGTTACAAATAAGGTTTATAGACACCCTGAATTTCCTGCCTATGAAATTGAGCAAGCTACCAAAAGCCTTTGGATTCCCCGGTTGTAAAGGTTATTTTCCACACTTTTTTAACACCTGGGCGAACCAGAATTATGTGGGTCCCATGCCACCTCCTGACAGCTACGGGGTTGAATATATGATGCCATCCGAGAAGGAGAGCTTTCTAGAATGGTACTCTGAAAACCGTGAAAAGGAGTTTCATTTTCAAACAGAGTTGAAAGCTTATTGTCAGGCTGATGTGATGATCCTACGACAAGCGTGCAACCTCTTCAGAGATGTTGTGGTGGAAATGACTAAGAAAGTCAGTATCCTGAAACCCAAGAAGTCTCAAATGACAAAGAAAGTCAGGATCATGAAACCCAAGAAGCCTCAAATGACAAAGAAAGTCAGGGTCTTGAAACCCAATACGCCTGAAATGCCGAAGGCTGTCGAATACATAGACCCTTTTCAAAACATCACATTGGCCTCCATGTGTATGTCCATCTACAAACACATGTTTTTAAGACCAAAAAGTATTGCACTAGTGCCTGTAGACCTCTATAATGGCAAACAGAAACGCTATTCAACCCCCTCGATCCGGTGGCTCATGTACATTTCTGAGAAGGAAGACGTACATATTCAACACGCCTTACAGGGTGGTGAATACCGTGTGGGTCCCTACTACCTGGATGGGTACGCTGTAATTAAGGGGTGCCGACGGCCTTTGAATACAATGGCTGCTTTTACCACGGCTGTCCCCAGTGTTACAAACCCCATGAGTTTAACAGACTGATGGGTGTCAAATTTGAACACTTACACCGACGTACACTGTTGAAGGCGCAGTATGTTGAAAAATGTGGCTTTGCTATGAGGGTTCTTTGGGAGCATGAGTGGCTAGAGATGTTAACAACCGACACAGCGCTCTGCTCTTTCCTTCAGAGTCATGATTTACCAGAACCTCTGGAACCCCGCGATGCCTTATTCGGGGGTCGTACAAATGCCATACAACTGTACAGGGCCGTGGGTGAGGGTGAGAAAATACACTACTATGATTTCACCAGTCTGTACCCATTTGTGAACAAAATGAAGGTATACCCATTAGGACACCCCACCATCATATATAGAAATTTTAAACACATATCCGAATACTTTGGGCTAGTCAAATGTGAAATCTATCCTCCACGACAGCTTTACTTTCCGGTGTTACCATACCGAGTCGATGGTAAACTGATGTTCCCCCTCTGTCGCACATGTGCGGTGCTTAAAGAGGTTGACGCTTGTAGACACACCGATGAACAAAGGATGCTCACAGGGACCTGGTGCAGCATCGAGGTAGAAGCGGCCTTAGAGAAAGGTTACAGGCTCGGTAGGATACACGAGGTATGGCATTTTCAGAGGACCACGACACGTCTCTTTGCCCCATACATTAATATGTTTCTCAGAGACAAGCAGGAGGCCTCAGGGTATCCCGAATGGTGTACTAGTCAGGATGCAAAGCAGAAATACATCGCTGACTACTACGCTCACGAAGGTATCCGTTTACGACCCCATTTGATAGAGGTCAACCCTGCCCGCCGACAGTTAGCCAAGCTCTGCCTCAACTCCTTATGGGGAAAATTCGCACAGCGTACAAACCTGTCAAATACGACCTTAATAACCGATCCTGATGAGCTGTTTAAGTACCTGTTTGCCCCATGTTACGAGGTGGCCAGCTGCGGGTTTATCGATGACGAGACCGCAGCTGTGTGTTGGAAATACACAAAAGCGTACCCCACAACGTGTAACAACATCAACATCTTCATAGCGTGCTTCACCACAGCCCATGCCCGTCTAGAACTTTACAAGGTTATGGACAAACTCCAGGACCGTTGCTTGTATCACGATACCGACTCAGTGATTTTTCTGAGTAAACCAGGGGATGAAGACCCTCCTCTTGGGGATTATCTGGGTAATTTGACCAGCGAACTAGATAAGGATGAGCATATCATAGAATACACGTCATCCGGGCCTAAAACATACTCCTACCGCACAAACAAGAACAAAGTGTGTATGAAGGTCAAAGGCATAACCTTAAATGTCAGCAACACCCTAAAAATCAATTTTGATAGTCTGAAGAATCTGGTGCACGAATACGCGGCCTCCGACAAATGTGAAAATGCTAAAACCATAGTTGTGAACCAGCCGTGTATAGTCAGGTCCAAAAAGAAGTGGGAAATTACAACCCAGCCCTTACATAAGACATTACGGGTTGTTTTTGATAAAAGGGTCCTGACTGCCGACTATAAAACACTGCCGTATGGTTATTAGCCTCATTAGAGATACAGACCCCACACCATGGACACCAGATTACAGCATCCATTCGCATGCGTGTTAGCAGGGCCCTCAAACTGTGGTAAGAGCTACTTTATAAAAAAGCTCTTAGAAAATGCTGCCTCTGTTTTATCCCAAACCCCTAACAACATTGTATGGCTTTATTCATGCTGGCAAGCTCTTTATACAGACATGGCCAGTCGTTTCCCCCATATCAGATTTATAGAAGGCATACCAGATAATCTCAACGATGATGAGTTACTGCCCCCGTCCCTTGTAAACCTGATAATTGTCGATGACCTTATGCGTGAAGGTGGGGATCATCCGGAGTTAGAGAGAGCTTTTACTCAATATTCGCATCATCGTAATCTAAGCATCTGCTACATTGTGCAGAACTTGTTTTACAAGGGCAAGAACAGCAGGTCTATAGCTCTCAACGCTTCATACCTTGTTTTATTTAAAAACCCCGGGACAAACAACAAATATCAGTCATAGCTAAACAGATGTACCCAGGAAACACACACTTCTTCATGGAGGCCTTTAACGATGCTACAGCAAAACCCCACGGCTACCTGCTGGTCGACTTAAAAATGAAACTCTAGAAGACTATAGACTGAGGGCTGATATATTTGCCCCAGATCTACCAGTCGCTTACACCCCTAAGCCCAAGGACCGTGCCTATAAAAAGCAGCGCTGATGACTTTTAGAGACATTTACAATCCGACCCCTTATAATACAAGGTGTTGACCATGTCGGCCCGCCTACGTCGCAATTTAGCTCTCCTGAAAATGCTTGTTACAGCCAGTCCCCAGCACCGAAAGGCCATCCTGTGCGCTGCTTCTGACGACTTAGTGTCTGCCATTTCTGAAATTGCCCTAAATACCCTAAAAGGCAACGTCCCTATATCAAAGAGTCAGTTACAGGTTCTGAAGAAGAAGAGGTCTCTTATCAAGAAGCTCAGTAATAAAAGGGCCTCACTCATTACCAAGAAGAAACTGGTGAAACAGTCTGGAGGTTTTATAGGCTCTTTGCTGGGCATAGCTATACCCATAATTACGAGCCTCCTCTCGGGACAGTAATGGATCATGCCACCAAGATGTATTTGGTTCCGAGGCAGCAAATGGACCAGCTGGGCTCTTCAAAGGACAACACTTGGGATATACGCCGAAATGAGACTCTGCGTCTGGATGCTGAAATTAAAGACATTTTGAACAGAACCGATCTAAACCCCTATGACAAGGCAAACCTTTACACCAGCACCCTTAAAAACTTTTTAAGTTACTACAACCAATGGAATACCGAGAAAAATAAGCTGACTCTATACACCCCGGACTCTGAACAACCAGCCGTGCCTCCAAATGGCCCTCAGCCCCTGCAACCATCACAGGCCCATGCAGCACCCTCAGATGACTTTGTTACAGATCTCTTAAAAAATATAAGTCAAAGACACAGGGGGCCGCGCAAATGCTGATGAGTAAACTTACAACTTCTAAAGACCTGACATCCTGGAATGAACGAGGCGAATTTCTCTACAAGGGACAGCCGGTTGCAGGGTCACACATGTACGATCTAGTCAAAGGTCTCACGCACCCCAAAATCATAACGCCTCAAAACGCACCGCGTGGTTGGGATGCGTTTCTACGAGCCGCTGCTGAACTCAACATACCTTCCACGCTCGTGGGTAATAACGAGCACCGTCGTTTGCTTGAAAATTTGAAAGCCCCCGTACACCCATCACCAACAGGCTCTGACACACCCCTGCTATCCCCCTCCTGGAGTACCCCTACAACGATGGTTGTACCTCGAAAAAGGGCAATTTTCAAACCAAGTACCTGGCTTACACCCTGATGTTTCTTCAGACTTCTTTTTTTTTATAACTTTACAACCTGCCTCTGTTGTCTTTTAAAATGTTTTAATTATGTTGTATGTGGTAGCATAGAAATACAGAGTCTGAATACCGTATTTTTTTTTAAAATAATGTCTTTTATTTTAGGCGTTCATCATTAAACATACACATGTCCCACGGACTTACAAATAGATGTTTGTAATAAAACACTTTTTTATAACTTTACAACCTGCCTCTGTTGTCTTTTAAAAGGTTTTAATTATGTTGTATGTGGTAGCATAGAAATACAAAGTCTGAATACCGTATTTTTAAAAAAAATAATGGTCTTTTATTTTAGGCGCTCATCATTAAACATACACATGTCCCACGGACTTACAATTTTGACAAGCGACATATTCGGGTTTCACAGGTCTGACCGAGACCACTGTGTTTTCTTTTACATATTTCACAACTATATTGTCATTGTTAACAAGGTCACGCGAATATAGATTTAAGAAATTTCTAAACGACATACCCTCAGACATTTTACTGATAAAATAAATACAATGCTCCCCACATGTGATGGCTATGGAATCCTGGAGCCTCAGCTTGTTATACTCCAACCGCGCAGCGGCTTTTTTCACAAACTTGAATATAGGGGTTGTATAGATACGATGTTCTGGGAATTCACCGGCACTGTCAAACAATATAACCTTGTCACTGTCTATAAACAGGCCCACCCAGTGTGTTCCGCTCTTGTCATGCGGGTCTGTGTTAAAGACTAGAGTGCGGGGCCTTTCTAACCCTATTTCAGGTGGTAACCCGTCGCTAGGGAAAACACCTAAAAAGTATTTCCTAGCGTCTTTATGCCTGCTTAAGAACGAGCGTATCTGCACAGTGTCCATTTCACAAAATGTTTTAAAGATAGTCAAACAAAATCTGTCTTGCGTGGTTGATCTGAATGATGCTGTCGAATACAGAGAATACGACCATGTTCACATTCGTCGGTAGCGGATTACTGAATCGTATTTCAGCTTTTAGATTCCCGTTTTTGACAAGGTTGTAGTGATCGCCGTCTTCCATGTCGGGGGTCAGGTCGAATGCGAACAGCGTGTACCCGTCCCCATAGCCTTCTCTTGACACAGCTACACCGCAGTCCCTTAGATGCTTCCCGGTTATTGAAACCAACCCCTGATATTCCCTGATGTAGTTGGAGGTTATAAAACTAGGGGTGTAGGGTTTTGCAGGAATCACAGTGCCCTCGTGGACCAGCGCCGCGTAGTTGATGTTGTAGTGTCTAAAATTGAAGGGGTTTAAGGCGTAGGTGCCGCTAAAGGCTGTATTGTCCACAAAACCGATGATGATGAGTTTGGGTAGTTGCCCTAGAAATAAATTCTGCTGCTGGGTTAAACGGGTACCGGCTGGGATGCTGAACACCTTCAGAGCTACTCTTTCCACAGCGTACTTGGCGTTTGATATTTGCAAAGCGTCGGCGTGCGCTAATCTGACGCTCGGGGACACTTTCACTCTCTTTACAAACAGGCTCGCTGCCAGGATGTCCAGCTTGTACTGGTCCGCATCCCCGCTGATGAGACAGAATGAGTCCTTGTTGCGTGTGAGCTTGATCTTAAGGTCAATACCATTGATAAGCAGTTTATCTTGGAAGAAGAGATCTGAATGTATGCGACCCAGGAGGTCAAAGTTGCGACTGCCTGCTGCAAACCTTGCTCTTTTTACAAAACCATGATTGGCACCGTCCAGAGCCGTGGTTTCAAACTGGCCGTATGTATCCTTGTAGAAGAGACCAGCTGAAAGCTGCGTGTCAAGGGCGTCGCTACTGTAATTTAGAATACTCTCGAGGTAGGCTCTGTAGGCGTACATGTTATCGTTCTGTGTGATGAGTCGATCGCCCAGGGTGATGTCCACCTGATTAAACATGGCCGCTAGGGGGTAAGCGATCGTTGCCACTCGAGCGTCTGCTGCTATGTCGGACCCATCCGCTTTTACGATTTTACACATAAGATGCAGCAGCGTGTTGTTGAGATCCAAATACATATCCGTGGACCCTGACACAAAAAACTCTATAGGGGCCAGCGGTGTCAAGGCGGCTAAAGGCGATACCTCCATGAAGAAGCTGTTTTCGATGCTTGTCTGCGTTGGTTTTAGAGTAAACAAGTCTAACTCGGATTTGGCGCACTCGCCAGATGCACAGTGTACGAAGGCCATGGTTTAGTTTACGAGGCTTTAAAAAATATTGACTTTAGAACCCTTTCTCTTCTTCGCAGCTCTCTTCCGTCTTGGAGTTCTTCTTTTCTGAGGGCGTTTTGAAGAACTCCTCCTTTTTTTATAGGGGACCGGTGGACCCCTGCGTCTCGAAGGCCTGCGCTTCCTTTTAACACTCGCGCGCGGCTTGTACAACAGACCCGCTCCTTCTTGCGGCTGTTTGTTCATGCGCTCTGCAACCGCCGAAGTAACAGACCCAACAACATCATGGGCAATGTTCGTAGCAGCCGTCTTAACATGCGGTTTTACAATTTCATAGCCTCTTCTCAAGAACGGCATAGCTCTTCTAAACAGGCTCCTGAAGAAACCCCCTAAACCAGCCCCATACATAACCGGCGACCCTTGAAAGTACGGCGGACCTCCATATCCGGCTTGGTTTCTGTAATAGTCCCTGTACATAGACGGGTCCCCGTATGTTTTCACGACCACCATGATGCCTGGTTAATAACCGCTGTCGTGTCTCGGTCTTAAATGAAGCTTAACAATAACTTTCCCGTATTTAAAGGCCACCGGCTCAGACTGATCATCGTAGATCATAATTGAAATAGTGTCAAAATGGTTTTTAGAAACTGCGACGTAGTCGGGCTTGTTAAATTGAATATTAACCATCGTATTATTTTCACCCTGTACATGGACCCATCTTAACAGCGGTGAATAAGTATCACCGATCCTCTGGGCCTCTACAATGTCGCTATACACATAGAGCGTATAGAACCCACCGTTAATATCGGGGCATGTGTGATCCTGCTCCATCGGACTTTTCGCATGCAGCACGGTGCCTAAAACCCTTCTTAATTTACCGGAGCAGTTAAACGTCGTGGTACGGCTTGGTGCTTTAAGAAATACCTTCCTTCTGACGTTATCTAATGACAGATGCGTATTCGGATATGCTTCGAGGTTGGCTATGGCTTTGTTGACAGCATCGACAACACTTATAACGGTTGGGTAGTAACCGTATGGAATGCTCTCGTGCATGCTCACTGGATCCTGCTCACGCTTTATGTAAAACTTTGCCTCGGCCTGTGTGAATGTATTCCATGTTCTAGGGTATTGAATTTCTGTTAGGGCCACCTCCCAATCCCCTTTCAGGTCCACAGGCTTAGCCAGTTTCACGGTGTAATTAGAAATCTGGTTGTCGGGGAACATGCCCTTAGAAGCGTTGGATGGTAAGGTGATATAAAAGGGGGCTGTCTCCATCTTATTAGAGGATTTTAGACGGTCCTTAGCTCACACACCCTTCAGGGAGCTGGCCAACACCCAACTGTTAAATTTCTCCGGCCATCCCCTCCATTTGACATATGCCTGGCTGCTAGCCCCCTACCTTTCCTTTTCAGAACCTTTTCAACCCTATACACCCTGTTCGGATCATCAGGTACCATTTGTAACTCTTCCTTGTAAAACACCCCCGATACAGCTTCCCCAGCGTAGTCCTTTAAGCTGTAAATATACAGCCCTTCTTTAAGCTCCACATTATCCACTATAAATATCTCGTCGCTAAAAGTCTGGCGGTAGCCCTTCGTGAAGACCCCTTTCAATTTTGAAATCCTCACATGCGTGCCTTTTTTAAAAACAGGTTTCTTCACCTTTGTAGCAAAATTATGCCCGTACACCGTTCGCCAAACATCTAAAGAATTACTAGGAGTCACCTCTGCGGGTGATGTTTTGATGGTCCGGTGATAACTGGCATTATACACATCTAAAAAAGCCTGTAGAACATCCACGTATCTGTAGGTGTTGTTGGCCGTAAAATACCGCCACATCTTAGACTTTAAAGTTCTGTTAAACCGTTCTACAACCGCTGCTTTCACCTCCGTGTGTGTTACAAAATGTTGAACACCGTGGTTGTTTAATAATTTCTGAAATGTCTTGTTTAAGAATTCTTTACCGGCGTCTGTTTGTAGTTTTTGAGGAACCCTGCCCTTCGCGAAGATGGCTTTAAAAGCGGCCGTGGCGCTGGCCCCTCTTTTATCGCTTAACGGTTCTGCGTAGGCGTACTTGGACAGTACGTCTATGACTGTTAATATATAACAAACGCCGTTGTTATGTTCTGCTATATCTTGAAGGCTGATTATGTCAGCTTGCCACTGATAATCTATTTGAGCATTAACGATTGTAGGACGTCTCTTAAAACGGCTTCTGGCCGGCTTGTGGAGCGAATACGCCTCCTCTCCTGATAGCCATGTCTTGACCAGGTCTCTGCTCACGGGCTCGTTTTCATCTGCAGCCCTTCTGTATAGGGCTTCGACACTTCCAAAGCTACCAACCCCTCTTGTATCATAATAAAGTTTTCTTAACATAGCCCCCGACATGATAGCATCCGGTACAATTAATGAAATGAAAGACGATTGTTTTGTGTAAGGGCGTTTTATTAAAAACCAGATAAACAATACTACCAAAACCTGAGCAAAAGATACTTTACATTTTCATAGGAAACGTGATAAGTACGTATTAACACATAACCACCTTGCGTTGTAACATTCCGCTTGTTTGTTCTAAATACACACTATCCTGTAACATTACATAAGAACTTAGGTAAATAGTCTTCGGGGGCCAAAGCCCCCTGAGATTATTTTTTTATACATGTTACACATACGCCTTTCTACGAGTCTTTGTAGCAGCTTTCTATCAAGAGTCGGGCACATCTCCTGCATTTCAGGTAGTTTTACGCTCGGGTCATAGGCGTATTGGATCTCATTGAGTGCAGATGTTAAGATCCTCAACATATCGGGGTGTACAGTTTTATTTTCAGGGTTCAGGCCGTACACCACCTTTAGCAGCTTATACACCTTGTACGGGTTTAACAAGCCACAAATATAGCGTATTGTTCTTGCTCTGTATGATTCGCACAAACATTCGTGAGCCGCCTGCTCTGGATCGCTTATTTGGTGGCCTTGACAAAGACTGTAATAGTCACGTTTGACACAGTTTAGTACTACCGCCGCTGCGAAACCCTTAACTTCACGCCGTTCAAAGAAGGACAATCCGACATCTTCATCTTTTTCACACGCGGCGCTCTTAGAACCGCATACGCATTTGTCGCAGCCCTCGCTGTTTTGGCACGTTGAGCTTTCAGCCTGTTTTGAACACCACAGACAATTAAAGATTACATTGTTCGCTTTTGCAGGTCGCCAGGCTCCAGCCGTTCTTTTTGGGGCTTCTATCTAGGGTTCAAAAAAAAAGATTGACAGCCCATTAGTTGAAGAAATAAAATACATCGTTATATAGATACAAGGGCATAACATTTTCATACTAACCTCCATATTTTCACAACCCTCTGCGGCAGCTCTGAAATCCTGAGAGTCGCTAATGTCCTGCGATGCCCCGTCATCTTCGACGCTTGTACCGGGCTGTTGCAACACGCCCTCCGCAGCAGCCGCATCCTCCTGAAGGTCCATGTCTTCGTAGACAGAGGTGTTAGGAGGTGCTACAGGCTCTTTACCATAGTGCTTTATGAAGTAGGTGCATCCTGCTGGTGTTACGCTCTAGGGACAAAAAAGAAAGATTGATATGCCAATAGCTGAAGAAATAAAATACCGCATTTTTTTTTTTTGTAACTACCGAGCATAACATTTTTATTTTTTTACTAACCTCTGCATTTTCACCGGCCTCTGCTGCGGTTCTGAAATCTTGAGAGTCGCTAGTGTCCCGCGTTGCCCCAACATCTTCGGCGACTGTACCCGACGGTTGCAGCACAACATCATCAGCATCCGGGTCCTCCTGAAGGGCCTTGGTTTCATAGACGGTTGTGTTAGCTGGTGCTACAGCCTCTTCAGATTCCTCCATATCCACGAAACTGGGGCCGGCAAACAAGCTGCCGCTACCAGAGCCCTCACTCTTGCTGGGGGTGCCCTTAACCGGAGACAGCAGGCATACGCAATCCTTGAGATTGAGGTTTTGCACCCCCGACACATGCTATTACTAAAACCAGTAAGGTCGCAGCCCCTATCCTTAGGTGTTTCTTGCTGAGCATTCTCGTCCATTACCAGCGTTGGTAAGCTGCGGTAATATCTACTGATAGGGGGTTGGAGCAAACCCACATAGGGCTCTTCACAAGAGGGTTGTATCTCTTCATTTTGCTATGGGAACCTTCTTGTCTTCCGGCGGCTGCTTGCTGTACAACGCTCTTAAGGATGCCTTATATGTATCCTAAACAGCTCCTAAAAGGGGGCGTACCATCTATACATCAACAAGGCCTTAGAGGCGTCATAGGGCTCTGGCTCGCTGGTGGCTCCCGAAACAGCCCCGCCCCTAGCACCGCCCCTTGGACAAGCTGGCCACATGTCACTTTTAAGGACACTGCAAAGGGATGGGGGACCTGTCACTTTTAAGGGCACGCGTCACTTTTAAGGACACAGTGAGGGGTTTGAGGCCTGTCACTTTTAAGGACACGCGTCACTTTTAAGGACACAGCGAGGGGCGGGGGGACCGGAGGGGGACCTGTCACTTTTAAGGGCATGAATGGGGAGGAATGGTATCTCCTTATACTACTGATATGTTTTTACGCGCACTGTTGGCCATTTTAGGACGGGTTCGTTAAATACACAAACGATCTCTGTTCAGCGTGAAAGCTTGTGTGCTGTAATTTAACTCGCTAGTTTACTGCCTGTGCTAGAAAAGCAATCAGTGTAGGGTGACCAGATCCTGAGAACCAAAAAGCACGGAATCGAAACGGAGGAGCGGGGGCGAGCGGGGGCGAGCGAGCGCGGCAGCCTGCTCAGCTGACCAGACGCTCGTGCGTCATGGCCTTTTGCCTGCGATTACGCGCGACGCAGACATGTGTTTCCAATTATCGCGCACGCGTCTGGGCACGATAATGGGAAACACATGTCTGCGTCGCGCGTAACCATCCCAAAAAGGCCAGCCACGACGCACGAGCGTTTGGACTGCTTCTGAAACCCCCTTACTTAAAGTCTTCGCCTAGCAGCGCTTGCGCGCTACTCGAGGCTCGACCTAAAAAGGAGAGACTTTTCCCACCATAAGAGCTCCAAGTGCAAACAGAATGCCATCTCTCCTGAAGCTAAAAAGATATACTAATTGGGTTGATGACACTTGATAAACCTCGTTAATTCTTTGTGAAATACAACATTCTGCATGCCGGGACTTCACTAGCCCCTTATCAAATGTGTTTCAGTTAGCCGGAGCATTGAACATTTCGGGGAGGCCGATGTCACTAAAAGCCTTATTGACATAATTCAGCCAGGGAATTGAATGGCCCTTCTCTAAACGAAGGCAGTCCAAAACAACCTCCCTATTGAAACCTAGCCTCGAACTGGACCATACCTTAACCAACAGCAAAAGTGATGTCAGCTTAATTGAGTCAGAGAGGTATTGCAAGTTAAGCTGCAAATGCAGATTAAAATTGGGGCTAGTTGGCGGGAGGTTCAGAAGGCGTCTACATATCCGATTTTCTTCCACTTGAATGGAGGAAGTGTTGTGGTACCCCCATACCCCTGCTCCATACCTGGTTGTAGGGACACACTGCAAATTGTAGATCTTCATGTAGGGGGAAGGGAAATGTGGCCTCGGCCTACCGTTCAAACAATGTTAATTAAAAAACCTGCCACCCTACTGAGTTTCCAAGGTACAGCATTTAGCTGTGGCTGCCAAGAGCCTGCCAAATCAAAAGTAACCCCGAGGTATCCAAAATTCTGCACAGAACCCAAGGACTGGTCTAAAATCCATAGGGACATCAGATTCCACTTTCCAGGGCCACACACTTTTATGTGGGACTTCAATCAATCATTCAATCATCGGGGCTTATATAGCGCTGCTTGTCACCCCTGGGGGTCTCCAGCCGCTGTGTGGTTTGAGCGATCCTCGGTCAGAGAGAAGTGGAGGTCGAAAAGCCAAGTCTTAAGCTGCTTCATGAATTCCCTCAGAGAGAGGGACGTGCGGAGGTGATGGGGGAGGTCGTTCCAGGACTTGGCGGTGAGGTAGGAGAAAGATCAGCTGCCATATCGGTGGCGGAGCGGAGCAGAGCTCTCTGGTTGGTTGGTAAAAGGTCAAGTGGTTGTTGATGTAGGTGGGTCCGGTTTTGTGGAGGGCTTTGTAGGTTTAGGACTTCCCAAAATTAGTTACCAAATCTAAATTTCCCATGAATGTAACAAAAGATTCAACCGAAATATGCAGAGCACTGGGAGTACGTGCCGTTAAAACAGCGTCATCGGTGTATAATAACGCTGGGACAGAAACATTGGATATTTTCGATACATCTCTGGTGGCAGCAGACAGATGAGTACTTAACTCATTTATGTAAATAATGAAAAGAAGCAGAGCCAAGATACACCCCTGGCGCACCCCATTAAATATAGAGAAAACATCAGTAGTTTCCCACGCACAACGATATCGTACCCTAGCTCTCAAGTTGTCATACAAGGTATACAAAAAATTCATCAGGAAACCTCTACTCCCAGGTCAAGTAGAGCCAGCCATCGTTTTACCCTATTTACCCTGTCAAATGCGGTGGATACGTCCATGAAGGCCAGGGACAGTGCACAGCGCCTGGCGATGGTATAAAACTTCCCCAAGATCAAATGCAGGTTCAGGATGGATCCACCGTACCAAGCCCTGGGCGGAAACCATACTGACATGGTGACAAAATATTTTTAAGGCAAATACAGGTCTACAAATGATTAAAAATTACCCTCCCCAGAATTTTTACTGTACTATCGATGAAGGAGACTGGCTGATAACATGTTCGTGACCCACGGTCCCCTTTTTTAAAAATTTGGAACTATAATTGAGTGTGCCCACGAGCTCGGCATCCTAGTGCATAAGGAGCTATTAAACAAATTGGTGAGCAAGGGGCTCCGAATCTTGATGTTACACTTAATGAGATCCATGGGTATACCATCAGACTCCGGGGCTTTGCCTACCAAACTCTGCCTAGCAGCTGATTCTACTTCCTCTAGGGAAATCTGAAGTGGGGGGGAACTCCCCAGACGAGCCCTTAGTAAATCGTTACGAGGTGGTTGCCTGATAAATTGAGGAAAAGTGCTCGACCCACTCCATACCGGATATATTACAGACCAGAAGATGGGTAGACGAAGCATCCCTCTGGCGAAATCTATTAACAATGTCTCTGATGGGGCCGGATTCCACGTTCTAGATTTACTCAGGAACCTCTGGCCGATGGTCTTTATTGCCTGCTGAGAAAGTGTGGAGGGGAGAAAAGAATTTCTAGCGGATTATACATTCCCCTTCCCCATGCATCTAAAGGAGCACAGACTCTTGATTCAAGTTGCTGAATTTATTATAAGGCCAAAAAGAGTAGAACATAGGTACACCTCAATATAAAAGTATAGAGATACATGAACACTAATACAGAACCAAGCCTACGAATAAAAATCATTCGGCACAGTAGGCACAGAATAATGAATTCCAAAATAAGAACACAACTGAGTATAGACGGTGCATCCAAATCCATCTTCATTTATATTTCGGAATTAGAAGAGTAATCTGTCCCTACTCTACTTCTAGAGTGACATCCCTATTAACTTCCCAGTTGATTCCCCTCAAAAGGTGTCAGCACGTGAAGATTTCCTAAGAAGCACACTCACGTTAAATGGGTCAAGTAGCGTAAAGCTACGGAGCTCGTTCTAAGATGCTCCCTTTTCTCAGTCAAAAGCAAAAGTCCCCCGAATCTGTCCCTGTTTCTAATACAAAAAGACAAAGTTACACCCCTAACAAGTCATATGGTAACCTGCTCCGAGTACACCTCCTTTAGGTAACTTTCCATAAAACTCTAGTTAGTTCAGGCTTCGTTCCCAGGTTTCACCAAATACGAAAGGAGTCCTCCCTTCCATTTGTTCAGACTCTTCAAAGACATACCTTTCCTCCCTATGTCTCTTCTTAAATCTTAATAACGAGGTCGAATTCCTGCACCTGCAGTAGGGACGACAACCTTCTAATCTTTACATCATTCAGAACCACCCCCAAACTCGGTATCATTGCCCCAAACACATCTCCAACAATTTCTCCTGCACTCGTGCCACGTTTCTCTCTACGAGGTTGCTTCCCTTCTAATGGCCACAAATCTTCCACATGGAATATTTTAGGAAATACCACAGCCAGATAACACGTTCCATACCAATTAGGTGGCAACCAAACATACGCATTCCTTTCGCACACTGTCAGGAATCGTATTGGTGCAATATTACTTGCCAGGAATAAGTCAAATCAAGGAAAGAAGAGAAAGATTAAAGTTCGGGTTAGACCTTGCTTGGTCAACCTTTGGAGAGACCTCTAGTTTAGGGATGTTGCACATTAAAAGATGGCCGCCACTTTAACTGTACCTGTCAGTGGCATTTCAGTACTCTCGTGATTCTACAGTTAACAAGAGGTGAGCGTGCGGTTCCCGCTGCGCACTTCAATTCGTTTACAGGAGAAGTACGCACGTTTGTTTCCGCTCCTCCTCACGACTCTCGAGTGAGGAAGCGGTTAGACTCTTTTCTGCCTAGCCTTTTCGGGAGATTGTATCTCCGCTTTGAGTGGCAGAAAAGGTATTTCCAGAGTTCAGCGTGGAAAGCATACTTCCGCATTTTTTCACAGAAGAAGTTCAGAGTTCCGTCGTTTCCAGTTGGCTTGCCGCTCTTCTGTTGCCAGAGTTTCGTCTGCCTTCCTGAACATTAGTGCAAAAGAAACAATTGATGGACGGAATGCTGGACAATGCAAACATTCACCCCCAGTCACAAGGATCTGGGTTAAATCCATCATTCTTTTGCTCACCACACCACCCCAGTTTGGACCCAGCCATATGCAAATCAGTCTTGACCCTGTTCCTTGTGGGAACAGTCCAGCCCGAACTGCCAAGCCAGGTCCTCTCTGGACCGGAAACAAGCATCCTGGGACCGGTTTCAGGGCATCACCCTTCTTCAGCCAGGCTAGCTTGAATCCAGTGGTGTAGTGAGCACGGGACCCACGTCTGGGCATACCCTTCCCACTTAGGGCGACCAATGCAAAAGAAACAATTGATGGACGGAATGCTGGACAATGCAAACATTCACCCCCAGTCACAAGGATCTGGGTTAAATCCATCATTCTTTTGCTCACCACCACCCCAGTTTGGACCCAGCCATATGCAAATCAGTCTTGACCCTGTTCCTTGTGGGAACAGTCCAGCCCGAACTGCCAAGCCAGGTCCTCTCTGGACCGGAAACAAGCATCCTGGGACCGGTTTCAGGGCATCACCCTTCTTCAGCCAGGCTAGCTTGAATCCAGTGGTGTAGTGAGCACGGGACCCACGTCTGGGCATACCCTTCCCACTTAGGGCGACCAATGCAAAAGAAACAATTGATGGACGGAATGCTGGACAATGCAAACATTCACCCCCAGTCACAAGGATCTGGGTTAAATCCATCATTCTTTTGCTCACCACACCACCCCAGTTTGGACCCAGCCATATGCAAATCAGTCTTGACCCTGTTCCTTGTGGGAACAGTCCAGCCCGAACTGCCAAGCCAGGTCCTCCCTGGACCGGAAACAAGCATCCTGGTACCGGTTTCAGGGCATCACCCTTCTTCAGCCAGGCTAGCTTGAATCCAGTGGTGTAGTGAGCACGGGACCCACGTCTGGGCATACCCTTCCCACTTAGGGCGACCAATGCAAAAGAAACAATTGATGGACGGAATGCTGGACAATGCAAACATTCACCCCCAGTCATCAAGCTATCCTGGCTGAAGAGGGGTGAAACCCCGAAACCGGTCCTAGGATGCTTGTTTCCGGTCCAGGGAGGGCCTGGCTTGGCAGTTCGGGCTGGACTGTTCCCATGAGGCACAGGGTCAAGACTGATTTGCATATGGCCAGGTCTAAACTGGGGGTGGCATGGTGAGCAAAAGAATGATGGATTTAACCCAGATCTCTTGACTGGGGGTGAATGTTTTGATTTGTTCTGCATTCCGTCCATCAATTGTGTGTCTTTTGCTTTCTCGCCCTAAGTGCGCCAAGTATGCCCAGACGTGGGTCCTGGGCTCACTGTGCCACTGGAATCAAGCTATCCTGGCTGAAGAGGGGTGAAACCCCGAAACCGGTCCTAGGATGCTTGTTTCCCGGTCCAGGGAGGGCCTGGCTTGGCAGTTCGGGCTGGACTGTTCCCATGAGGCACAGGGTCAAGACTGATTTGCATATGGCCAGGTCTAAACTGGGGTGGCATGGTGAGCAAAAGAATGATGGATTTAACCCAGATCTCTTGACTGGGGGTGAATGTTTTGATTTGTTCTGCATTCCGTCCATCAATTGTGTGTCTTTGCTTTCTCGCCCTAAGTGCGCCAGGTATGCCCAGACGTGGGTCCTGGGCTCACTGTGCCACTGGAATCAAGCTATCCTGGCTGAAGAGGGTGAAACCCCGAAACCGGTCCTAGGATGCTTGTTTCCGGTCCAGGGAGGGCCTGGCTTGGCAGTTCGGGCTGGACTGTTCCCATGAGGCACAGGGTCAAGACTGATTTGCATATGGCCAGGTCTAAACTGGGGTGGCATGGTGAGCAAAAGAATGATGGATTTAACCCAGATCTCTTGACTGGGGGTGAATGTTTTGATTTGTTCTGCATTCCGTCCATCAATTGTGTGTCTTTGCTTTCTCGCCCTAAGTGCGCCAAGTATGCCCAGACGTGGGTCCTGGGCTCACTGTGCCACTGGAATCAAGCTATCCTGGCTGAAGAGGGTGAAACCCCGAAACCGGTCCTAGGATGCTTGTTTCCGGTCCAGGGAGGGCCTGGCTTGGCAGTTCGGGCTGGACTGTTCCCATGAGGCACAGGGTCAAGACTGATTTGCATATGGCCAGGTCTAAACTGGGGTGGCATGGTGAGCAAAAGAATGATGGATTTAACCCAGATCTCTTGACTGGGGGTGAATGTTTTGATTTGTTCTGCATTCCGTCCATCAATTGTGTGTCTTTTGCTTTCTCGCCCTAAGTGCGCCAGGTATGCCCAGACGTGGGTCCTGGGCTCACTGTGCCACTGGAATCAAGCTATCCTGGCTGAAGAGGGGTGAAACCCCGAAACCGGTCCTAGGATGCTTGTTTCCGGTCCAGGGAGGGCCTGGCTTGGCAGTTCGGGCTGGACTGTTCCCATGAGGCACAGGGTCAAGACTGATTTGCATATGGCCAGGTCTAAACTGGGGTGGCATGGTGAGCAAAAGAATGATGGATTTAACCCAGATCTCTTGACTGGGGGTGAATGTTTTGATTTGTTCTGCATTCCGTCCATCAATTGTGTGTCTTTTGCTTTCTCGCCCTAAGTGCGCCAGGTATGCCCAGATGTGGGTCCTGGGCTCACTGTGCCACTGGAATCAAGCTATCCTGGCTGAAGAGGGGTGAAACCCGAAACCGGTCCTAGGATGCTTGTTTCCGGTCCAGGGAGGGCCTGGCTTGGCAGTTCGGGCTGGACTGTTCCCATGAGGCACAGGGTCAAGACTGATTTGCATATGGCCAGGTCTAAACTGGGGTGGCATGGTGAGCAAAAGAATGATGGATTTAACCCAGATCTCTTGACTGGGGGTGAATGTTTTGATTTGTTCTGCATTCCGTCCATCAATTGTGTGTCTTTTGCTTTCTCGCCCTAAGTGCGCCAGGTATGCCCAGACGTGGGTCCTGGGCTCACTGTGCCACTGGAATCAAGCTATCCTGGCTGAAGAGGGTGAAACCCCGAAACCGGTCCTAGGATGCTTGTTTCCGGTCCAGGAGGGCCTGGCTTGGCAGTTCGGGCTGGACTGTTCCCATGAGGCACAGGGTCAAGACTGATTTGCATATGGCCAGGTCTAAACTGGGGTGGCATGGTGAGCAAAAGAATGATGGATTTAACCCAGATCTCTTGACTGGGGGTGAATGTTTTGATTTGTTCTGCATTCCGTCCATCAATTGTGTGTCTTTTGCTTCCTGAACATTAGAGCGGAGTTCCAGTACCTCTGTTTGCAACTTCGGCTAAGTACCAGTTTTCAAGTTGACACTGCAGCAGTCAAGTAAGCGGTATCCTTTTAGTTATAACAGTTGCTACAATTCACTGCCGTGACTCTGCCCGCCTAAACAGAGTGGATTAACACCTGCTCCTCCAGCCTTCAAGCTCTGTCTCTTACCTCCCTTACGCCCTTTCCTTCGTTTTCCTTCCTTTTGGTTCCTCCGCTGTTCCTTTTTGCGCGCTCTTTCAAGAAAGACAGAAGCAGTGCTGGATCCTCACTGTTATGCCGCTCAGCTATTGAGACAAGATATTAAGTTGAACTTCTTGTGCCTTTACAGAGACATTGACTGTAATGTGGTATGTTCCTGCCTGTTGGATTAGGGAGCATTATCCCTTCTACAGAATGTACTTCTTTTGAAACTGTACAATTATAAAAAGAGAAGCTTACACTCCTGCTAATGCTGGTAGGGAAGATGAAAGTAGGATATTGGTGAATACTAGGTAACATTGTAGTTGGGTTTATCTTTGCTTCTTCTCTTTGTCCCTTTGTGCACTAGATAGTCTCCTTCCCAGGAACCATTGACCTTCTAAGAAGATCAGGCGAAGACTTCCCGGGAGACTAAGAGAATTGGCAGAAGCTGGAGTTGTCTGTTCTCTGTCCCATTCCCCTTTCCCCCTCGCTGGTGTAACTGCAGAGAAAAATCTGGCGCGGTGGCACCGGTGGGTGGGCATTGGGACTAAACGACCATTCTGCTTCTGCGAAGACCAGGTACCTGACAGATTGAAGTGCCCATGATAAATCTTCGCCCAAGCAGAATGGCTGAAGGGTTCAGTTTGAAGTCGTTAGGAGAAATGTTGGAAGTTATCCAGAGGGAGTTAGGTGCAGTCAGGGAGGAAAACAAAAATTTGAAGCAAGACCTAATTGCTTCACGTCAAGAAACTTTATTACTGTCACAAAAGGTAGACGGGTTGGCTATGGGGGCTCCATCTGTTTCCCATTCCCCGTCAGTTAGCTCCCCACAGGAATCTAATCCACGCGCAGTAGCTCAGGTAGTTCACTCAGTCTCTCCGCTAATTCCCTTAGCTCCTCCCGAAAGGTTTAGTGGGGATCCACAGAAGGCCCAACTCTTTCTGACGCAGTGTTCTTTACATTTTATGTGTCATCCCACCTTGTTTCCTGATGCTCAGTCTAGAGTAGCATTTATTTTGTCTTATCTAAGTGGGGATGCTGCCAACTGGGCGATGCCTTTAGTATCCAGGGATGATCCATTTCTTTATGATTTTGCACTTTTCAAAACAGAGTTCCTAAGAATTTTTGATAGAAGAAAAATGTCCCAGGCCACCGATAATGAGCTATTAGAACTCCGTCAGGGTTCTAGGGATCTGATTACCTACCTGACCCAATTTAATAAACTAATTGTTGAGACCGATTGGCCGGAAGAAAAAAGGGCTGCCCTTTTCTACTGAGGATTACGCGATGAAATCAAAGACACTCTAGCCCAGATTCCTAATCGACCAACGGAGTTATCTGCCCTGGTGGATTTGGTTTTGGAGATAGATTTTCGTTGGTCGGAACGTAAAGGAGAAAAGAAGAAAGAGTTCCGGATGAACATTCCACGATTCGATCGAACTAGATCCGAAACCGTAAGAACTACAGGAACATCTTCCGAAGTGGAACCGATGCAGATTGGTGCCGTGCGTGGCCCCTTGAGCAAGGAAGAAAAAGAACAGCATCGAATTAAGAGACTATGTTTATATTGTGGAGTTTCCGGGCACTTCGTGAAAGAATGTCCCAAAAGACCAAAATTCCCAGTTAAGGGAAACGCTCAAAACCATCAGTAGACGGGATCGTTCTGATGGCGAAAGAAGAAAAAACGATCCCAGATTCTCATCAGATAATAAATACGCTACAGACCTTGGCCCCCCATTTGATTATACACATGACGATCAGGTTTCGGGATCAAGAAATCACTGGGGTAGCCATCATGATTGATTCCGGAGCCACCGGGAATTTCTGTGATATTAAGTACGCCCAAAGTATGGGAGTAAAGGCTATTCCCAAAGAAAGAAGTGAACCAGTTCGAGCAGTTGACGGGACTAACCTCTCCTCTGGTCCCATCACTAGTCATACAGAGCCCTTGGAACTACTTCAGTCAGATGGTCATCATGAGATTCTTCAATTCAACCTTATAGATGCTCCACAGTTTCAACTGATTTTGGGATTGCCCTGGCTGTCGGTACACAACCCTACCATTGATTGGGAAAATAGAACAGTCGAAATTAAATCCACCTATTGTTCTACACATTGTTACCATTCTGCAAATGAAATCTCAGTACCTTCTCAAGCCTCTTTGTTGTCGTTTGGAGGAGAATCTATTAGCGTAATCAATTCCACGGAAATTCCGACCGAATACCAAGAATTCAGAGAGGTATTTAGTGAGCAAGAAGCGGAAAAATTGCCTCCTCATCGTCCATACGACTGTCCCATCGACTTGGAGCCAGGAGCTGTTCTGCCATGTAGCAGAATTTATGCCTTGACAGAAGCTGAAAACAGTTATTTAAAAGAATATTTGGATCGCTACCTTGCAAACGGATTCATTAGGCTATCACAGTCCCCTGTCTCTTCCCCATTATTTTTCATATCCAAGAAAGAAGGAACCTTGAGAATGTGTATTGACTACCGCGCATTGAACCGAGTCACAGTCAAGAATCGTTATCCCCTACCTTTGATTTCAGTTTTCTTAGACCAAATTAAGGAAGCCCAGATTTTTACCAAATTAGATCTTCGTGGGGCCTATCACCTCATCCGTGTGAAAGAAGGCCATGAGTGGAAGACAGCATTTAGGACCAAATATGGATTATTTGAGTACCAAGTTATGCCCTTTGGCCTCTGCAATGCTCCCGCTGCATTCCAGCATTTCATCAACGATATTATGGGAGATTTGATTGATAAAATTGCAGTGGTTTATCTGGATGACATATTGATTTTCTCTCAAGATCCACAGGAACACCCGGCTCATGTCAGAATGGTACTTGATCGACTTCGCACCCATCAGCTTTATGTCAAATTAGAAAAATGCGTTTTCAGCACTCAAATTGTAGAATTTTTGGGATTTGTCTTGTCCCCGAGGGGATTAGCATGGATCCAAAGAAGGTGCAATCTGTAGTGAGTTGGCCATCGCCAAAGGATTTAAAAGAAGTCTAGAGATTTCTTGGCTTTGCTAATTTTTACCGGCGATTCATCCAAGGATTCTCCCAAAAGATTGTTCCCATTACACAACTTCTTAAGAAAGGAGTGAAATTTCAATGGTCAGAGGCAGCAGAACAAGCCTTTACATATTTAAAGAAGAGTTTCACCTCTGCCCCCATTTTGTTGCATGCTGACCCTGCAGAACCTTTCTTCTTGGAAGCTGATGCTTCGGATCAAGCGATTGGTGGAGTGCTTTCACAGGGTCACCCGGACACCGGCCAGCTGCACCCAGTGGCGTATAGATCTAGAACACTGAACCCAGCTGAGATAAACTACACCATTGCAGAAAAAGAATTACTGGCAGTAAATAACGCTTTTGAAGACTGGAGACACTACCTACTGGGAGCCCAACACACCGTAACTGTGTTTACCGACCACAAGAATCTTCAATTTTTGAAGACGGCGAAGACTTTAACTCCAAGACAACTCCGTTGGTCCCTCTACTTCGCTGATTTCGATTTTGTAATCATGTACCGTCCAGGAAGCAAGAATGGTAAAGCGGATGCTTTGTCTAGGATCCAAACAGAGACGCAAGAACACTCTGTAGTTCCCCAGCCAATAATTCCCGAGTCTAGAATTGTTGGTACCATCTCTTTTGAAAAATTACAAGAGGAAGTTCGGAAGAGTATGACTCTCGAGGAAATGTCCAATTGGTCCACACAAGAAGATGGAAGAAAGATACAAAATCGGTTGCCATACTATAATGAGGTCTTGTATTTACCAACCAAGGTCCTTCAAGAAAAAGCACTACATGAGTGCCATGACCAGCCTTTAGCAGGCCATAAAGGACTACTAAAGACTTTAGATTTGGTTAAGCGCTATTTTTGGTGGCCAGAAATGAATTCCCATGTCAAACAGTATGTGGAGTCTTGTGACCTTTGTGCTCGTGGAAAATCTATGAGACAGGCACCTCAGGGATTATTACAACCTCTGCCCACTCCTTCTCATCCCTGGCATACAGTCACCATGGACTTGATAGTTGAGCTACCTTTAAGTCATGGATTCAATACCATTTTGGTTTTTGTGAATACATTTACTAAGATGGGTCACTTTGTCCCGTTAATTGGGGTTCCCTCTGCTCAGGAATTAGCCAGACAGTTTAGCGAACACATTGTAAGGGCTCATGGGGTTCCAAATATTGTGATCTCTGATAGGGGCTCCCAATTTGTATCCCATTTTTGGAAAGCCTTCATGCATGGGTTAGGAGTAGAAGTCAAACACTCCACCAGTTACCACCCTGAGACGGATGGTCAAACCGAGAGATTTAACCAAGAATTAGAACAGTATCTCCGGTTGTTCCTTCTGGATCAAGGGGGTGAATGGTCTGAACTGTTATGGATGGCAGAATTTGCATTCAATAATGCTAAAAATGTGTCTACTGGGTACTCCCCTTTTATTTAAACTATGGACGACACCCTAATCCTTTTATCATTCGTGAAGAGTTGGAGGTGCCTGCAGTTGAGAATTTAATGAAGGATTTAGCTCTCATTCAAAAGTCTGCAGAATCCAATTTAGTGAAAGCCAAAGTCAGTTACAAGAAATATGCAGACAAACATAGAAAATTAGCACCAGAATACCAAGTGGGAGATCAGGTTTGGTTATCCTCTCGTCATCTTCATTTAAAAGGCAATAGAAAATTTCAACCCCGTTTTGTGGGACCTTATTCCATTGAACAGGTGTTAGGGCCAGTCACGGTCAAGTTGAAATTACCTCCCAATTCAGGTGTTCATCCCATCTTTCATGTATCCCTTCTAAAGAAAGCCACACCTTACACAAGATTATCCAAGCCACCAGCTCCTCTTTTGTTAAATGGGCATCCAGAATATGAAGTGAAGGGAATTCTAGACTCCTAACGAACCAAGGGAAGACTTTACTATCTTATTGATTGGAAGGGTTATGGTCCTGAAGACAGATCGTGGGAACCAGCAGAAAATGTCCATGCCCCTTCACTCACAGTGTCCTCTTAAGCCAGGTCCGATGAATCGGTTTTTGAGAGAGGGTACTGTCAGGAATCGTATTGGTGCAATATTACTTGCCAGGAATAAGTCAAATCAAGGAAAGAAGAGAAAGATTAAAGTTCGGGTTAGACCTTGCTTGGTCAACCTTTGGAGAGACCTCTAGTTTAGGGATGTTGCACATTAAAAGATGGCCGCCACTTTAACTGTACCTGTCAGTGGCATTTCAGTACTCTCGTGATTCTACAGTTAACAAGAGGTGAGCGTGCGCTTCCCGCTGCGCACTTCAATTCGTTTACAGGAGAAGTACGCACGTTTAATCCGCTCCTCCTCACGACTCTCGAGTGAGGAAGCGGTTAGACTCTTTTCTGCCTAGCCTTTTCGGGAGATTGTATCTCCGCTTTGAGTGGCAGAAAAGGTATTTCCAGAGTTCAGCGCGGAAAGCATACTTCCGCATTTTTTCACAGAAGAAGTTCAGAGTTCCGTCGTTTCCAGTTGGCTTGCCGCTCTTCTGTTGCCAGAGTTTCGTCTGCCTTCCTGAACATTAGAGCGGAGTTCCAGTACCTCTGTTTGCAACTTCGGCTAAGTACCAGTTTTCAAGTTGACACTGCAGCAGTCAAGTAAGCGGTATCCTTTTAGTTATGAACAGTTGCTACAATTCACTGCCGTGACTCTGCCCGCCTTAACAGAGTGGATTAACACCTGCTCCTCCAGCCTTCAAGCTCTGTCTCTTACCTCCCTTACGCCCTTTCCTTCGTTTTCCTTCCTTTTGGTTCCTCCCCTGTTCCTTTTTGCACGCTCTTTCAAGAAAGACAGAAGCAGTGCTGGATCCTCACTGTTATGCCGCTCAGCTATTGAGACAAGATATTAAGTTGAACTTCTTGTGCCTTTACAGAGACATTGACTGTAATGTGGTATGTTCCTGCCTGTTGGATTAGGGAGCATTATCCCTTCTACAGAATGTACTTCTTTTGAAACTGTACAATTATAAAAAGAGAAGCTTACACTCCTGCTAATGCTGGTAGGGAAGATGAAAGTAGGATATTGGTGAATACTAGGTAACATTGTAGTTGGGTTTATCTTTGCTTCTTCTCTTTGTCCCTTTGTGCACTAGATATTCTCCTTCCCAGGAACCATTGACCTTCTAAGAAGATCAGGCGAAGACTTCCCGGGAGACTAAGAGAATTAGCAGAAGCTGGAGTTGTCTCTTCTCTGTCCCATTCCTCTTTCCCCCTCGCTGGTGTAACTGCAGAGAAAAATCTGGCACAGTGGCACCGGTGGGTGGGCATTGGGACTAAACGACCATTCTGCTTCTGCGAAGACCAGGTACTTGACACACACAAAATACACATTGGGCACTATGGTCAACTTATCCAACAGCGCCTTCTTCACCGATTCCTCAATAAGAAAAATATGCTCACATTCACTCTCCCCCACAAATATTTTGTCATAATATGTTAGTGTCTGTCTAATGCAAAGTTTCCCTTTTTGTTGCAAATCTAGAGCTATTGGACCAGAGCTTCCTTTTGCCTTATGATCTAACTCCTCTTGGGTCCATTCGATTACCTCATGTTTAGGATCAGGCCTAAATAATGTCTGCCTATGCCTTTCCTCGATCTGATCTACAAATTTCTTTTGTACGTCAGATAACATGCACATCAAATTGTGACTGTGGGCATATGCTGTATCCAGATTTACTGTGGGCACAAAATATTTCTGACATTCTATCTTCTTGTTTATAATAATCATACTTGTTCAGGTATTTAAGAATTGGGACCTCTGGGAGCACTACATCATAATTAGAAAAGTAATATTCAAAATGTGCTTTGCCATAAAACATACTAAGCAATACACTACAAGTGATACCATATGTCAGGGGTAAGTGATGATATCTAATGCCCTCTTCCATAGAGGCTGGCAACTGCATGCACACATAGCAATCCTTCGCATCCATGGTGTCCACGTATTCATACAACAACCTTGCATAAGTATTTAGCGTGAAATCACCTTTGTATAGATCTACATGTAATAGGTGACTGGTTTCTTCTATCATAGTCCCATCGGACTCCGATGCACCCTCCCTTATGTCTGAAGTGGAAGGTGTAGGTGTCCCTCATGCCCCTTCCTCTATTGTAGCGTTGGACTCAACTATGGATGTAATGACTACTATGGTGATGACTACAATCACCCCAACTATGAGTGTACCTATCATGTATTTCTGCCTATGGTTCGAGTTTCCAGACTCCATGTTGAATCAGATCTCTGACAATGTGCAGCAACCGGATTAGCAAAAGTCTTTTCTTCGCACGTAATGATTCTGCGCACAAAGGGCCAGATGTACGACCATTTTGCATGCGCAAAATCGGTCGCAAATTGATTTGCGCATGCAAAAATGTCCGTATGCTATGTACGATATGCACTCGCAATTTGAAAAATAGCGTTGCGAGTCGCAGAAAAAGCGAACGCTATTAGTGTGTTCCAATTTGCGAGTCGCAAATACCGACTCGCAAAATCAAATGCGCAAAACGGACCATTTGCGCATGCAATTTACCACTAACCTGAAGCAGGTGGTAACCAGTCACAAACTATAAAAACAGGCCCAGAATGCACCAAAACCTTTCCAAAATGGCCGGCCTGTATATGATAGCGAGGAGGATGCGTATACGTGCAGCTCTACAGAGGAGGCGGAGACAGGAGAGGATTTTTAGAGTCAGGCTGACATTGTTTGAGAAGACTGAGGAAGAGATCTATGAACAGTACAGGCTGAGTAGCACAGTCATCCTAGACCTCATTGACACCCTGAAGCCACATTTGGAAAGCAGATCTCAGCGCAGCAATGCAATCCCAACACATGTGCAGGTGTTGTGCTCCCTCCACCTATTGGCCACTGGTAGCTATCAAGACGTAATTGCAGTGGCTGGAGGTGTTTCACAGAGTGCGCTTTCGCGTTTCTTTCGCAATTTCCTAGATGCCCTGCTACACCACATACATGAACACATCTGTATGCCAAGGAATGATCAGGAACTTGAAAATACCAGATTGCAATTCTATAGAATTGCAAGATTCCCACAGGTCATCGGGTGCATAGATGGGACCCATGTGCCCATATGTCCACCATCACGCATAGAATTTATATTCTGTAATAGGAAAAGCACACATTCACTCAACATACAAGTTGTCTGTGACGCTAAAAACATAATCACAGACACTGTAGCCATATTTCCAAGTAGCACACATGACTCTTATATCTTCAAGCACAGTGGCATATACCAGAAATTAGAAAGAGGTGATTTTGATGAAGGTTACCTACTAGGTAATGAACCCCCACACCCACAGTGAGATGTTTTAGCACGTAAATATCTGTCTGCATGTTGTCTCAAAATATAACATTTCTTTGCAGGTGACAGTGCGTATGCCCTGCGTACATGGATCCTCACACCGTTCCTGTCTCCCTCCAACGCACATGAAAGGCGATACAACAGGGCACATAGACGCACGAGGTCAGCCATCGAGCGCACATTTGGAATACTAAAATCAAGATCGGGTGTCTACACAAGAGTGGCGACGCATTGGAGTACATCCCTGAGACAGCCTGCAAAATTGTCGTAAGCTGCGCAATACTCCACAACATTGCTTCCACCGACCTTCTTCCTATGTCCACCATGATGTCATCTTTGCTCTTGTTGTATATTGTCCCACTGTTACCTTGATTTTTCTCCCTTAGCTGTTTTCCTATGTCTCCCTCAACCGTATGTAAAGCGCTCTGATACCCTCTTGGGTCATGTTCGCACTATACAAAACTTTAAATAAATAAAAATTGCATGCAGGCGGGGTCTGCCCATGGAGTTGTCAGATGCAGACTCGGGGGATGAAGAGCCTGGACCCCCAGCACACCAACCAAATGAGGTAAGAGCAGCAGCAGAGGGGAGAAGGCGCAGGAACCACATAGCCAGAAATTACTTTTAAAGGTAAGTCATTATCATTCACAAATATGCTACAGAAATTATACAAGAGAGAGTCAAACAGTGTTTTTAAATATGCCTTTAATTTAAGGTCATATTGACTGTGTCTATGGGACAACCTGTCCTTTTCATATAACTGTCACTACACAAATTATAAATGCAAAGTGGTTACTTCACCACAAATAAAAGTGTAAAGCAAAAAACAAACAATTAAATTATCTTTTGCCCCTCTGTCTTGCATATGTTGATCTTGCACTTTGGTTCATAGAGTGCCGACTGCTGCTTCTCCGCTGGGTTGGGGCATTAGCAGTGGAAACACTGCTGTGGCTGGACACTTCACTTTCAGCAGTGTCTGCGCCTCCTCCTGTAGCTACCAGGCTAGTTTGCAGAGCTTCAACAGCAGCTGTGATCTGTTGTAGTCCCCTCACTACATCGCCACTGTAGTGGCCCATTTCTACCTGCAGTGCTAGGGTGCGTTTGCTGTGCAGGCTTGTTGCATTCGCCAGACGTCCAATTGCCCTCGTCATGGAGTTCATGTCATGTGACCTGCTGCCCTCCATCCTACAGTTATGTGCCCTGTCCTCCTTAAGCTCTGTGCACAGCTGCACAATCGCATCAGTCATGGCATCCATCTTGCACTCCATACGGGCCTGATTCTCTGACATCTGATTTGTGATCCTGTCAAACCCCCTGCTCAACTTAATGTTCATCAGTCTCATTTGCTTGTGTTGCAGCTGCTGAATTTTAAGCATGGATTCCTCCAGGCCAGCAGAAGGAGATGGAGTAACTGCCATGGTGTTGGCAGGAGCATGCCTACGGCTTCGGAGCAGCCTTCAGGATTGCTGGCTCAAACGTGGGACCCTTCCCCTTGTGCACAGAGTGTGACGTCTGGTTATCTGCTGCTGTGGGGCTGTTGTATCAAGCCCTTGTGCACTACCCAAGATAAAGGAAGTACTGGGATCAAACAGCCCTTGGTCCATCTGCCCATGTTCCTGCTCAGAGTCAGTATCTTCCTCAATTGGTTCTAATCCCAAAGATGTATCTATGTTGAAAAAGAAGAAATAAAGAAAATGTTTTTAGTCACTATCTCTGTGGTTGTACTTTGTTCACAACTCATGTCAGTCCCTAACAGCAATGTTTGTGTCACGTACTACATTTCCCATGATGCACTAACTGTGAGTTTTTTTATCATGCAGACGGAGCATGTACATGCAGTTTTGCCTGTGTGTGGTGCATGCATGTGACTCTGGGCAATAGCTCACTTAATTTCCACTCCGGCCCCCAGCGCCTTGAGACCCGTAAGGGTGAGTAGCTGCGCTATATAAAAACGGACTTACATTTTTTTTTACATTTATGCATGTGGGGTGCTGGCTTGAGTGTGACATACATTGTATTTCAATTCTCACTTACCTGTGGGTGGTGGAGGTTGGGATGTGTCCAGACTTCCAATTCCCATGGCAGACTCTGGCGGTGGCTTCCAACATTGCCTCTGCTGTGGAGGCTTCCGGGAGGCTTGATGGGCCACCTCCTGTTTCTTGCGCAGCCGCAAGCCATTCAGCCACCCTCTCCTTTGCCCTGGAACGGAGGTCATACCACCTCTTTTTTGATGTCATCTATTGACCTGTCCGCCACATTGAGGGCATTCACACGCTGCTGCATGTCACGCCATATTTTGCGCTTGTCCGACTCTGGCACGGTATGTGAAGTGCGACCGAACAGCTGCTCGTTGCAGCACTCATTGATAATAATGTCAATTTCTTTTTCTGAAAATTTAAGTTTACGCAGCCTCTTCTTCCCTTCTTTATCAGAAGTCTGGCTGGCCATCTTGCTGTGCTGTTCTCTCTGTGTAGCAGTGTTCAATTGAGCTGTTGCACCTTGCCATGTGCCTGTAATTATGATCAGGAATCTCCATAGACACCACTTCCTGGTTTGGGGTCCTTCAGATCAACTAGGTAATTTTTTTTTCTCCAATTTTTATTGAAACTCGCTATTTGCGCATGCAAAATGCATGCTTTCAATCGCGTACGCTATTTGCACATGCAAAATGCATCTTTTCTAACGCGTACGCTATCTGCGAGCGTTTAGCGTATCGCAATTTGAGACTCGCAATTTTGCATTGCGAGTCGCTATTTGTGTGGACGAAGTGTAGGTACATTCTCTTTTGCGACTCGCTATCTGCGAGTCGCAATCTTGCGCAGATTGCGACTCACAAAAATGTTTGGTCGTACATCTGGCCCAAAGTTCTTACTCAATATCTTTGGGGTCCTGGAAATCTTCTGTACTCAGTTCATCAATAATTATTTACAGTTCATCAACAGCCATCCCTAGCCCTCTTTCTTCTTCTACTGGAAAATCTCTAAATTTATTCTTCTTCCACTCGGACCTAGGTTATCTTCTTTCAGAGCAAAGTTCATATATTATTTTTTTTTTCTTTATACAGTTCAGTTTTGATCATGAATCAGATCAGTGCCGAGTGCATCAATAACAAGCTGTAAGATCTCCATAAGAAAAGCTGCCAATTCTTGAGCTGAAGGTTGACAGCCAAACGCGGACACCTTCCGGGTTACTTGCAAAGCTCATGCAGCCTTTGCCACGTGTGACCAAAGTCATACCTAGGTCGAGTGATTCACAGTGGGTGTAAACTATCTAGAAACACGGGTGATTAGTTTGTTGGTTTATAATGGTATACTTCTACCATTAACACCAAGATCTTAAGGATAGTAAATGTTGATATTACCAGTGTCAGTTACTTTATTACGTGGCAAAGGCTGCATGAGCTTTGCAAGTAACCCGGAAGGTTGCAGGAAGTTGTTGGTAGCGTGTGATGACTTAAACACGGACACTGATTTAATATGTGGTTTTATTTAATCATGTTTCAGAGGCCCCTGAAGAAGGGACCAGGAGTCCCGAAATGCATAGGGCATCGCATGAATAAGACGGAGTCACATCGAAGAAGAATGTGTCCATCAATAATATGATTTTGTACTTTGTAATTTATGTTGCTGTTTGTACATTGAAGTGAATTGGATGGATTTACCACGAATGACTTGTCACAATGATATATGTGTATCAATAACAATGAAAATTTAAAGAAATGCTGATTGACTATGTGGTCATAATTTGGATTATTTTCATATAAAGATTGAAAAAAATAGTTTAAGACACACAGCTGTGCGCACAGTTGCTCAAGTATATGTCTACTTAAACACTTTTTGAGACACAGAATTAACCACATCAGCCAGTCCCTTGCAATAATCGAGAACCAAATCATCTGTGATGTTTATCAATGCTGTAGCCAGCACTGCAGGCAAGCGCATCGCCTTCCCCATTAGTATCTCGTGGGGTGAAAGTCCTGTTCTCCTATCGCAAGCTCATGTTTATGTTTATGTTTAGGGAAATTGTTGAGCGCACGTACACCGAAAGGTCTCTTGGCGCTAATGGAGGTTGGGAGCCGTCCCGAGGTCAGATCTAGCAGTAAGCTTGGGTGAACAGCCAGGTTTTCAATTTTTTTTAACCCCATGTAGTCCGGCTTTAATCTAATAGCGCTCGGAAGGGAGTTCCAAAGTTTGGGGCATAGCATGGAAAAGCGTGAGCCACCCATTCTCTTGCGCTTTAATCTAGGAATGGTCAGCAGATTCATTGAGGCTGATCTTAGATTCCAATTGGGGAGGTATGGTGAGATCTTAGAGGAGATGGATTTAGGGCCCCTATCGTGGAGTGCCTTGAAAATTATGCAGCCTGTCTTGAACATAGACCGCTGAACCACTGGGAGCCAGTGCAGCTGCTTCATCAATGGCTTAATGTGGCAGTGTCTTGGTTGCTCGAATATTAATCTGGCAGCTTGGTTCTGTATCAGCTGAAGTCTGTGAGTTTGGTTAGCTGGTAGGCCCAGATAGATGGCATTGGCGTAATCCAGTCTGGACATGATCATGGCTAGCATGATCACTGTACTTGCCTCCCTAGTGAAGAATCTCCTAATTTTCTTGAAATTTCTTAGCTGATAAATACACGAAGATGTAACCAGATTAATCTGTGCGTGCATAGATAGGTTGGCGTCAATTTGGATGCCCAGGCTCTTTACAGAGGTCTTGGGCGTGGGTGGAGTGCCTAGAGTATCTGGCCAATGGCCTGACGTCCAATGGTAGAGTCTGTTGTTGGAGATGATTATCTCTGTTTTATCAGAGTTCAACTTGAGGTGATTCTGACACATCCAGTCTTTAATAAATAGCATGGTGCTACGGAAAAATACTTTAGAGTCCTCTGTCTCGTCTATTGGAAAAATCAACTGCATATCGTCTGCGTAATTATAGACCTTAACCCTCATGCGTTGGAGGGAGTGGATCAGGGGGCTGATATAGAGGTTGAACAAATGGGGGGATAGGGCCGAGCCCTGAGGTACACCGCAGGTAGTGTAGTGTAGTTCCTATTTCCCTAATAGGTTCTGCGCATTGGAATAACATACACTATAGGCTTGGCATAGGACTGAGGTCGGTATGCCCCTATCGCGTATATTAAACTTAATTACTGTGTACCAGCTAGCTCAGAGGCCACTAGAAACTTCTTGACAACAAGAAGGGAATAGCTTCTGGCAACCACATAACATAAAACCCTGATCCCTCAGGATCGTGGAAACAATATACTACTTTTCATTCAGTCACTCATCTCAGAGAAGTACATAGAAGAAACAGCCGGGTGTGTTTACAATAAAATTTATTGCACAGTTGTTATTCTAGTACTGGTAATATGTGCTGCAACAACTGTTGGACAGTAGCAGAGAAATATGGCCAGCAGTGCAGTTAAATAAAAATGCATGGTACAGTTTTACCATTGTGCAATAGTAATGAACACATACATGAAATACAGAATGCATTTAAGATAAAGCCTATACCCCTATGATGCCTAACTAGATGTACCTAAGTGTACCTAGCATGTGTGTAGGTCTTAGAGAGCCAAGAATCCCCCTAGGATTTAGTCTAACCCCATTACCTTAGTGGGACTTCATCCTGGTCTCGAGCTGGACACCCCAGGATGGGTGGATGGACCTCTGCCAGCTGGAGCTGTGGCATGTTGCAGGTTGCAGCGTCTCAGGTCAGAGTGTCGGCATGGAAGTCTCGGTCCCCTCTGGTTTGCTTGGGCAAAGGGAGGTATATTTATACCTGATAGGTGCCTTGGAATGTTAGTATTGACGTACAGTCGGTCAGAGGAAGACGTCAGGAATGAACCCTTAGGAAATAGTGGTTCATGCATATTTAATGAGTTCTTGGAGAAATCAATAATCCTGTGCTAGGGAAAATCCCAAGAGCTTAAGGGTCTGTTTCTAAGAACTCGTTGTGACGTAGGTTAGTCACTGTTGGACATGGATATGACGTATTTAGGATGGACCGTCTTCTGCACCCAGAGCACACGTCAGATAAGGGACAGCCTCTGTTGCTCGTTATTTGTGAAGGGAGGGCCAATGTAGGTGAAAGGGCCTGCCTGTCTCTGTGGCACGAAGGATTTGGGCCTCTGAAACGGAGCACCTATGTTAGGGCCTCAATCCAGCACATAACACCCACTCCAATCTATGGACAATCGTGAATAACCCATTAAAAGCAAACTACGTGACTAAAATAGGCATTTGCATATAATTGGCAGGTAGTTGCATGAGAGTGGTTTATGAGCTGAAAAAATAGCAGCTGTTAAAATATGTAAAATTACTATAGACTCTGTGGAGACAGGAAAAATCTATAGTGTCATTAAAAAATACTCTCTTAGAGTCAGTAGTTACTTATAAAAGTTCCTGTTTATAAAATTGAAAACTCTTACAAGCTGTTCAGAAGACCATGCTTTCTTTAGAAAAAAAAAAAAAAAAAGGTCAATTTAGAGGGAAAGCTCCAAGCACTCGGTCAGAGTTGAAACAATAAGAGAAAAAATGTGTTTCAGGACATGTTTTAGCAAAATCGAGATAACAAGTGGCTGAGAGACACAACATTTCTGTTGCTAGTTACTGCAGGGGTCGGACCTTTGTAATACCTCGCAGAATTGTTGTGGGAGCACAGAATGAGAAGTGCTGCCAGTTGCTGGTTCTGAGGCAGCCGGTGCTGTAATCGATACCTTGGTGCTGCTAAAGGAAGCAAAAAGGCACCCACTGGATTTGCAAGGAATGCTTTGGTTTGATGGGAATACGCTTGGGACACAGCCAAGCATGGGACTTCAGCAGTTCCAGCCTGGTGGTAAATGCCGCTGGCGTTTCCTTTGGAAGTGTCAGACAGATGATGACCACGCATTCTTCACTGCAAAAAACAGGCATCAGAGAACAGGTATGTTGCAGTTGCAGTCTTTTCAGACTGGTCTTTTAAATATTAGAAACCATGAGAAGCATAGTTCCTGTTTGCAAGATATTCCCAAGGTGTATCACACTGCTTGTATGTGAAAGATAAAATTTATCAAAAAGGAAAGAAGGGCAGTCTGTATTTAAGAGTGCTATTTTGCAAAAAAGAAAAAATATTTCTTTAGCTGATGTGAAATAAAAAATAAAAGTGCTGCACAAGCATGGTTTTCAGATTGCTCAAAGCATTTGAACTTTATAAAGGAAACTTTTGGTTCACTACTTTCAGTGTTGGGGCTTCTAGCCAAAAAGGGCACAACTTCCCTACACTGTAGAATTTCACTACCTCTGGATGTTATCTGTACATAACGTAGGTCTGGCTTATGTATACTGAGTCCCTTGGTGATGTTCAGGAATCATTTTTGTGACAGGTATTTGTGTCAAAAGGCCAAACCACCCATACTTTCCTAACTGGGTCTGTCCTGTTGTTTTGTAAATGGCATCTAATGTTGCCCCTGCTGATGTATGTCAACTATTCCACCCCCGTGCGATGGTGTTTGGTGGTGTTTGGCAACGTTCCTACTGGTGTTTAAACAACCACATTTCTAGATTCATTACAATTGTGTAGGAGTTGATAACCTTAATGAAGGTAACAGGTATAAAGCGTCACAATAAGAATAAATCTCTAACATTTCATGATCTGAAAATGTAGCAATTATTCCTAAAACAGACAGCATATTATTCACTGTATCAGTAACCCAATTTTCAGAAAAATGTACTGCAGGTAATGACATCACTGAATGAATGATAAAATGAATGAAAATGAATGAAAGTTCAAAATACATTAATCAGAATTAAAAACCGGATGATTAAATACATCATTTAGAATACAAAGGCTTGTTCAGGCCGAATACATTTATAAGTCTCTTTTGCATTTGAATTGAAAATGGACGTGGCTTCAGTTTTATGTTGATCCTGTGTTGTAGAAAGTGTCCACTAAGAGTCATACTAAAAGCTAGCTCTAAGCAAAGCTAGAACAGAAAAAGATGAACCCAGAAATACTCCATAGTTCTACCCATGGTGAAGCCAGGTCTGTATCTTTTTGGAAAAAGAAAAGGTTCAAAAGTTTGTACTTGCATGTTCGTTGTTTGTTTTTGGCTGGCTTCGCTTCCTGTTCACGTGGAGCCATGGAAAACGTATCACAGTTAATGAAATAGCCAGTAGCTGTATGATCAATTGTTGAAATTGCATCGTGTTTAGTTGAAGTTATTTCTGCTGTTTTTGTTGAAAAACGTTTGAAATGTTGAAATTAATAGTTGATGTCTTTGCTGAAAAACTTTCAGATGTTGAAGTTAATATTTTATGTTTTTGTTGAAAAACATTGATGCATTTATTAGTTGTTGCTTTTGTTGAAAAACGTTGATGCATTTATTATTTGATGCTTTTGTTGAAAAACGTTGAAGCATTTATTATTTGATGTTTTTGTTGAAAAACGTTGAAGCTTTTATTATTTGATGTTTTTGTTGAAAAACGTTGAAGCTTTTATTATTTGATGTTTTTGTTGAAAAACGTTGAAGCTTTTATTATTTGATGTTTTTGTTGAAAAACGTTGGTGTACACATTTGTTTTTGGCCAAATTGCAACTTGAGTGTTGTCTTGACTTTTATTTTGAATTTGAAAGGTTGGTTCAAGGAGAACTAGTTCCATTGCATTGTTGCATAGTCCCCCACTCCATGGATTTGATTTCTCAAACGTGATGAGCTTTTCAGTTTGAAGTTCTTGAATAGTAGTGAGAGGGACGTCTACTACTGTGGAGTTCACGAGGCCTACTGCTCAGTATTGGCCACATAGTTTTGGTTGATTCTTTCATTTGAAATGAATCTGTTTTCCTTTTTCACGGCAAGATGCGGCAAAAGTACAGTTCTTGTTCCTTTCACTTCAAGGAATGGCACAGGTTTTCCTGTATGAGGGGCCAAATTCCTTTGTGTCCGCGATCTTTATCTCTCTCTGCCCAGATCCCCGACTTTTGGGATTCAGACAGGTCTTGCCGTGATTACCTCGACTTCCCAGTGGCGGCCTGTTTCACTTTGACAGAATCTTTGTTTGTTTCTTTGTTTCCTTTAGTTCCTGTAAAACAGCCAAACGATCATAGATACAGAATGGTTTTCATCCGCCACTGTGCCTTCACATTTATGATCAGGTTCCCACATTCGTAAATGGAGTCAGACCTCCTAGAGAGCTTCTTGGCTGGGTGTGTATTGCCCCCTGAATCCATATAAGTGTTTGACCTCACTAGCGCCCCGCCTAATACCCTAGCTGTTAAGGATTGCTCTATGCCCCAGTCCTTCCTCTCCTCTACCTAAATTCCCTCAGGATGGCGTTGGAGAGGAGTACCGCAATACTACGTCCATCCCTTCCATGGCCTCTTTGTCAGCCCGAGAACTAAGCGTGGAGCCACAGTCAGGGTGTAACGTTGATTGCGTATCTCCTGTTATGGACTCGCAAATCTTTCTATAACAGTTTTGAGCGTCAGCCGAGTGCTGAGGCCATACCTATAGGAAACTTGAGCACGGATCCACTGCCACCAAGATATATTTTTAAGCCACCTCAAAATTTGAGGGGCCACAGTGGTCCTGTTACATGACACGATCAAGTGGACAGTCTGATGCTGTCTAGCAATGGGACCTGCGCGGGTCTTGTGATGGTGTAGCCTGGCATTTGTTTGCAGATTTTGCAGTTCAAGACAAAGCCAATAGTCTGACTTCTGAACCCTGGCCACCAATAGCACTGTTTGCAATGAAGAAATAGTAGCTATTACCCCTGAATGCGCGGAGCCCAAGCCCTTGTGTGCTTTAAATGATTAATTCCTGCCTACTATCCATATTTGGAAATACTCTATCCCCCACTCCAGGAATCTGAGCATATGGAATGTTGTTTGCACCTAACTTGTAGGAGTATATGAGTGGAAATTTCTTAGGCACTGCTGTGCTGCCTTTGCGTGAAGCAATTACAGCCACCATATTCTAACCGTCTATTCTCGTTGTTGAACGAGTGTGCGCAGCTACGGAAGCTGTGTGAAAAGCCCCCTGTGTGGCTTCTACTGCCAATGAATTCCCTGCAACGTGCACGCCATCACGTTGATGACTCAGTGTGGTAATCACGTGAGTTTTTGTTTGGTAGGTCGTCTTTTCAACTCCACTACCTGTTCCCATAATTTTTGTGTTTAATTATGCCACCTTTTTCATCTTTAAACCCATTTTGTTCCCAATGGTGTAAATATTTATTACATGATTGCACACAGTAAAAGGAATCGCACACTATAAGTGTGGGGAATTCGCGATCTGTATTTTCAAGTGCCAGTTTGAACGCTTGTAGTTCAGCTCGCTGAGCTGTACAATCTCCTAGAGATTGAGTTTTAGTGACCATTGGTCTGAAGTTACCATCGCGCATGCGACCTTTAACGATTGCGCACGCTGCACTGTAAGCTTGCTTACTTCCCTGTTAGCGGGTTGTGCTGATCCGTCAGTATAAATTATAAATTCGTACTGATCGAGAGGCAAAATTTCAGTGGGCAGAGGTAGTTCGTTTCTCAACTGAACTACTTGTTCCCAAAGCGTTTTATGCTTTATTGTATGATTGCACACAGTAAAAGGAATCGCACACAATGAGTGTGGGGAATTCTCGATCCGTGTTTACAAGTGCAAGTATCAGGGCTTTTAAAGCTGCCAACCGAGCCGTGCTATTACCTAGAGGTAGTTTTTTGGTGCAATGAGGACGGAACTTGCCATCCAGCATCTGTTCTTTAACAAAGGCGGCCGGTGGGGCAGACCCATCAGTGTAAATTTTAAAAATTCATACTGATCTAGAGGCAAGACTTCATTTGGTAGATGATGTTCTTTCTCATATTGCAGGAATGCCTGTGTTTTTAAACTTGGATCAAATCTGGATTCAAAGTCTGATGCAGCAAAAGAATTAGCCCTTTGTATCCATTCTGGATGTAAGGCTTTGGCATTAGGAATGCTAGCCCCGGTACCGGGGTGACGACAATAATGCATCATCCCATGAGCCAGTGCTCTTTCTTTTGCTACAGCAGTCTGAATGGTTGTCAGAATTTTTTCCTGTTGAATTAAAACTCATTTCTGTGTTTGTGTACAGATGAGATTTGTATGCGATTGGTACAGTTTCACCTTCATTAAAGGTTTAATAAGTGTACCCGCATTGACCCAAAATGATACTGAGTACCAAGTGGTGCAAGTTTACACGTGTGTGTATGTGTTTGGAAGCAATAATATCTTCCTGGAGTGAACAAAGAATATTGGTGTGTTCTTGTGTCCAGTGTTTGACTGAAAAGTCAGGTTTGAAAAAGGTCGTAGAAAGGTTTTACTCTCTCTGCGAAATCCAAAATGTATGTTCTGCCAAAATCTAGGAATCCCAGTACTGATTGGAAGTTGTTTTAATGTCTTTGGAGGCTGGAGCAGCGCACACTTTTCTAAAAAGTTAGCTGCCAGGCTTTTCCCTTCACTTGAAAACTAGTATCCCAAAAATAGGACACAGAGGTGGGCAATTTTTGATTTCTCAAAATTAAATTTGTAGCCCCCAGAGGCGAATCCCATAATAATGGTGCTCACCCTGGTCAAGTGTTTCCCCAATAGGTCGTCCGTTAGATAAATATCATCCAAATAGGACAACGCTTCTTCATCAAAGTGCTTTAGCCATTCAGTAACTCTTTCAGAAAATACCCCTGAGCTGTTCTTATACCCACGGGGGAGATGACAAAAAATTGTCGCTGGGACTCTAATATACTAAATGCTGTTAGGTACCTGTTTTCAGGTGCTATAGTTTGACAGAAAAATCCATTTGAGACAACAAGTGTCGTTTTGTATTTTTTCCCGCATAATGTTATTCATTAATGCGGCACTATCTGCATGTTGGACAGCATATGTCTTTGTGCAAGTGTTCAAGTGTCTGTAAATGAAAACTAGACGAAATGTATTATCATGTTTTGATAAGTGAAACAAGGGATTGTTCTTTTGTGAAGTGCATTTTTCAATGATCTCCTGGTATTCAAGTTGATCTAAGATCTCCCTGACCTGTGTTTTTAGCTTCTTGCTTAATACGATAATGTCTTTGAGCATGTGGTGAAACTATTAATGGGATCACGTGGTGGGTTGAGGCATCATCCCATCCAGCGTGATTTTTATACAATGCTGGAGCTTGGGCTACTGCCCACTCCCGTGCATATGTATGTTTAAGGTGAACTGGAACATGGTTGGAAAATGCAGGAAAAATATACTTTCTCCCTTTGGGCGCTCCCTGACGAATGCTGGCGGCTAATCTTGTTCTGCTAACAGTATGTCAAAACCAGACAATAGGTTCTTCGCAAAGAGACCTTTTACTTTCCTGTGTTTGTCCTCCTCCATGCGGAGTGTTATTTCATATAACTTGTGTGGGACGCTCACCCTTTTGTCTGGTGTTTCCACCGTGATGTAATCATTCAATTTTGCTGTCCAGAAATTCCTTCAGGTTCTGGCGAGCTATTGTTACTTCTGCCGCGCTGTCTAGCATTGTCTGAGCCCATTCCCCGTTCAGAAGTTGAGTCCTTAGGATTCTGTGCATGTCTAACTTTGAGACCTGCAACTTTCTTCTTTTTAAATTGAGGTTTGGATTGTGGCTTGTCTTCTGTTTTAGAAGAGTCCTGAGCGTGCTTGTCCCTGGACTGCTTGCGCTCTTCTTTGTGTGCTGACTTTCCTTCTCTCCCTGTGTTGTTTGTCGAGAGGAATGTGTATCAGTATCCTGATACCTGTCAGGTTTCCTAATATTATCCCTATTCCTAAGGTTATACCTCTTTGCAGAGGGCTCCTGTTGAGGAGACCTACCTCGGGACTGAGAATCTTTTCTGAAAAATGTTTGTTTTTTATTATTATCCCACTTCTTTTTAGAAGAAGTAGGTGTCTGCTTAGAATTGTCCTTCTCAGGACTGCCCATTAGCTGTGGTTTTAAAAGCTTTCCCACCCAAACTGTCCCTTCCCAGTTCTGCATATGCAGTTTCAATTATTTTGGGAAGTTCTTGTGGTTGGTCTATAAGACTGACCTCTCTTAGGTGTTGGCGGATCGCCACTGAAGCTGCTTCCCCTTTAATGTTAGCTAGTATTATTGTTGATACCTGGTCGTAGTTACCTAGTAATTTCATACCTAAGGTCAGAGCTGGTTCAGCTCCATACTTGTTCTGTATCTGTCGTAAGACATCTGGAATTACCGCTAAGGAAGGAATACCATGATTCCTGGTATATATGGCAGCAAAGACTGTACCCCAAGTGGTGCAGTCCTCTAACTGTGGTGTGATCCCCATGGGCAAGCAGAGTGTTAGCATTATATGCTTTCAAATGGTGTGGTATTTGGAAATACTGCTTCTAACTGGATAATTTTCTGAGCTACCCAGAAAGGAATCTGTTCACATTTTGTGGGTAGTTTACCCATTACTGTGTGTAATGTTTGTGGAGTGATTTTAGTAGCGGTGCTCTGTGTTGGAGCTGTGTTATTTGTAGCTACTGTGGGCTGGACACCAAGTGTCCTCATGACGAGTTGCGTCATGGCTCTGTAAGAGTTTTACCAACTCTTTGTGTTGTAAGAGCAGTGCATCTTGTGGCATTATGTCAATGTCAGGATGTGGTGTGTAGCCAGCTAATATTGGCCTTGTAGCTCCTGGTCTACCTAGTGGACCGAACCTGGTTTTATTTATTTGTTGTAGGGCGCCATTAAACCAGAAATTGTGGTCCTGGTCAGTGTGCGGAATCTTATTCTGCTCGAACGGAGTGTAGACCGCTGGGACTTTTTCATGTATGTAAGAATGAAAAGTCTGAGTTGTTGCATTTACTGCTGGGAATGTAACCCAAGAATAGAACACATCTGTTTGATAATCTTCGTGTGCCTCTATTAATATCACTGTACCTCCTTGGTCTGTTAAACCATGTCTGAGGGGTTTTTGTGTGAGTGTATGCCTGATTTTGGATGCAAAATGTATTGCATTTGCTTCCTCTTCGTCGTTTGAGACCTGTGTCCCAGTGACAGGAGCAGCTGCCTCGACAGACATTGTGTTGTGAAAACAAAATGTCCTAAAAAAAGGGTTTTAAGATAAGGTTTTAAAAGGCACAATTGTTCGGGAACTTTTTCCTTCAAGCTTGATTAACCAACAGCCAATACATAGGAAGTTTGCCTACTCAGCTGTGGCGGAATTTTGTGCTTACCCACTCCAGACGTCTCTGGCGTTTTGTGAGTAGGGGTCTCTGAGAATAAGCATGACTGAACTACTCAGATTCTACTGTTAAATAAGTGCCAAATTCACGTTTGGGCGTCATGTAGTGTAGTTCCTATTTCCCTAATAGGTTCTGCGCATTGGAATAACATACACTATAGGCTTGGCATAGGACTGAGGTCGGTATGCCCCTATCGCGTATATTAAACTTAATTACTGTATACCAGCTAGCTCAGAGGCCACTAGAAACTTCTTGACAACAAGAAGGGAATAGCTTGTGGCAACCACATAACATAAAACCCTGATCCCTCAGGATCGTGGAAACAATATACTACTTTTCATTCAGTCACTCATCTCAGAGAAGTACATAGAAGAAACAGCCGGGTGTGTTTACAATAAAATGTATTGCACAGTTGTTATTCTAGTACTGGTAATATGTGCTGCAACAACTGTTGGACAGTAGCAGAGAAATATGGCCAGCAGTGCAGTTAAATAAAAATGCATGGTACAGTTTTACCATTGTGCAATAGTAATGAACACATACATGAAATACAGAATGCATTTAAGATAAAGCCTATACCCCTATGATGCCTAACTAGATGTACCTAAGTGTACCTAGCATGTGTGTAGGTCTTAGAGAGCCAAGAATCCCCCTAGGATTTAGTCTAACCCCATTACCTTAGTGGGACTTCATCCTGGTCTCGAGCTGGACACCCCAGGATGGGTGGATGGACCTCTGCCAGCTGGAGCTGTGGCATGTTGCAGGTTGCAGCGTCTCAGGTCAGAGTGTCGGCATGGAAGTCTCGGTCCCCTCTGGTTTGCTTGGGCAAAGGGAGGTATATTTATACCTGATAGGTGCCTTGGAATGTTAGTATTGACGTACAGTCGGTCAGAGGAAGACGTCAGGAATGAACCCTTAGGAAATAGTGGTTCATGCATATTTAATGAGTTCTTGGAGAAATCAATAATCCTGTGCTAGGGAAAATCCCAAGAGCTTAAGGGTCTGTTTCTAAGAACTCGTTGTGACGTAGGTTAGTCACTGTTGGACATGGATATGACGTATTTAGGATGGACCGTCTTCTGCACCCAGAGCACACGTCAGATAAGGGACAGCCTCTGTTGCTCGTTATTTGTGAAGGGAGGGCCAATGTAGGTGAAAGGGCCTGCCTGTCTCTGTGGCACGAAGGATTTGTGCCTCTGAAACGGCGCATCTATGTTAGGGCCTCAATCCAGCACATAACAGTAGTATTGACCCTCACCGAATTAAAGGGTGTTAGCCTTACAGACTGAGATCATCCAGTCCAGGGCCGTTCCTCTCAGGCCTGCCGCTGCCATTCTATCCGCTAATATTGTGTGATCCACGGTATCGAATGGAGCCGACAGGTCGAGCAGGACCAATGCCTGCATGCATCCCTTGTCTGCTCCCTCTTTTAGGTCATCTATTACACTTAAGATGACTGCTTCGGTCGAGTGTAGTGGCCGAAAATCTGCCTAGTGGGGGTCCAGGAATTTAGTCTCTTCAATGAAGGCACATAGGAGTTTTGCTACATGTGTTTCGAGAATTTTTGCAGGGTATGGGAGGAGCGATATGGGTCTATAGTTGCTCAGTTGGCTGGGATCTACTCCTGCTTTCTTTTGAAGTGGGACTATCACTGTCTCTTTGAAAGCCCGTGGAACCATGCCTTGCTCCAGAGAAAGATTGAGCAGGGAGAGATCGGTATCTGGGAAATAGGAAAAGATGTCTTTTGTATAGATGAGGGACAAGGGTCATTGGGTGAGCCAGATTTTACCTTATTACTTAGTTCAGCCAGTCGGTCTAGGGTTATATTCTGAAACGTAGGAAGAGTTACTGGATTGGTGAGTTGCTGGTGTAATTTCCAATCCTGTGAACTGAGGGAGATGGAGTTTTGTATTGCCTTAACTTTGTTCACAAAAAAGGCGTTCAGGTCATCGCATAATGCCTGGGAAGGGGTGATGTTTGGTGTGACTCGGTCAGGGTTGGATAGTTCTTTAACTATCTTAAAAATATCTTTGGATTTATTCTCTGAACTGAGAACTCTGTTCGTGTAAAAGGTTTTTTTTGCCTCCAAGATAGCAGCTTTATAGTCAGTGAGAGCTTTTTCATATATCTTCCTTGCTACAGGGGAATAGCTTCTCCACCATTTCCGTTCCGCCTGATGCTCATCAGCACCAAGGGCAGGTCATCCGGCCAATTCAAAGACGTCGACGAGCAAACCTTGGCCACTCTCATCTTGATAGTCCCGTTAATTTGCTCCACCAGGCCAGATGCCTCCGGCCTGTAGCTACAGTGCAGTCTCTGATCAACTTGTAAAGCGGCACACAACAACTTCATAATCTCACTATGAAAGTGAGTTCCTCTGTCCGATTCCAATGAGGTTGGAAATCCGAACCGTGGAATAACTTCTCTAAGCAATAGCTTTGCCACTGTAAGACTGTCACACCGCCTGGTTGGATATGCCTCGACCCAACGTGAAAAGACACACACCACCAAAACATACCTCAGTCGATTGCACCTTGGCATCTCAATGAAGTCCAGCTGTATTCTGTTAAAAAGACCTCCCGATCTCCCAACGTGACTCAAAGGAACCACAGTTTTCTTTCCTGCATTCATTTGTTGACACGTAACACACCTATGACACACTGCTTCAGCGTACACTCGAAACCTTGGATTGAACCATGTCTGTCGGAACACCCTCACCATACCACCTCTCCCAAGGTGAACCGCTCCATGAATATGTCTCGCAATAGGGCTCAACAAACAGTTTGGTAAAACTGCTCTGTCATCCGTTGAGATCCAAATGCCATCACCTCTTTTCTCACAACCTGCTCTAATCCATGCTGCTTCCTCTTCCTCGGAAACCTCTTCTTGCAGACGTTTAACCTCATCCCAAGTGTCAGCTACAGCTAACATCATGCTGAGCTCCGTCTTTTCTGTGCTCTCTCCTATAAATTCTCCATTAAAAACACAAGCATGTATGACACAAAACCGGGCCACTTCATTAGTGTAGCGGTTTCCTTTAGTTATAAAGTCATCCCCCCTTCCATGTGCTGTACATTTTACCACCACCACTTCCTTGGGCATCTGCAAAGCCTCTAACAGTTGTCACACATATTCTCCATTCCTGATAGGAGATCCTGATGATGTTAAGAACCCCCTCTGTGACCACAACTGCCCGAAATCATGAACAACTCCAAATCCATACTGACTATCGGTGAAGATAGTCACTCAGACTTGATCGGAGATAAGAAATGCACGTATCAGAGCGATGATTTCAGCCACTTGTGCGGAGTATACTCCTTGTAAACAAGCAGCTTCCACAACTCCAGAAATAGTACAAACAGCAAAAGCTGCTCTCAAACGACCCTCATTGTCTCTTAAGCATGAACAATCAACAACAAGCATTGGAAATGCAATAGGTCTCGCATTTTTTTAAGTTAGAGCTATTGGCATTGTAAATGGCAATGTCTGTTAGCTACTAAGGGAGGATGGAGGGAGCAGTTGGTGTCGGAGTGCCAAAATGCTCTGTTGGAGAGTGACTGGCCAAAAGTAAACGAAAGAAGCAGCAACTTTTAAAAAAACAAGTTTGAGCCATTAGCATTATAAATGACAATGCCTTTAATTTATGTTTTGGATTTTAAAACATAAATAAAAGGCATTGTCATTTACATTGCCAATAGCTTAAACTCTCTCAAATGCGAGACCTATTGCATTTCAAATGCTTGAAGGCATCGCTGAGTTGTCCCTTCTGTCTCCCATGGCCCCTGAAGAGCTCCCCGTTTGCTACGAGTGAAATAAACAAGCCGGTGGTCACAACTGCACACGAGAGACCGTCCTGCAGTAAGAGAAATTAATTAAAGAAAATAGTGCTTACACACTGAAGAAGACGTCCCGTGTAACAACCGAAGTAAAAGGACCAGTCCTCATGGGAGGTACAAATTAAAACAAGGCGGTACTAAGGAGGGATAAACAAGCCTAATAACGAATCAAAAGCCAGCATTTACGAAGGACAATGACACAAGCCAATGACAAATATGGGCGGAGAGTGGGAGGGGCTTCAAGTACATACTCCAATACAGCATGGCTCTCAGAGCAGCGCATGCGCTGCCCAGGCTCGACGTAAAAATACATCACCTCCGACTCGGTTAATTAACCAGAGAGAAGCTCTGCTGTGCCCCTTTCCCTGCCCCAACCCACCAATCACATTCGAGTCCTCATCAAGGCACCAGTTGCTGGGAGGCAAAGAAAGAGAAAGAGATCAGGGACACACCCACTCCTTCATTATCATCAAAGGCTTGCCTTGCCCCCAGCCATTTAGTTTAATGGCAGTGTTTTATTCCCGCCCTGGGCCATTTAAAAATGCCCGGTATTCCCGCCCTGGGCCATTTAAAAATGCCCGAAAGGGAAACTCATACGTGAAAATGAAAAATCTACCACGCCCCCAGTTTGTCGTCACAGGCCTGGCTCTAGGGCGAGGAATACTTTGATCTGCCAGCACATGTGCAATGCTAAGGAAGCCTCAGGTCACATTCCCCACCCCCTTTCCTCAGAAAAACAGGGATTAGCACCAGTTTATCACAGAGCAGCAACAGCAACTTATGTACAGCTGCTCGATCTTTTCATCTTTTTCTTTTCCCTCAGGGTGGGAGGTCGACGTCCCTCACGCCCTTTAAAAGCAACCACCCGTGTATATGACACGTATGGAAAATATATATAGCGCAACTGATAAATTTGGTTCTAAAACAAGACATGCAGAAAATGTGTTTGTATCATGCACACCATAGGCCAGGGCCAGTGGAATTATGTGATTTTATGGCTGTGGCGTTTTCTGCAAAAATATGAATTTACTGCATTGGTCACATGATCTATCATCTACTGTATAATCTGCAGATTTTAGCAAAAAATGTTTCTACTGCAAACGGATCGAAAGTTACTAAAAAAGCGGCAACATGTGTTATTGAGCAGTGAAAGGCCCTTTGTAAAGGTTTACTGGTCAACTTCTTCTTGCTATATTTAGGTGTTTAACTGGGACTAATGTGGTGAACTGTACGCCCAAGCATGGTTAGGAAGTGTAAAAATAACAAAATGATCAAGTAGTACTATCACAAAATGTGCAGTGTTATGTTGCATAAAATGTTCATCTTCTTGTCGCATAATCTAGTCAACCTTGTAGCATAATTTTGTCCTCCCTTGCTGCATAATTCTAGTGGCCTATGTATACTTTGATGGTTTAAAGCAAAACAACCGAATAAAGTTATTCTAACCAGTAGTTGGGTTTCCAATTTAACTGCACAGATTCTGCTTTCATACTCGGATCTGCAATGAACATAAAAGAGAAAGACTTCAAGGATTTAGACAATTTTGGGAAGGCTGATGATATGACCATGTATTAGAAGGAATCAAATATCCTCTGCTCTACATTAAAAGGATATTGCAAGTCACCTTGGAATTCCTTGTCCTAATAAAGGAACTTGTCCTTCAGATTCATTCCTCTATACGGCCACTGTACTCCTCAGTGACTTACAATATCCTTATAATGTACGGCAGGGGGTACTTATCCAATATATGAGGGCCTGTAATTATGGTATGTGGGTGGCTGTCAAAATGCATGTGATGTTGCACCTCTAGTTCATATGGTTAAAGGACAAGTTGCCACCGCAAGATCCTTTCTAGTCCGCTAGTTTCTCCACTTTATTACCACATATGTGGGTTTGATAGTTTAATTTCTTGGACACGTAGAACTGGAATCTGAGTATTTGTTATTCTACGTGCACCATGGCAACAGCATCCTGCAACCACTGCTTGGGAATACCGGTCTATTACATCAACCATTCACCCACAAGCCTTCCTTTTAAACAGAATTCAATATATGTGCACAAACAAACTAGTGCTACGAAGTGGCACTTGTCAAAAGCCAATGCTTTATAAAATATTTAAATAAATACATTAAATAAGTAGTTAGAAAATGGTGAAAACTCTACTTCCGGAGACACAGACAGCTGCAAGGTTGGTCTACGCTTCAATGCTTGCAGCTACATATTTTATTCAACTGAGAATGCATGTATTCCATCGAGGCCTTCAACGCCAGGTGTCTAAGTATTACATCATACTTTTTCTCTATTTAATATTATTTGTAAATGCTACACCGCGTTCTCTGAAGGGAGAGCGCATATTATTTCTAATATAATTCACCCATATTGCATTTCTGAATTCGTTGGTAAGCATTGAGCATCTTCTTGAATTCAACACATGAAAATAACGTGCCCCGCCTTCCACTCATCAGCTTGTTGAGATAGATACACGGAGACAGGAAGGCTTTCTAAGTGTATCCGGCACAGCTGACAAACACAACGCAGCTTAGGTTTAGGTGTTGGAAGCATGTGTCTCACAGTATCTATTTGTTACTAATTGGGCAACAGCTTCGACATGAGGCTTCGGACGGGAAAGAACTGCAGGGCAACTAATGACCCGAGCCCTGGGATTTTAACGTGCGGGCTTCTCTGCAGCAGCCAGTAATCATGAGGAACGGATTACAACATTCAAGACCTCCAAAATCTGCTCTAAACCGCAAGTGACCAGAAGGGACTTTCTTCTATTGCAGAAAGGTCGGAAGCCAGGCTACAAAGCAGTTCTTTTAAAAAAAAAAAGAAAAAAAGTTGCATTTTGATGTTTAATTCTGCCATCAATGCTTGTTGTAATTCAAGAACCTTAAGTGCATGCACTACGTGCTGCTAGACGCGGTAGATAGAGGTCACTCGGCCGCGAAAAAGCAGGGGCATTTTTAAACAAGGGAAGCGGTTACATACAAGAAACTTAAAAGTGCACGTTTTCATTTCAGGAAATACAGCCGTGCGACAGGAAATAAAGATTGACATTTGTTCAGACTAGAAAATCAGTTAGGCTTTCGCTACCTCCGTGTTTCAGTTTGTTGCGGTGCCGGGAGGGGTTCCTTAACGGAGCCTTTTGGGCAAGGATGGCTGCTAATAATTCAGCCGCACACCAACAAAATACCACAAATTGACAATTTTTCCACCACGGAATCGAAACCTGTGGTGCGTGCGGACCACAGAGGAGCCGAACGGGAATCAAAAACTAGTGGTGTGCGCGCACCACAGAGGAACGGGGGGGAGGGAGCCTGCCGTCTGTGCCGCGCGCTAAAGCGCGTGCTAGACACGGACGGGAATGGGTGGAGCAAAGGCGGGACATGCGCCCGCCTTTGCCCAATCGCGTGCCGTTTAAAAAAAACAAAAACACGCTACAGCCAATGTGGGCTTCGGAAAGCAAAACCACACGCACGAGCGTGTGGTTAGCTTTCTGAAGCCCTTTATAGAGGTCTCGCACTGCGCAAGCAGTGCTGCGCGAGCAGGCTGCGCACTGCAACGCTAGGCGCGAGACCTAAAAAGGATCAGATCTGATTCGGGTAAAGGTTCGTCGACAATGTCGGGTCTTGGTTTGGTAGAAAGTTCAGTCACATCCAGGCAGTCGTGTTCCTCACAATCTTCCCCTTCAATGTGTGGAAATGGCATCAGTGTAGCAGGATTCAACATAGAACACCTTTTCAAGGAAACATTTTTAGATGCCAATATAACTTGCTCATACTTAGTGAGCCTGTTATTTGTCAAATGCTGCGTTTTGATTCTCGTCATCAGGTGCGGAACATAGACAGTAAGAGGGTGACCCATTACAATGCTTTCACATCTTTCAATGCTGACACCTATTGCAGCAATGGATCTGAGACATCCGGGCAACACAGAAGCTACTGGGTCTAGGATAGCCGAAAAATAAGCCACTGGTCTACGGGCACCCCCATGTGTCTGCTAAAGTACCGCTAGTCCGCAACCCTGCTTCTCGTGGCAAAAGAGCCAAAACGCTTTATTGTAAACAGGCATTCCCAAAGCTGGAAAATGACACAGGCTCTCTCTTAGCTTCAGGAAGGCAACCAGACAGTCGTTATCCCATGGTACCGGATCACTTACATCCTTACGTGTCAACCTTAACAAAGGTTTTGCCGTGAGGGAAAAATTGGTAATCCACTGTCGACAGTAGCCGACCATTCCCAAAAACATTCGGACTTCCTTTTGCGTCTTACGAGCACCCATTTGTAAAATCGCCTCAATGCGATCTGGTGACACCTTTCTCTTTCCCTTCTCAATCCAAAGACCCAGATACTGAACCTCAGGCAAACAGTACTGAAGCTTGCTCGGGGACACTTTGTGCCCGTTCTCTGCCAGATGATTCAGCAAAGCCACAGTATCTATTCTGCAAGCATCCTCCGTTTCCAAGGCAACCAGAAGATCATCTATGTACTGGACGAGAACTGAATTCTGCGTCAGTACCAGACTCTCAAGATTCTTTTTCAAAATATGATTGAAAATGGACGGACTTTCAGTATACCCTTGTGGGATACGACACCATGTTAACACACGGTTTCCCAGTCGGAAAGCAAATAAAAATTGGCTTTCCTCATGGAGGGGTATCGGAAAGAATGCCTGGCATAGGTCAATGACCGTAAACCATTCTGCTTCACAAGGTATTTGGAACAAAATTACCGCTGGATTCGGTACCACAGGACAACATGGAATCACAATCTCATTAACCCTTCGAAGGTTTTGGACAGTTCTATATTTGCCGCTGGGCTTCTGCAACCCCATAATAGGTGAATTACATGGGCTCCCTCTTATCTCCTTAAGAATGCCTTGTGCAATCATGGTCTCAATTACAGGTCTTATTCCGGCCACAGTCTCTGGAGTCAAATTATACTGCGGCATCCTTGGAAATTCAGCATTTGGCTTAACCTGTACCTTAACTGGTTCGACTCCCCGAATCAGGCCTATTTCTTCCCCAGTAAAATCCCACACCACAGGAGAGACCGAATCCCTCAAATCAACTGGTAACTCTTCCGTAGTTAGGACAGGAAACATCTCCACACACAAGTTCTGACTTGTCAATTTGAAGGCAGCATCGTCGTCATATGTCTGTAATTCTACTCCCTTCGGAGTACAATAGATGGCACAATTGAGCTTGCACAAAAGATCACGTGCTAGTAAACAAACTTGACTTGAGTCACACACCACGAACTGGTGGCGATCCTGAAATGTTCCTATTCTCACAGGTAACCCATCTGACAGTGGATTGGTCAATTTCTGATTAGTGACTCCTACAACTTGGATCGATTGTCCCGAGAGGGGTAGGTTGGGAACCACTGCTGATCTTACAGTAGAGCGGGTAGCACTGGTATCAATCAAGAATGTAATGGGATGACCGTTAACATCTTCCTCCACAAACGGTCCACTCTGGTCTACCTCTAAGGCTGCCCTAAGGGTACAACCTTCCTCTCCCCTCGGACACCGTCTTTGCAATGGGTCCGAATCAAAATTGTCTGATGTTTCAATGAAAGTCATATGTTGGTACACACGATTGCCTTGGGGAACTCTCGGAGGTTGCGGTACCTGTACCGGCTGGTCTAGACCTCCCCCATACATGAACATTTTTGTTCACTCCTCGACCGCTCCCCTGTCTCCAACCCATTGTACCTCCATTTCCCTGTGGTAGACCTGGTCTCTCTGCATTCCTCAACTGTACCATCATCAACGTATCCTTCATTTTCTTATGCTTAGACTCTATTTCATCGCTATAGTACTTAGCATAATGCAGAATCTCGTCCACCGACTTGTTCTGCCAACAGATCAAATGTTGCTGAATCATTAAACTAATCTCAGACCTTAATCCCAACACAAATTTTGAAACAAACTGTCCCATGTTTTTCTGTTCCAGCGCATCGAGCCCACTATGCTGTTTGAAGGCTAGTAGGAGTCTCTCATAATAATCATGCACCGACTCCTTAGGCTCTTGGGTGGTTCGATCAATCTTAAGCCAATCAATGCTTCGTGGGGCAACTTTAGAATGGAGCCATCTAATCACCTGCTCGTATTTTTTAAGGGCCATGGGTTACAGGGTCTCTTTCTGGTTCTACAGTGTGCCACTCAATTGCAATTTTGCATGCCGCCCACAAATCACCTGGGACCACAATATCAAACAAGGTGTTCAAATCTACCCACAGTACCTTCAAAATTTTCAGAAAACGGTCAACTTGCTTATACCATTAGGCAGGCTTTTCCCTCAGCCGAGGGAAATCATTTGTAAAAGAGGCCAAATCACCCCTGCTCCAAGGCACATGCACATACCCTCCGTTTGGCACCTCTCGCAATGGGTAATTTCCTACTCTCTCCGCTCCCTCCGGGAGGCCGAGTGTCTCCTATCCCTTTCTTGGCACTATTTTTCTTGGACCACCTCTCTTCACATCTATCCAACTCTTTCCATGCGCGCATTCCTATGACTAATTCTCGAATGTGGGCTTTCAACCCTACTATACTCTTCTCTTCCAATTGCTGATCAGTGTAGTTTAACCGGTGATTTCCCTGTAACATTTTAGTTTTCGTCAAATCAACATCGTACTTCCGTGCTAATTGGACTAATGTCTTGTGAGCTCGCTTTGCCTTCCAAGTAACATCCTTCGCCACAAATAACAGCTCATCTTGATCGTAAAGATCTATCCTTTCCAATGGCAAGCTCCCATCAATTACCTCATCTACCTCTGCCTTCAATTTCAATACATCTAGCAATTTTGCCTTCATTGCAACCTTAAGTGTTCCCTGATTTGTCACATTACATTGTCCTCCCCTCTCACAACTCTGACTTCTCCAGCAATTCTCCGTCCCTTCAGCTTGAGTGGTGGGCCGGGCTTCCCTCTCATATTCTGACTCTTCCATCGACTTTCCAACCCTACACTCTGGAAATCAGGTTGTGTTCCAAGTACCCCTTGCCTCGTTCCCACCTCTGGTGTCCTTCCCATAGTTCCCCTCACTGGGAGGACCCACATTCTTATTTCTGACCTAGAGTTTACCAGTGTACCTGACCATCTCGCTTCAGACCCGATGCACACCCTTGAAGGATCTGCCGTCGCTGGCAGTGGAGTACTAGCTTCCACAGGCACCAAGGATACACCCATTCCTCCCATTGTGATACTTCCTCCAGATATAGTTTCTTCTCCCATTCCTGTCTGCTGTTGATCCCCGCTTTCCCCTACGTTCGAATTATATACCGAGATCACAGGTCCAATGGTAACCAATACCGTAAGGGCTTCTGGTAACCGTATGGCACTGTCAACTCCTCTCATCTGAGTATTTCCAACTACTGGCCTTCCGGCCCCTTCTGGTCCCGCTGAGATCTTTCCCACTACTCTTGCATTAGGGCCTACCGGAGCCGATCCCTTTCCTTCTGGGTTTTCTTCCTCCACTGATTCTCGCTTCCCCACCTCAGACTGAGGGTTATAAGGTGGGGGACGCTCTGCTAGTAGTCTGTCTAACAGACTATCATCTGTGTCACTGCCATCCTCTGTATTCTCATTTCGTGTACCAGTTCCTTGTACCAACAATGGGTACAATCTTTCTCCCTCGATGGTGTCCACCCTCCATCTCTTCAACTGAGCATCCCATCTTGCATCCTGATATAATTTCATTACCTTTCTCATCCTTCCCTGAGAATTTTCTCTTCGTTTAGCCTGTGCTGCTCGCATCCATGCATCTAATGCCTCAAATTGTGTGGGTCTAGGTGGAGGTTTTAATGAGGACACCACTCCCCTTAATTGATACAACACATCCAATCGAAATGACCCATAACATGGAAAAGCCAATTCTCCCTCTTTTTCAGTAATTTTATGCCAATTTTGGAGCCACACTATAATATGAAGTCCTATGTTTGTTGCCATATAGTGTGCCGGGGTATCCTTTGGCGGGGCTTCTTCACCTACCCGAGTAACCACACCTGAATCTCCTCTACATATATCTTGTAATACCTTAAAACATCTAATTTTGAATCCAATTGTTACAGAACACAATTTTCCTTTTTCAATCCTTGCTGAGAACCCACCAATCCCAGTGTGGCGTTACACCGACCACCTATCACAGGGCGGCGCACCCTGACGTCACCTTTTCCTCCTTGCAGCGGCTCACCCTCCTTCACAATCACACCATGTGCATTCTCTCTCTCATTCATACAACCAAGTAACTGTTTACACTAAAGTTACTAAACCAAGTAACCGCCTGCCATGCAGTCACAGTAACTTGCAGTTACATAAAACCAAGTAATTGTCTGTCGTCTAAAAGATCAATAGTCTCTTAAGAACATTCACACCCCGAGACCCACGACCTGCGTTAGTCACTCGAATCGCTGTAGTCTACCCCTTGCGCACAAGGTTTTCCACACACGACTCTATTGAATCCACTCACACAAAGTTCCTTGTCCCAAGTGAGTCGTCGATAGCGCTCCACGACACCCACATCCAATGATCAGACAATTACAAACAAGTGGTGCCTTTTACACCACAAACCTATCTCGGGATCTTGGACTACTCTTACCAAAACCTCCTGGACCGCACATGTTCGTACCAGTAAACCGATAAACTCATGTTCACTCGACTATTAACCTAACTCCGCAAGACATCACACAATCAATTCACCGCAATCTAACACACACATCACTATTCATACTCACGGCACCACTATCTTCGCCGCACCATCGATCTCCGCATACCTCAGTCAATGCCCGCCGTCCTCTGCTCTCGATCATGGGGGTCTATTTGGACTCTATGTGTCTAATTCTGTTCTAGATTTTTCTGGGTTCTCCCCTCACTTCTAGAAGCAACCATCCTACTCTGCTACCAATTGATGGGGCTGGATTCCACATTCTAGATTTACTCAGGAACCTCTGCCTGCTGGAGAAAGTGTGGAGGGGAGGAAAGAATTTCTAGCGGATTATACATTCCCCTTCCCCATGCGTCTAAAGGAGCACAGACTCTTGATTCAAGTTGCTGAATTTATTATAAGGCCAAAAAGAACAGAACATAGGTACACCTCAATATAAGAGTATAGAGATACATGAACACTAATACAGAACCAAGCCTACGAATATAATTCATTCGGCACAGTAGGCACAGAATAATGAATTCCAAAATAAGAACACAACTGAGTATAGACGCTGCGTCCAAATCCTTCTTTATTTATATTTCGGAATTAGAAGAGTAATCTGTCCCTACTCTACTTCTAGAGTGACATCCCTATTAACTTCCCAGTTGATTCCCCTCAAAAGGTGTCAGCACATGAAGACTTCCTAAAAAGCACACTCACGTTAAATGGGTCAAGTAGCGTAAAGCTACGGAGCTCGTTCTAAGATGCTACCTTTCAAGCGGACGATATCCTTCTGTTCATTACGAACATAGCTACCACAATCCCTACTGTGTTCTTGATCGTCGAGGAATATGGCCGGTTCTCTGGATATAAAGTTAACTACCATAAATCCATACTATACAGCCCAATGCAAGATATGGATTGGCCACAGATACCCGGGGACCTACGTATAGCTAGAGAGGGTTTTCAGTATCTTGAGATTTTTCTCACTCCCAGCCCCATAACATGTCGTACGCATAACATACATCGGGCCCTCTCAAACTTTAAGCAAGATGCGGACAGATGGAGAGAATTGCCACCTACCATGATGGGCCGCGCAGCGATGTACAAAATGATCTCCTTACCTCAATTTCTGTACGTGCTGCAGAATACATACCACCCCCTCCCTCGATAAATATTCAGGGAAGTCGATTCTGAACTCCGCGTACTCCTTTGGTTGATGGGTCACCCCAGAATTGCATTAAAGTCCCTACAGTGTAACCCGTTCAACGAGGGAGACGCGCTCCCAGACACTGAGGCTTACTATTGGGCAGCCCACCCTACCCCTATAAATGACTGGATACACACACCCGGGAACCACCCCACTTACAGACTGGAATGGGAAACGCTTGCCCATAAATCATTCACACACTATTTATACGGTGGGAAAGGGATCCACAGATTGCTCCCGGCAACTAGAGTCACTATAGAGGTGTGGAACAGAGCTAATAAGACGATGGGCTGGACACACAAAATAACCAGGTCCACCTCTCTGTGGAATGGAAATTGGTTTAAAAAACTAAATAAGCTCCAGGGATTTGAGGCCTGGGACCTGCTTGGGATCTGTACGGTGGGAGATATCATGGCTAAAGGCAACCTTAAACCCTTCCCAACCCTTCAGGCAGAATTCCAACTTCATGCCTCCCAAATTTTTAAATACACCCAGTTGCACCATGCTTGGAGTGCGGAAGGAATAGAGGTCTCCGATCTCCCTGAGTTTTCACCATTAGAAGGGAGACTACTCCAGGAAGAACTAAGAACGAAGGCAGTTTTGTTTACGTATAAAACAATAAACAACAATATGCCTGATACCTTGGTTAGACTTAGGGGGGCATGGGAGGGAGACCTGGGGGAAAGGCAGGATATAGACTGGGAGGCGGGCCTGATGCACCCCAGGGAGGTCGCAATCAAAGCCAGACTTTGCCTCATTTAATTTAAAATTCTCCACTGGGCCTACTATTACAGAGACAAACTACACAAAAAGGGACGCGCGGAGTCGTCCCAATGCTTGCGCTGTCGGACTGACACAGGCAATTTTCTTCATACGCTCTGGGAGTGTTCACAAATTAGGATTTACTAGCAGTCGATAATCGCCGAGTTGAACGCAATACAGGGAATCTCCCTCCCATTGGACCCTAGATTTATCCTGTTAGGGATCCTAGGCGATGTAGATGTCCACCGACCCCAACTTTTCTTCCGTACATTGGGTCTGGTAGTGGCCAAGCGCGATATCGCTCGTCGCTGGGGCGCACAAGCAACCCCTACACTACAAGAATGGAAAGGGGGAATGAATGTATATATGGCAGCAGAGAGAGTGATATACAAAAGTAGAGGCTGCCCCAAAAAGTTCAAGAAAATATGGGGTAGTTGGCTGAGACACTATGGTCTGAATCTGAGCGGCGGAGACACCCAATCTACTGCAGCTGGGTTCTCGGCCCAATAATACCTTGCTGGACCCGGGTAGGGGGAGTGAGGTGTGGGTTGTGAGAGGCGGGCTCGCCGTACAGAATACCTCTAGTCCTGTATGTAACTTTGCCTGTGCATTAATTGGGTTTTCTCCGATGCTCACCGGATGTGGGAATCACCAGATGGTTGAAGGTGGTCTAAGTGCACTGTTGTTGTTGCAGTTTTGTCAATGTTTACATTTGAAGTAAAATAAAATAAAAATATATTAACCGCTTAACTGCGGCGCGAATTCCGCCGCGGTGCGGCGGTTTAATTAGGTGGGCGGGGCCGCGTGGGCCAACGGACGTGCGCAGCACTATGGAGGTAGTGCTCGCGACGGCCGTTGGCCGACAGAAGCATCGAAGGGGTTAAAAAAAAAGAAAAAAGATGCTCTCTTTCCTCTGTCAAAATCAGAAGTGCCCAGAATCTGTCCCTATTTCTAATACAAAAAGACAAAGTTACACCCCTAACAGGTCACATGGTAACCTGCTCCGAGTACACCTCCTTTAGGTAACTTTCCATAAAACTCGAATTAGTTCAGGCTTCATCAAACGACCTTGGTTCCCAGGTTTCACCAAATACAAAAGGCGTCCTCCCGTCCATTTGTTCAGACTCTTCAAAGACATTCCTTTCCTCTCTATGTCTCTTCTTAAATCTTAATAACGAGGTCCAATTCCTGCACCTGCAGTAGGGACGAGAAAGAAAAACTCTCTACAAACACATAAATTCTAATTAAACTTATAACTTGAGAGCAGACCTACAAGATTGGCTAACCTAAGAACATCCACTAATACACACACATTTCACGAGTCTTTATATGAACCGCTTATTCAAAAGTGGAAACCTTCTATATTGCATAATATTCATAATATGCATGCATGACTACATTGTTTCTCTAAACATGTGCAAAATCCTAATCATTCTCGTATACAGCATTACAGGTTTCATTCTAATGTCCTTATATAGCGATACAAGCTTCATTCTAATCACATGAATTACAGCAAAACAACAGGATATATGTGAGTGCAGATTATTCACGAGTATAATGCACCCCTACAAGTTTGTAAGAGCGCTGAGCGCTCTATCATCTCCAAAAACGTTGCTGTTGTTCCGTGAGGCTGCCAATACCAGCAATATATACTAATTCCTAGGCTTGTCTGGCAATGCAAATTCATCAATAGACTAAGCTGCAAATATATATTCATCCCAAGACCTACCTGCAAACATATACTCATTCCTAGACCTGTCTGCAAATATACACTCATTCCTAGACCTGTCTGCAAATATATACTCATTCCTAGACCTGTCTGCAAATATATACTCATTCCTAGACCTGTCTGCAAATATATACTCATTCCTAGACCTGTCTGCAAATATATACTCATTCCTAGACCTGTCTGCAAATATATACTCATTCCTAGACCTGTCTGCAAATATACACTCATTCCTAGACCTGTCTGCAAATATATACTCATTCCTAGACCTGTCTGCAAATATACACTCATTCCTAGACCTGTCTGCAAATATACACTCATTCCTAGACCTGTCTGCAAACATATACTCATTCCTAGACCTGTCTGCAAATATACACTCATTCCTAGACCAGTGGGCAATATGTATAGATTCCTAGAGCAGTCTGTAATTAGATACTCATTCCTAGAGCAGTCGCAACAATGGATCTTCCACTCAAGAGGCCATCCAAAGAACAATGTCCTAATATGTTTCAAAACTCAAGCTGACATCCTCAAACAAAAGAACATTCTGGAATGACTGTTATGGTGCTTGTTACCGATGCTGAAACCGTAATGGCAGCTGTCTTTTTTCTCTACACTGGACGGCCCTTTTAAATCAAGACTACATCTACATCTAAAGCAGGCCCTCCAATGGTGTGCCACGGCACATGTGACGAAGAGGAGGATTTCAGCCTTGTGTGAGACAAGGACCTATGGCCCTCTCTGTTGTTAAACCCACTAAGCAGGGGCAGGTCCAGCACATGTAGGCTGATGCAAGCTACAGAGCTCCCTCTGGCCTCCTAAAAACTGTAATCATCCTGATCAGATCCTGGGACAAACACAGCAACATTTTAGATAACGAATCTACCAGAAACCAAAGTAGCCACACCAGCTGTACCAGAACGGGAACAGCTTGATTCTTGCAGGGGCTGCTGACACCAGTCTGTTCACTGCCTCACACAAAATGGCGGCCCTGATGCATCTAACCTGCTAGAAGATGCACACGGTGCCCGTCCGCTTCAATCCGGTGGACCCATATACACCAGAGCAGAGGCTGAGGGTAGCGATCCTTCTTTAGGAACACAAACTACCTCAAGGGCAGCGATGCCGGCTGCGTTGGAGGAGCCAGAAGCAGCTATAGTGGAGTGTGTCACCTGAGGTGAGGCAGTGAGCAGCAGAGATCTCTCCCCCTCTTCGCACACTTGGCCTAGTGACGCAGAAGGTGTCTGCAATCTCTGCCGCAGGAACACTGACATAACAAGCATTAAAAATGCAATAGGTCTCGCCTTTCATTAAGTTAAAGCCATTTGCTTTGCTATACAATACCATTAGCAAAGCAAATGGCTTTAACTTAATCAAAGCGAGACCTATTGCATTTTCAATGCTTGTTATAGACACTAGTGAACTTCCTGATGCATCAGATGGACGATTATTTGTGAACTCAATCTATTTATCGTTCTTTATTTCCTTAACTGGAAGTTTTTTGATTGCTTGTTGCCAATAAAATTTAAAGTGCATTTTCCAAATTCTGAATCCGTCTCTTTTTGAGGTCGTTTAATCTTTATCACAGCTCTTCATACATGATATATTCTGCTGGAAGGTAACTCTGCAATTTTGTTTTTTGGGGGGGCGGAGGGGGTGAAAGGATAGGACCCCCTCCCAAAAAAAATGCTGTTTGATTAAATGGAGCAATCCATATACACTGCAGACGTTTTTAGCGGACAGCCCGTAATTGACTCTGAAGTTGTAATCTACATTTAGTCTATTTGTGACGGCTATTCCAATTGCCCTTCAGGCAACCTCAGGAAGCTTTAATGCGCCATGACAATCTGGGAGGTGCCTAGAAATGCGGTGGAGGTGGGCAAACTAAGGCAATATGTGGATTAATGTGGGTACCTCTTCCCTGTTTATTGATGTTGAAGCCTGCCCGCAGGGTAACAGCGACGTACAATAGAGGGAGATAGATGCAGAGCGTAAACAAGGCAAGCGACGACAGAACTGATAAGAGGGTGGGGCAACCTGGATAGAAGGCCGGAAAGGGGCAGAGCTTGCTAGGAGAAGTAGGGCATTTTGTTTATTAGAAAGAAATCTCCCCCCAAAAAACAATCCAGCCAGAATATAGGTATTCTTATAAGATACTTGGGGACTGGGTGACAAGCACAAGCTTGCCAGTTCGTTGCTAAAATAGTGTTTTTTATTCCCATCATCTCCCAGAAAAAAACACCCCTAATTCGGTGCATAGAAAGGATTCCCATGGGGTGTGCAGGAGGTGTGGGTATACCGTTTGCAGGCCATTAGGTTGGAGCAGCAGATGGGCTCTTGTGTTTGGAGACCTGAAAGCCCCATTGGCGTGTATTTGATCGGAGCCTAGCCACCAAAGGAAAAGCACGAGCGGTGTGGCGTGACGGTCAGAGCTGTCTACTTTGGAAATACCGGGTTGGAGTCTCAGCGTCGGCATCATCCTGTGATTCTGGGCAAATCACTTAATCTACCTGTGCGTACACAAAATGAATGTCTGTGTATTGTAACTGGCGCTCAGGTACAGAGTTCCAGTACCTTTAGGTCGAATTCAGCCTATATAAAACTGCAAACAAAAATGTGCCCAAGAGTACGCAGTGCGCCTTCAAGAGTATTTCTGAAACCATTATTAAGCCGTGATTTCCCCCTGAATTTTTGAGGTTTGGCGTAGCCATGGTTAATCTAATGTGATTTTGGAATTTACATTTATTGTGTTTTAGCACCCTGGGGGGATTGCTTGGCGTCACGGTTCCTGGAAAATGGATGGAACGTATTAAACCCTTTATGAAACCAACTGCACAAAGCGGTCTCGTAATCGGATTAACGATAGCAGACTCATTATTTTGAGCGACCCCGTCCTCGCCAATCTACTTTTAGTGGCCACAAAATCATCAAGTACGGCGGGCAAACAACTTTTGTAGGTCCGCAGTGCGGCATGCCGCCATTGTTACAAAAGTGAATAAACAGAACAAAAAAGTTGCTTATCTGCCGTATTACTTTTACACACAACGGAAATGGCACACGCAGTTCACCCACCTCCTCCTCCTCATTGAAAAGACTCAAAGCAGTGTTGTCAACAGTAAGGCGGCCATCTCACATTTCACGAAGTATACCAGATGGTGTTAGGCGACTTCCCGTGCCTGCCCAATTAAAACAAACGCAGCCAATGCGGACGGCGCTGACAATACAAGCAGCTGTGTCTCCGAGAGAGACAGAGGAAGGGGAAACAAAAAGTGCTTACCGAGTAATTAAAGGCCACAGTATCATGCCGCGGTAAGAGATCCAATCCCGCTAGGCGTGGCTAAAAGGAGACAGGGTGGCAACAAGGAGGGATTGACATGCCTTCGGTGCAATCATTGCACTGCCTTTGGCATAATTTGTGACGCCAAACGACGCGCACGAATCAAAACTGAAGGCGGAGCTGGGACACGGCTTCAGGAATCGTATCGATTCCAAGAAGCCCTCGTATGACGAGAGCAGCGCATGTGCTGCTTACGTCAGGCCGAGACCTAAAAATGCGATGAGCAGGATGTGAGTTACTCTTCTCCACCTGTAAAGGGTGCGACAAATACTGCAGGTGAGAGTCAGAGCGGGCCCTTATCTATCAAAAAGGCTCCAACTGCTGAAGCCCAGAACATCTATCAACACTATTGTAATTGCATTTATATAGCGCTTACTACCCCAGACGAGGCATTGAAGCGCTTTTTGGTGAGTAGCACGCTACTCCGGAATTATAGCTATGAGATCCAAATAATTACCTGATGATATGGACTGGGTCGTTTATGTCCAGCTTAACAAATGTAATGCCTATATAAGCATATGAAGGAAATATTCACAAGTACCTGTAAGGCGATGTTCACCTGTGGACCGAATAGCACAACCATGGCTCCTTTTCAAGGCCCAAAGACACTCTGCCTTACAATCTCATATCTGGAGGCCCTCTACAGAAGACCAGCCTGCAGCGATATGGAACAGACAAGCACTCCCCGCATAAGCACCGGTGAGCTTCTCTGTTCTATAGGTAGCAATGCACTACAGTAGTACGTCAAGTACACACTAACGGACTGTGGATGATAACGCCCAATGAGAGTAAGTGGTCACCCCTAATTTTATGCCGACACCCACTGCAGAGAACAAGAGAAGGTAACAGATATATTTTATGATACTCTGGCAGCAATCAAGGACACTGCAGAAGTGCTTGAGAATATAATTGACCAATTAAAAAAAAATCTCTGATAGAGTCCAAGAGAAGGAAGGAGGGATACAGACAATGCAACCCGAAGCAACGGATGTTAAAAACTAAATAGCTGACTTGTTTCAAAGGATGTGGTTTATACAATACAGATGAGAAGATACTGAGAGTAGATCTAGGAGAACTAATATGTGCATAATGGTCCAGCCTGACAAAGCTGAGGGTCCGTGCATGGAACGATATCCAAATAAATGGCAGAGTACAGAGGCAACTCCTAAGGGCTTTTCAAACTGCTTCTTAATCAGGCGTGCTCATAGAGTTACTACGACCTCCTCACATGGTTAAGCGCCAACATCAGCGGACGCACACCTGCTGAATTATACAGCTACAGACTTGATCCTGCAAAAGGTGAAGCAGCTCACCTCCATGACAGCGGAAAACAGCAAGATATTGCTATCCCTAAGCTACACAATAGCAGTTCAAAATTTATGGAACTTCTATCTGGCAGTAAGACGCAAACTAAGGGACATAAGCTATGTTATATGATGCTGTTCCCCCCTAACTAACGGTCACAGCTGGAGACAAAACTGTTCTCTTCACCAATGCCAAGGAAACATTGAAATAGTGCGGATCAGTGGAAAGAATGTAACAGAGCCGTGATCGTACTGGATTGCAATACCAGAAAAATAAATGACAGAGATGAACATACTTCCCAAAGATTGAAACTGAAAAGCAGATGAAAATTAAGAAATAATTCACACTAGCTGCGGTAATGGCCCAGCACAGCACCAGAGAGAGAGCAGGACCCACAGTCTCCAAGACACAGAGCAAGGCATCAGTTTTGGAACCCTACAACCCGCAAAGAGAAGACAAAAAATGCCAGCAGTTACCCCATGACAGCAGACAAGATGATCTAATTGGCACTCTTATAAAGGCGCCCTGTGCAATTCTCAAACGATGCCATATCACACAAGCATTAACCAGACATCAGGGCCCAGATTTATATAGAAGTCGCACAACGAATGGCAGCAAGTGAAGTTGCTGCGCTGGGTGGACATGGGAGAGCAGAACAGTTTTATATCTACTAAGATGTGGCTCTTGTGAGAAATTGGGTTGCTGGTTGAAGGGGATGTGAGCCCTTCTCAAGCAACAGTCACAATCCTTGTCAGGGTGAACCACAAAAAGTCACTAAACCTGTGCCAAACCCTCTGGTAGCGTGGCACAAAAGCAGTCAGGCTTAACCTAGAGGCAATCTGTAAAGTATTTATGCAGCACACAAAGAGTAATAAAGTGAAATCACAACATAGGAAAAATATGACACCAATTTAGAAAAACAGAGTACATTTTAATAAATTATTTCGACATCAAAACAACAAAACACCAATCAGTAGAACCAGAGTTATGATTTTTAAAGTGGAAATAGCACCTACAAGATCAAAGCGCCAACCACATACATCTAGTGACGTGAGACCAGGGCAAAGCCGAAAGTTATGGCCGACCGTGATGGAGTGCAGGTTGGATACATGAAGTGAATAGGGCCTGGTCTCCGCTTACCTTGGGTCTTAAAAATCGTTTCGGAAGAAAATGTCTGAGAAGGTAAAGTTCAGGGGGGCAAGGCAGCTGACGCTGTCTGAGGAGGTGGAGGTGTCGTCCTCAGGGAGCAGTTGGATGAAGTCGCAGAGAAGATTCCTTCGTTCGGACTTAGTCTCTTGTTTGGAAGTGTAAACTCTCCAATGGGATGAAGCTTCAGGCTGTAGCCAACAAGGGTTCCATGAGGCCGGATACCCCTTCCACGAGGAGCTGCTGAATAGTATTTGCTGCTGTGGAGAAGATCATAACGGGAGCTGCAATGTACCTTGGGCAGATCGACTAGTAGGTAGTTTCCGGTCTCCTTTCGGTTCTCAGAGCACTTTTTGGGTAAATAGTTTCGAAGTCCCAAATCTTGGTTTTGGGCTCTCTGGGCACCTTTAGCACCATTTCCAAGGGTCCAGGACTGGAGAGGTGTCACTTGGAGGATCAGGACTCACTCAGGCAGGGTCCAGGTGCAGGTTCAAGATGGTTGGAGACTTTTCTGTCCCCGTGGCTCTGATCAGGACAGCCAACTAGCCTTTGGAGTCACTCTGGAAGTCCAGGGTTCAAGGAGAAGAGCAGGGCTCAAACAGCAGGGCAGTCTTCTGAGGCTCAGAGCAGGCTTCAGGCAGCAGGGCAGTTCTTCTTGGTGAAGCAAAGCAGTCCTTCTGAAGTACACAGTAGGCCACAGCAGCAGGCAGTCTTCTGAGAGTCCTTCCACAGGTCCAGGAATGAACTGAAGAGTGGGTCTGAGGGTCCTATTTTTATGCATGGTGCCTCCTTTGACGTGGGAGAAACTTCTGGAGGCATCTCCTCACAGCAGTGTCTGAAATGTCCGGCCTCCCTGTCCTGGCACTAGTATGTCTAAAGGAACAAAAAGCTAGTTTGAAGTTCTTTGTGTGAGTGCAGGGCACAGCCTATTGAAATGCAACTGGGGCTTTGCATAGCTCCGTCCACCCATTCCGCCTTAGATCGTCCATTCTGCCACATTCAGTCCTTCTATTGTGTGGCTGCCTGGAAGGAATATACAAAGACCAGCTGCAAACTCTACCTAGTCATGTGACCAAGTGTTAAAAATTGGGTTATTGGTTGACTGGGGTAAGAACCCTGGTCAAGCAGCAACCACAGTCCTAGTGAGGGTAAGAGACAGGCAAACCCTAAATTAACCTGTGCTCACCCTCGGGTAGCTTGGCAGAGAGCAGTCAGGCTTAACTTAGAGGCAGCGTGTAAAGCTTTTGTGCAACACTTCAAACAGTAACACAGTGAAAACACCATGCAAAATGATCACATACCAGGTTAGGAAACTAGAGTAGACTTTAATAAATAAAACATGACGAAAACAACAAAAATCCAATTAATAGAACTTGAGATATTGACTTTTAAAGTTTATAGTGAAAAATAGCACCAAAAAACATAGGGGCATATTCTCAAGGAGCTATCGCCGAGTTAACGGCACTTTAACGCAGCCAAAGTTGCGATAAATTCATCGCCCCATTCACAAGCTGGTATCAACAGCCCATAACACCAGTTTACCCGCGATAGCAGCCGCAAAAAACATCGCCACAGATGACCCCCGCAACTATCGCTAATGAGATGCAGAGTAGACGTTCCCATGCAAAAAGCTGCGCAAACACCACTCCGCAACATTCTCAACGACCAGCCAGATCGGCGATAAGACCACAAAACAGGCGATAAGGCGCGTTAGCAGCAGGAAACTAACACCTGCTCTGACCTGGTGCAAAGTCGGACCACAGCCTGCACCACAAAATGGAGCCCAGCCCAGAGCCACACCTTTAGGGCAACAGATGCCATGGAGCCACTGATCATGCAGCTCGGAGCCCAACACCCACCGCCACCACTCCCAGGACCCCCCCTCCCCGGGCACCCCCCCCCCAGGCCAAAGACATGCCACATCAACCACACGGAATCATGTACCAAATAATCCACCTGATGTCGCACAATCACATTTGGTGACATGCATGTGTCGTCACAAAAATGAGCATCACACATACACCTTCGATGTAACAAATGAAAGTTTATTCAAAGAAACACAGAACAGAAATGAAGACACATAGCGGCTCCCCTCGGGACAATCCGTAGGTCACAGCCTGCAAGACAAAAATCATGATGAGAAGGTGTGTCTTGCAAACATCAAAGGACAGAGAGAGAGCGAAGGAGAGAGAGAGAGAAAGAGAGGGAGAGAGAGAAAGACGGACAGAGAGGGGGAGCGAGAGAAAGATGGACAGAGAGGGGGAGCGAGAGAAAGACGGACAGAGAGGGGGAGCGAGAGAAAGACGGACAGAGAGGGGGAGCGAGAGAAAGTCGGACAGAGAGGGGGAGCGAAAGAAAGATGGACAGAGAGGGGGAGCGAGACACAGATAACAGAAGAGATGGACAGGGAGAGAGAGTGCCGACAATGCGCACCCAGGCCACACTGCTCACCTGCTGCCACTGGTGTGTCTCCAACTACGTGCCGGTATGTAGTGCAGTTCACCAGGTCACACATCTGAAACAGATCCGTCATCTGAAACAGAGTCCAGATACATGAATGGCAAAGTACATACAATTGCACAAGACATAATCGCCTGTCCGCCCCTGCGCACCCAGGCAGATGTACCCCAGCCCCTCCCGCACCCAGCGGTGCATGCCCGCCCCTGCGCACCCAGGCCTCACTGCTCACCTTCCACCCTTGGCGTGTAGCAATGAGGGCCCACCACGTGCCGCTGCAAGCCACATGCCCGGGGCCCGCGGACATGGCACCCTCCACATCATGCAGCCCCGCTCCGCAGGCCACCAGCTCTCACATACGATTCTGGGTCTTGATTTCGCCATGGCAGAGGACATACCAGTGCACCCGGCATCATCGCAGGCTGCACACCCGCTCAGCCCTTGAGGTGCCACTAACTCTGTGATCCGGGATGCGACGCCACGTGGCGGTAGGCCCGCGCTGCCCGCTGGCTCTGGCCTACACTGCGGTCCAGCAGGGCACACAAATCCTGAGCAGTCCGGACCGCTGGGACGGGGCATCATCGAAGGCTGCACACCCGCTCAGCACTTAAGGTGCCCCTACCTCAGTGCACCCAAAGTCACCGTCCCGTGGCGGTGTGCCTGTGCCGGCCGCAATGTATCCGGTGTAACCAAGTCTGTGTCCCAAAGTCATGGACCCTGTATGATTGGGTATCGTGTTGCGGACGCCATCATGTCACCTCCGGTCCTGGGAAATGTGATGTTGCAGGGCCCGAGGCCCTCATGCCTACATTGACACCACACGGATGCACCCAGATAGAGAGTGGAAATGGCGTCGAGCATGTGCGCCCGGCCCTTTTTATTGGCAGGGTCACATGTCCTGTGACGCGTGTGCTGGATGGGTGTGGTCTGGGTGTAAACCAGCCATGAGGGAGTGGCTGTGGCATGCTGACAACTAGACCTGTGAGCAGCAGATCACTACAGGAAAGACATGGGACATGTAGCGTTGCAGTCCCCCCCTGTGAGCGTAAGCGGAGTGGGCTGGCCTGGCGTATGCCAGTCCAGCGTAAGGGTGTGTAAATGACCCCGGGGCCCTGGGCGTGGTTCCTTACTGGGCTGGACAAGGAAGTAACTCATGCGTATGTCCCTGTTGTTGTGTCAGCGCCACCTGGACCGCAAAGTGTCACCCTGTGACCCCTGTTCTACGACATGAGCCACATGGACGTAAGAGGAGTCCAGTGAGCCTACATTCATCCATACTTCCGCACTTGAAAGACCATAGACATGACAAATCTGTGTGAATATGAATGTTTAATGCACATTCAGTGGAGTGTTGCATCTGGAGCAGTACAGGGCCATGCAAACCCCACATGACGATGTTGTCCCGTGGAGGGCCAGCCAGGGTCCTTCAGGGAGTGACAAGTCCAAAGGAAGAGGAAGAGTTCAGTCCGCAGTCTGATTGCTGTGTCAATGGCGATCAAACAGCATATGGCAGTCCATGTCGAGGTCCAAGGTGAGTGTCGCAGAGTGCATCTGGGGACAGTGGAAGGTGATGATGCAGAGGGCAGTACCAAGCTGAAGCCGGACCTATGGCTGAGATGCATGCTGCTGCGTCCTTCTTACCACGAGGGCAGAATCATCCGCATCCTCGTCCTCTGCTGTTTCATGTGCCTCACGTGTGGGTGGTGGTGTTCTGTCTCCAGCACTGTGTGGCAGTGACACATCAGGGGGCGGAGATGTGGATGGAGTGGATGGAGTGGTGGCAGCAGCATGCATCCGCGCCAGGCCTTGTGGCAGCAATGCCATGAGGATGGTCCTGAGTTCATTGAGGAACTCAGCTACCTCTCGCTGGTGCGCAGCCGTGGAAGCCGCTCGTTCCGCATTCGCCCGCTCCATGGTCTCCATTAACCTCTGCATGTTTCCCAACTCCCGTGTGACATCGCTAGAGCCACTCTGACTGGACAGTTGTTCTATTCTCTGAGTCAGGGCTCCAGCGATGTCAGCCATGGTCCATTGGAGAGCATGGAGCGGACTGTGGGTGTCCGTTAGGGACCGTGAGTGGTCCCTGATGGGACTTAGACACCCACGTATGGCATCTAGTTTGTCTGCCATGCGGTCGAAGCCCACCCGCACCTGTTCAGCCAGATTCTCCTGGCACCCCAAGACACGGCGTTGGAAGGCCATGTGTTCTTCGTGGGGGTCCTGGGAGGTAGCCGTGGTGGTGGGTGCTGCCTGCTGTGTGGTCTGTGCAGGGGGTGGGGTCTCCTCGTAGCAGCTGGGCTGCCCAGCTCCTGGAAGTGGGTTACGTAGGCTGTCCACGAACAGTTGGAGGGCGTCAGAGTCGAAGCTGTGGTGGTCCTCTTCGTCATCAGAGAAGAGAGGGTCGGGCTGCTCTGCAGGAGGTGTTGATTCTCCCTCTGCAATGTGAAGGGGAGATGCAGTTTAACAATGTGTCCACATGTATGTTGTCGCATTGTACATGTTTTCATACAGACAGCATGACTGGGTACATTGTGGCTGTTTGGGAGGAGCTGCCTATTTGTTGGGGGACAGTGGACATTTCGACAACAGACGTGTGTGTGTGTGTGTTTGTACTTGTACATTATCAACTCACATTTCCCAGCAATGCCAAATGTGATTGGCCAGTGTCTGCACCCAAGCGGCACAAGTTGTGTCCTGTGTTCTGTTGTAGGTGTTTTGCGGATTGTGTCACATCGTTGTCAATGTTGATGTGCTCTGCATGTGATGTGTGTGCTGCATTCTGGGGGAGTCGCCCCTGCAGCTCTGATTTTGGTGCCCCTTATCCCTTTCATGCGGTGTGCCTTTGACTTCTGTGCTTGTACAGTGCTGACATGTAGCATACTTGGGTACATTGATCTCTTGGTGGGAGCTGATGGTCTGGGGCATGGTTTGTCCGCAGATGTGCTCTACTTAATTGTGCATGTGTGCCATTGTGCCCATCTCCCCCTGCCCCCCAGGCCCTGGTCGTTACTCACCCTGTTGCTGTTGTGTCCGGTCCTGTTGAGCAGTGTCCGGTCCCCCAACTCCTGCCACTGTCTCCCCACTGATGACTGTGGACACCATTTCCTCCATGTCGTCCAGCTCCTCCTGTGGCGCTGGGCTCCCACCTCCAGTCTGCATTGCTGCCTTCCGGTTGTTGGCGAGTTTCAGCTTGGTTTTGCGCTTGACATCATTCCAGCGCCTCTTGACCTCGTCCATTGTCCTCTTCAGCACTCCAACTGCATTCACCTTGTCCACGATGGACTGCCATAGTCCATTTTTTTTGCCAATGACACAGTGGAGGTGACGAACAGTTGTTGATGGTGTTCTATCACCTCCGTTATCAGGATCCTGTTTTCCTGCGGACTGAACCGCTTCTTCCTACTCTTCTTGTCCTTGCCCTTCCCTGACCCCGAAATCCCAGGCTGGTCCTCCGGGGGGCTTGTGGGGTTCTGGTTCTCCTCCGTACTTGCTCCGGCAACATCCATTGTGCTTCGCTGTTGTTTGGCATTTGTTTGTCTGTTTTTTTTCTACTTTTATGGTGATTGTTCCCGCCTGACGCGTGTGAATTGCAGGCCTCTAGCTGGTTTTCGCAGATTTTTGTATCGCGATTGGCCTCATCGCAGCTTTTTTTGCGTTCGTGTTTCGCATTTTTGCAGCGTGGCGTTGATTTTAACGCGGTCAGTTGACGCGTTATCTGGGGACTATCGCATGGTACCGCCGTGTTGTGAATACTTGGTTAACACGGCGTAAATTTCCCGCGATGGACTGCGATGTTGAAGGTTGCGTTAAGTCACTTTTGCGATGGTTATCACACGTTCTTGAGAATATGCCCCATAAAGTGCTATAAGGAATATTTGTTCGCACCAGATCGGGACAAAGTCACAAGTTCAGGCAGATCCCAATGGAGCATGGGCCGGCTACAGGGACCCAGTTAGGCCTGCTGAACAGAGTACCTTAAATCCTGGTTGCAGATCGTTGTGTGGATCCGCGTCAAAGCGGCGTCACGCAGTAGAGGCAATGCGTTGGTTCTGAGATACGGTGAGGCTGTGGAGCAAGCCTCTGGTGTGTCGAAGTCAAGGATCCTGTCGATGGGGCTTGTGATGCAAAGTCCGGTATCGAGAATGCGTTGCGCAGAAAAGGCGGTGCGTTGGTTCCGATGAGAGGTGAAGCTGTGATGCGGAGTTTCTGCGTCGTTGTCAAGCCTGCCGTCAACGAGGGATGCGAGGAGCTTACACAGGGAAAAGCATCACGCAGTGGCGGTTCTAAAGGTGATAAGCTGGTCCCAAGATGTGGGAGGCGGCAGCGATGCAAGTGGCCCAATCCACACAACAGCAGTGATGCATCGGTTCTGCACGGGGATGCACCGCTCAGCTGAGGAGATGTGTCAGTTCTGCTCAGGGATGTGTTGCTCAGCAGAGGAGATGCATCAGTCCCACTGGCAAGCACCTTAGGCCCACTTCCAAGGGTCCAGGACTGGGGTGGTACCACTTGGCAGGGTAGACCTACAGACGGCAGAGTCCAGGTGCAGGGGTTGAAAGCCTGTTATGTCCCTGAGTCTTCAAATCAGGAGGCCAGCCTACTAGCCCTTGGATTCCCTCTGCATTCTGGGGTCAAGTAAAACAGGTCCAGTCCTTCTCGCCCAGGCAGGAGGTCAGCAGGTCAGCACAGCAAAGCAGGAGTCCAGTAGAACAGGAGTGTGGCATTCCTTCAATAGCACAGCAGTCCTTCTTCCTGGCAGAGTATCCATAGGTCCAGAAGTGTACTGAAGTGGTGGGGTCTGAGGTCCAGTAGTTATACCCAGTTGTGCATTGAAGTGGGGAGACTTCGAAGACAGGCCTTTGAAGAGCACAGAGTCTCTGCCCTTCCTGCCCTGTCTCCAGAGGGTGGACACAGCCTATTCAGGTATAAGTGAGGCTGGGTCCAGCTCCTCCCTCTCATGCTGCTAGGATGGCCCATCAAGTCACACCTAAGCTCCCATTGTCTCAGACTGTCTAGGGGGACTACAAGAAGCAGGTCTGTCACCCACCCCAGACATGTGATCAGAGAAAGGCAGCAGGCACCAAATGGCTAAAGTAAAAAAAAAAAACTTTCTAAAAGTGGCAATTTCAGAATTGCAATTTAAAATCCGATTTCATTATAAGTTTGGATTTTAAATTGTGATTCCAGAGACATTAAATCAGTTATAGATTCCCATTTGGAAATTACTCTTATAACATGTAATAAGGTAATCCCAATGTTATCCTATGGAGATATTGGCCTTGCAGTAGTGAAACACGAATGTCTGTATTGTGGAAAGTATAGGTTTACTTCTGAAAGGGGTGCTTTCCAAAACAAAAACTATGCTTAAGCTGTTTCCCACTTTGCATGTGTGCTGCACAATGAAGCATACATGCAAAGCGAGAAAAACGAGGAGAAATGAAAAAATGTGTCCTCGTTACACCTGTCTCGAGATGGCGCAGGATTTTGGCACAAATCACTGTCTACAGTTTTTTGTAGATAATGATTTCCGTCAATATTCATGAGTGGTTGCTTGTGGACGTCCATGCAAGACCCATGGAATGCCCCCTAAAGGCAAAGTAACGCTAGACAGTGCTTTGTGCAGCTTTGCGATGCTTTAGCTCATAATTCTATGCAAACTGTGATTTGTATTGGATTGTAAATCTCACAACACTTTGTATTGGGTGTGTGTCACAAAATTAACATAAAGCCTGACACAAACTGTAAGTCTGTACCAGGACGGGGCAATAAGATATGTGGTCTGTCAGTGTAGTTGAAAGGTCTGAAATACAAAGCTTCCTAGAAATGCAATTTATGGACGACCCAGGAACAATAGTTCATACTATCGCTGACGTAGAGGAACAAGTCCAAGCAGTAGATATCCCTAGAGCAGAAAGATACACTAAATGCCCCTATGTTGGCACCCAACGTTAGAAATTATGTTTCTGAGCTACCCATGGGGAAGTCTCCTGGATGCGACAGTCTAGCTTCAGAATTTTATGTAACATACATTGACGGCATGGCCTCGAAAGTCGTAGAGTTATACTAGGAGGCACATGAACTGGGAGTGCTACCTCAGACTACTATTGAAGCAGTAATTTTATCACCGCTGAAACCCAAACAAGATTCTCTGGACAAATAAATCTTACCACCCATAATCAATGCTCAACACTAATTGCAAAGTTTTAGGGAAATTATTAGCCAATAGACAGTTGTCTTTACTGCCGAAAGTAGAAAAATCCAATCAGAATGGGTTCATACCAGGGCGAAACATATCAACTAACCTTAGGCGCTAGTTCCATTTGCTTGATGGAGCGTCAAGATCGAATCCTTTCCAGGTGGTGACCTCCATGAATATGGAGAAGGCATTCAATACAGTCAACTGGGAATACTTGCTCCTGGCCCTAAAAAGGCTCTCAGAGGGGGATACCTGCCTTGCCTAGATCAAAATATTATATAAGGTCCGCACATCTGGTCCTCATTCAAGATGAATAATACTGAAATCCTGGGCCTGCCAAAGAGGCACTAGACGAGTTTGTCCCCTGTCATCTCTACTATTTTCTGTAGCCATAGAGTCACTGGTGAGCATCATGAGAACCAATAGCAATACCAGAGGTAGAGAGGTAGCTGGGGTAAGACTCTGTAGTTCTAGAGGCACTCCTTTGGTTTGACACCACATGACGGCCTTTGACTACCATCATTTTAATTGACTTTGGTGTTTCATTTTACCCTAGCATGAATGTACCTCATACATATGCCTTGTTTCTCTTGCCGTGTAATCTTGCAGTCTTAAAGTGGGAGCTGTCTCAGAGTAGAACAGCTTGCCAAGAACAGAACGAGTGGGTTGTGCATTTGAAAGCATGAGAGACAGAGAGGTGTGGAATGTACTTCTTGGTCTTGAAGTGCAGTGTTATGAGCAGTGGTGCTCAAAAGTGCATTGTGTTGTACACTGAGAGATGAAGTGTGTGATGCTATAGGCAGTGGTGCACAAATGTGCATTGTGTTGTACATTGGGAAGTATTATGAAGTTCTTACTATTGGCTTTGACATGCCCTCATGCCATCTTGAATTCTGACTGTCTTGCTTGATCTTATTTGCGCACACAGACAGGCCCTCAGAGTGCTCAAGTTTTTTGGGTTAATCATGTTCAAGGTTGCTTTGTTTTTGGAGAGGAGATTGTTGTTGAATGTACCCTCTGAGACTTTCATAAGCTTCGTTAAGATAAAGGCTGGAACATGCGTGAATGCAGAGGGAACGTGGGAACTCCTTTTGCCCTGGAATGCTTGCATGGAAGGTGGCCAATTCCAGTTAGTTTCCTTGGCGCAGAAGGAAGGCCTCTCAAACCTTTTTGTGTGTTTTGAGACTATAAAGCTGAGGTTTGTTGACTTAGAAACTGGGATTGTTTGAGCCTGAACAATGAACGCATCTTGAGTGCAGGCATCTGGTTGCTGAGTCTCCTGACTTCGGCTGTGAGTCCCCCAGTCTGGAGTGGGTCAGAATGAAGATTGCACCAGGTGAAGTATTTGATTTTTGATTAGTGCCATTGTGATGCGTGGCTGTTTATGTGTGCATATTCAGTTTCCAGTGGCTATAACCATATTGACTTTGTGATGTGTGAGTGAGTCAGAGTGCACATCCAAAGTAATCATTTGATGTATTTACTGTATATATCTTTCTGATTTCTTGCAGGACCGTCCAGTAAAGCGTGCTTGTATTCTTGTGTTTTATTTCATATTATTATCCATGCATTTAACAGTTGCATTTGCCAAGTGTGTTATTATTGCTTGCATATACATATATATCTCTATATACATTTGAATGTTATTCATTTGACAACTGGTAAAGCCTTTCTGTTAGAGAGCATCGCATAAATAAAACCTCAAGCCTTATTCTGAAAAGAGAGTCTTTGATGTGTTTCATTTTATAAAGTGAAATCCCTTTTTAGGGAGTGTAGTGTAATGTTCATTGCTTAGTAGTGTTTGAGCCATCCTATGGGAGAGTGGTATTTTGTGTTATCTGGAGGGCGAAGCAAGACATTTTGGCGTCACTCTGCAGGATTTACGAAAAGTGCCATTTTAAAAGGGGAGAATGCTTTCCAAAATTTCCATGTTTTCAGTTTCAGATTCCCAGATGCCAACTGAGTTATTTGGGTGGGAAGTTGCCTCTAATGCATGTTTAACAGATATTTGAATTTTTAGAAACGTTTTCTTTTAAAGAGGGAAAACAACTTGGTATTTCAGGAAAGAAAAAGTGGTGTCATTTTAAATGCATTGCAAAGCATTTATGAAAAATGTGGGCAGTTGGAAAGAGAGCGTAATGCAATGCAAAGAGAGTTAGCTGAAGCTTAGCTTGAAAATAAATCGTTGAAAAAAGAGTTGGAACTGTGCCAAGCACTGCTTATTTAACCAGGCTGCTTAGATAGCCAGGGTGAGTCGTTCGTGAAAAATGTGGATGAAAAGGAGCTGCAGTTTAATTTACAATGCTCACACGAGGTTTTAATTAATTCTTTTTAGGACTTTCCTCAGCCAGAAATGAATGGTATTTTGGTTGAATCAGAAGCTTTTGAAGTAATGTTGACTCGAGAAAATGAAACGAAGTTTCATGCAGGCGGCTTTGATAGTAACGTGCAGGAAGATAAACAAATCAGCCTGTTAGAACTGGCGATTGTTGGTTGCAGTTACAAATCAGACTGGTCAGTGAATGACAAACCTTGCTTTATATGGAGAGATGTTATTCTAAAAGAAGAAATTATGAAAAATGTCACTTTTAAACTTGACTCTGACTCTGAATGGGGAGAAAAGCAGCAATGTCCTTTTGAATCTGCAAAAGAGATTATGCACTGTGTTTCAGACGTGTGGCCAATACAGAAAGGAGACATTGAGTTACATATGACAGATCAGGGGCAGTGTGCCACTTGGAGTATGTGGGAAAAACAAGGAAAGAAGATGGTGCTCCTAGATTTTTGGAATGAAGCATTTTCAGATGCTGGAGAATGTTTTCTTCCCTTTGAAAAACAGGTGCTTTTGACTCATGCTCTGATAGACACAGGGCATACACAGTTGCTTTTGACTTGTGCTCTGACAGACACAGGGCAGACACAGTTGCTTTTGAGTTGTGCTGCGACAGACACAGGTCAGATACAGTTGCTTTTGACTTGTGCTCTGATAGACACAGTGCAGACCCAGTTGCTTTTGAGTTGTGCTGTGACAGACACAGGGCAGATACAGGTGCTTTTGTGTTTTTGCACGCTGACAGACACTGGGCAGATGACAATAAGGCATAATGTGATTTTGAGTTTTGAAATTTCTCTAATACAATGGCCGATGACTTTCCTTGAGTTATACAGAACAGGTAATGCACAAGAAGCAAATGTGATCAAATGGTACATACAGACAGAAACTGCAGTTTTGCATGAACAGTTAGTGCAGATTCCAATAGAAAGTCCAGGGGTGGTGTTTGATGTGCCTGAAGTACAGGATTCCCCAGTAAAGTGGAACAGAGAAATGTTGCAAATATTACTGCAAAGCGCAGCTACTGTGTATCATGTAGATGCTCATTGTCCGATACATTTACTAGACAGAATCTTTAATTCCCTTACAGATGAAAAGGATAAAATCTTGGAGGCAGAGGTGGTGACACACGATTCTGATTTGGTGTGCATGACTAAGTGCGAGCTCCTAGGAGAGAAAGACACTGCTAACAGGTGGGCAGAGAATGAAGGGATGCATATCACCCTATACTTACTTAGAACTGTGATTCCTATGTGTAAGTATGCACAGCGCAGACCAGTCCCACAGGTGGTGAGGAGCCAGTTGGAGAAAGGAAAATTACCAGAGCAGATAGGGCAGATGGATAGCCTTGGGTTCATGCCAAATAATCAAGGGTGTACATATTCAGCAGTGTGTGGAGAGATAGTCAGGAAGGGGACTGCCCCAGCCCTTCTTACTGTGCAAAGGGAAGGAGAGTTTGACTCCAATACCAAGTATTCAGAGGTCATAGAGTGGGTAGAATTCTCAGATAATTCCCTAGAGCTAGCAGTGAACAGTGCAGACAGAGCCAAAACAGAAAAAGGAGAACGTGTGCTTGTTGAAAAATGTTTTTTGCAAAAAGAGTGATGCTTGTATCTTTTTCAGATAATACTGCGACGTGTTGGTGTACCTGATGTCCCTGTCCTGCGTGTGAGTGCCTTTGTCTGAGTGGGCCCGTGATGGTGTGGGACCCCCCAACCCTGGCGTGATCACCGGACAGCGTAGACTGACATCGATGCTGACCAGATGAACTTACCTAGCCAGTGAGAATAAACTGATGTGGTGAACATGAAGTAGAAAGTTAAAAGATATCATTTCAAAGCAAGAAGGCTGTGTGTCTTTCACACAGAAGAACATTTTTTAATTAAAACCAGAGTTATCGGAGAAGTTGTTCAGTTTGATAAAGAGATTGTAAATTTCCTTTATTTTTAAGCAAAATATATAAGTTTGGCTGCTTCAATAGTAGAAGTTCCAGAATTAGCCATTTATAATATTGGGAGCATTAATGAGTTAACATGTTTGATTCTATTTGTGCATTCATTTTGTGTATTCACCATACATTTATTCCTAAAGCCAAGTTATTATCAGATATGCATGAGCCATTTTAAATGAAGTATTATGTTACATGCGTTTATAATGTCACTGTTTTAACATGTGCTTCAATTATATTTGTGCTTTCACTTAAGAAGTTCACTTTTTGATATTTGTATGTTGTGATAGGGTCATGGGGTGGAATTTAGTGCTAGAGGCACTCCTTTGGTTTGACACCACGTGATGACCTTTGACTACCATCATTTTAATTGACTTTGGTGTTTCATTTTACCCTAGCATGAATGTACGTCCTGCATATGCCTTGTTTCCCTTACCGTGTAATCTTGCAGTCTTAAAGTGGGAGCTGTCACAGAGTAGAACAGCTTGCCAAGATCAGAACAAGTGGGATGGGCATTTGAAAGCATGAGAGAGAGAGAGGTGCACTCCTTGGTCTCGAAGTGCAGTGTTATGAGCAGTGGTGCTCAAATGTGCATTGTGTTGTACACTGAGAGATGAAGTGTGTGATGCTATAGGCAGTGGTGCACAAATGTGCATTGTGTTGTACATTGGGAAGTGTTAGATCTGGCACCATGTCTCCCCTCCATTTCTCGCTTTTTGTCTCCTCTGTGTTTGGTGGTGTTAGATGCTCTGGGCGCTGTGCCATGGCCATTCCGTGCCACAGCGCGAATGCTCCCTATGGTAAATTGACTGTATGAATTGATGTTCCCATAATTGGCTCATTTGGTTTACCTGTTAGTCTCTAGTATAGTGCACCGTGCGTGCCCAGGGCTGGTAGACCGAATGCTGCTAGTGGGCCTGCAGCGCTGATTGCGCCACCCACAGAAGCAGCTTGTAAAGTGGAAAGTCGAATTTAGTATGCCTGAGCTCAGAATATTAAAGTACATCTTTTAGTGAGGGTTATTTCTATATTCTGTATCTGAAAATACCACTTTGGGAAAGTGGGTATTTTCTTGCCTAAGTCTTCCAGTGTGCTCTGCTGTTATGTGTATTGGCCGTCTGGTTTTGGAGGGACAGGGTAGGCTGAACCCGACCTGGGTCGAGTAGAGAGATCTGCAGCTGGAGTATGGGGAGGGGTGACCCTTTGATCTGAGCAGGGCTGTGCCTGGCAAGGTGAATGATGGCTCCCCCTCCCATGGTGCGTCTGATGGCAGACCCCCTCTCCTAAAGGGCAGGATGCCGCCTCGTAAACAACGTGCCCCCAGGACCTCCCCGAACTGGTTCTGACTGGGTTCAGTGACTTGTGACTTTGGAGAGAACAAAGGCAAGGGGGGTATAAAGATGTGCGCGAAAACCCCCATGAGTGTGTTACTTCTGGATGCCAAGACGAACCTCTGTCCGTGTAACTACAGGGAAAGGACTTTGAAACTTTCATCCATCGTGCTGAAGCAACTACCCAAGGGCCTGATTTGAGCTCGCCTCCTGCTGAAGTCTCAGGGACATTAGACTTCACCCATCAGCCATCTGGATTCCTATTTGAGGGGGATTCTACCCGCAGGTGAGGCCTCTGTTGAGAATTCCAGAGCCTCTGGTTCTACTGCGGGGAACGCGGGCTGAAAGTCGCTATCGCTATTGTGGGCCGCTGAGTGCCCGCATTTGCCATCCTACGGAAATCATCGCTATCGCTATTGTGGGCCGCTGCAGCTGAGGAGCTGTGCCGCTGAGTGCCCGCATTTGCCATCCTACGGAAATCATCGCTATCGCTATTGTGGGCCGCTGCAGCTGAGGAGCTGTGCCGCTGAGTGCCCGCATTTGCCATCCTACGGAAATCATCGCTATCGCTATTGTGGGCCGCTGCAGCTGAGGAGCTGTGCCGCTGAGTGCCCGCATTTGCCATCCTACGAAAATCATCGCTATCGCTATTGTGGGCCGCTGCAGCTGAGGAGCTGTGCCGCTGAGTGCCCGCATATGTCATCCTACGGAAATCATCGCTATCGCTATTGTGGGCCGCTGCAGCTGAGGAGCTGTGCCGCTGAGTGCCCGCATTTGCCGTCCTACGAGAATCATCGCTATTGTGGGCCGCTGCAGCGGAGGAGCTGTGCCGCTGAGTGCCCGCACTAGTCACCACTTCCAGGATCTTGTTACCACCTGCGGGTGCCGCTGGGTGCCCGCCTTTAAGCCCCGTCCCAGGATTATCATGAGTGCACGTCGCGGACCGCTACAGCCGGGAGCTGTGGCCGCTGCGAGTCCGCCTGTCATCACCGCGGCTTCCTTGTGAGGCTGCGTGCCGTGCCCTTTACATCTCAGGTACATTGTGCATCACTGGGTCGCGTGGACCCCGGCCCCGAACTAAGTCCGTTCCACCCCCGTTTCGAGTGCCTTTATTGCTTTTGAAGTGAATCTGTAATTGTGTGCATTGTGGCTCCTTGAGTGCTTTTAGCCTCGTGTTCAGTCTATATAAAGATAACTATTTTTCTATAACTACTTGTGGTGCCCGTTTGTAGCGTCTCTCCTGTGTTATTGTGTATGGTCATAAATGCTTCACACACTGCCTCTGAGATAGGCCTGTCTGCTCGTGCTACGTTACCACAGGGTTGAGCAGGGGTTATCAAAGGGTGTAGCCCCTTACTCTGACTTAGGAAGAAGGATCCCTATTTGGACCTCGGCGCCAGCCGCGGCCAACTAGAAATCCCCATTTCTAACATTGGTGGTCAGCGGTGAGGATCAGGACTTGCATTTGTGATCCACATACAATAACCAGTGTACGCTACTAGTGAGTGTAGGCCTAGGCGCAACCACGTACGGTTTGATTTTGTTCTATTGTCGATTGTAATTGCCAGTTATGTCTACAACGGGTAGGTCAACGTCCAATGCTTCGGAGGATCTCATCTTTGAGGAAGGGAGGTTACAAACCTACACTGCCAAACAGCTAAAGTCTTTTTGCAAGCGATTCACAGCCCCTGTTGCGGGTCTCTCTAGGAAGTAGGAGTATCAGAAGGCCCTTAAGGCCTGGGTAGAAGCGAGAGAGTCCGCTAGGAATGAGGGAGAGAATGCTGGAGGGCAGCAGGATGACGAAGTGGATTTAGTGGGAGGTAAAGCACTTTCCAATCCAGGTACTAGTGAGTCCACAAAGGGTCTGTCTCCAGAAGAGATGGAGGACAGGGAGAGAGATAGGAGGCATAGTTTGGAGATGGCCAAATTAGAAGGTCAGAAGGACCTAGAGAGTAATAAATTGGATATTGAGAATAACAGGTTGGCATTTGAACTTGAGAAAATGAAACTGGAGCATGAGAGAGTATAGAGGGAGCTGGAGATCAAGGCTAAGAGCTTAGAGATCTCCCCCTCTGGTGGCAGCATACCGTTAGTACCTACCGAGAGTAGAGTGCATATACCCAAGGATGTCATCAAGGATTTCCATAAGAGTGAGGATATTGGGCAATGGTTTGCCGCATATGAGATAGCCATCGTGTCCCACCGGGTCCCTGAGAAGGATTGGGGAGCGGGGTTGTGGGGACGCTTTGTGAGTGATGGGAGGGATACCCTGTTGGATCTGCCTGAAGAGAGCAGGATGGTGTATGCCCATATGAAAGAGGCCTTGATGACGCGATATGGTTTGACCCCAGAAATGTACAGGCAGAGATTTAGAACCTGTAAGAAGTTAGAGGGTACCACTTGGGTCGAATATGTGTCTTTTTTTTGCAGAGCAATAGATCGCTGGCTAAAGGGTAGCAAAGTGGAAACTTTTGAGCAACTGTATGATTTGTTTGCATGGGAGCATTTATCTAGTAACTGTTTTCCAGAGCTACGCCAGCACCTTGTTGATAGCAAGCTAACTAACCCTAGGAAGCTTGCTGAGGAGGCGGACCGCTGGGTGAGCACCCGGGTTCGCAAGGGTCCTGTGGGAGACTTCGCCAAAGGTGGGCAGGGTCCCCAGCAGAGAAGTGGGGGGGACAGGGGTAAACCGAGGGAGTTCCAGAGAGGGCCCCAAAGTAATTCCCAAGGGAACCAAGGAGTAGTGTCCCAGTCTCCCCCTGAGAAGAAGCCAGTGCCCCCGAAAGGTAGGCCTGTTCATAGGGGGCCCCTTACTTGTTTTAAATGTGGTCAAGTGGGCCACCGGTATTATGATCCCCAGTGTCCCCAGAGGGACCTCAATGCCCCACCCCGCGCACCACCCCGCCAGCTTGCTAGTGTAGCCCTGGGAGGGGAGGAGATGGGTGCCCAAGGTGGGTGGGATCCCGTGGAATTGACCCTTGTCTCGCTAGGAGACTTTGAGAAGGTCCCTAAACCCCCTCTGCCTGATAACACTAAGAAGTACAGGCAGTGGGTGACCATCAATGGCCATAGGGTGGAGGCTCTGAGGGACACCGGAGCTAGTGTGACTGCTGTCAGCTCCCGGTTGGTGTCCACAGAGCAGGTTGTCCCCCATGCATTCTGCCCAGTAGTGTCAGCAGACAACTCTGAGAGCCAGTGTGAGGTGGCTCAGGTTCCCTTTGAGTGGGGGGGGTGTCTCAGGAACTCTTCAAGTAGCTGTGAGGCCAGCCATGCCGGTAGACTGTCTGTTGGGCAACAATTTAGAAAACTCCCCGTGGGCTACGGTGGAGAGGAAATCTCACTTGGAAATGTTGGGTCTGCCTGAGTGGGCGTGTGCGACCACTCGTCCATGGCAGCCAGTAAGGACGTTCAGAAGGACCTGGAGGCTGAAAGTATGGCCCAGGCCCCTGCCTTACAGAGAAGGGGTAGGGGGCGCGGGAAACCGGCCCCCATAGTTCCCACGGGCCAGGAAGGAGCAGACCTTGAGGGGGATGCCCTGGAGCCTACAGGGGAACAGGTAGCCGAACTGGGGGACCTGCCTGAGCTGACCCATTGGCAGCAGGAAGGAGGGCCCACCAGGGAGGAATTTTGTGAACAGCAGAAAACGTGCCCTTCTCTCGAGGGGCTGCGGCGACAGGCTGCAGCCCAGGCAGCAGGTGATCAGTCAGGGTCACATCTGATCTATTGGGAGAATGACCTCCTTTACAGCGAGCCTAAGGTTGCTGAGCCTTGGTCAGCCCGCGTGCTGGTGGTACCCCAGTGCTTCAGAGCCTTCCTACTGGGGTTGGCTCATGATGTGCCATTGGCAGGACATCTGGGGCAGACCAAGACCTTTGAGAGGCTGGTCACCCACTTTTTTTGGCCCCAGATGCGCAGGAGCTCAGATGCTCATGGCAGGACATGTGAGACTTGCCAGGCAAGTGGGAAGAGTGGGGGGAAGAACAAAGCCCCACTCCAGCCCTTTCCAGTTGTCAGTACCCCGTTCGAGCGAGTGGGCATTGACATTGTGGGGCCTTTGGACCCCAAGACAGCCATGGGCAACAGGTTCATCCTGGTCTTGGTGGACCATGCCACCCGGTACCCTGAAGCCATCCCACTCGGACAGTGACGGCCCCCGTGGTGGGACGTGCACTGATGGGGATTTTCTCCCGTGTGGGGTTCCCCAGAGAGGTGGTGTCTGATAGGGGTACTAACTTCATTTCCAAATATATGAAGTCTCTGTGGGAGGAGAGTGGGATAACTTATAAGTTTACCACCCCTTACCACCCCCAAGGGAATGGGCTGGTTGAGAGATTCAACTGGACCCTCAAAGGCATGATTATGGGCCTAGAAGAGACCATGAGGCGTAAGTGGGACGTCCTCTTGCCATGCCTGTTGTTTGCTTACCGTGAGGTGCCACAGAAGTCCCTAGGGTTCAGCCCCTTTGAACTACTCTATGGTCACCCGGTAAGAGGGCCTCTGAGTCTGGTCAGGGAAGGCTGGGAGCAATCTCCCAGGAAACCTCCCCAGGATGTGTTTAGTTACATGCTGGCCTTCAGGAACCGGACTCGGCATTTCAGAAAGCTTGCTGAGGCAAATCTGGAAGCCAGCCAGGAAGAGATGAAACGTTGGCACGATCAGAATGCCACTCTGATTGAGTTTCAGCCTGGTCAAAAGGTTTGGGTCATGGCCCCAGTGGAGCCTTGTGCGCTCCAAGATAAGTGGACCGGACCATTTGAGGTGGTGGAGCGCAAGAGTCCTGTTACCTACTTGGTGGACTTGCGGTCTCCCGGAACCCCTTGCGGGTCCTGCATGTCAACCGCCTGAAGCCCCACTTTGAGAGGTCCGAAGTGGGCATGCTCCTGGCCACAGATGCTGGGATGGAGGAGAGAGTGAGCCTCTTCCTGACCTCCTGTGTGCAAAGGAGCAAGACGGGTCAGTGGAGGGTGTGGTCCTCTCCGCCACACTGACCCCTGAGCAACAGAGTGATTGTCGCCAACTGTTGGGACAATTCAGTGATCTGTTCTCCCTGGTGCCTAGTGTCACTGATTGGTGTGTCCACGAAGTGGACACTGGGGACAGTCCTCCTGTTAAGCACAAGGCTTACCGAGTGACTGACCGGGTTAGGGCATCCATTAAGGAAGAGGTTTCCAAAATGTTTGCTTTAGGGGTGATTGAGTCCTCTAGCAGCCCTTGGTCCAGCCCAGTGGTCTTGGTACCAAAAGCTGCAGCGCCTGGTGCCACCCCAGAACTTCGGTTCTGCGTGGACTACCGAGGTCTCAATTCAGTCACAAAGACTGATGCGCACCCCATCCCCAGAGCTGATGAGCTCATAGATCGGCTAGGGGCTGCACGGTACCTCAGCACGTTTGATTTGACGTCTGGGTATTGCCAGATCGCCTTAACTGATGGGGCAAAGGAGTGGTCCGCATTCTCCACACCAGATGGGCACTACCAGTTCAGGGTGATGCCCTTTGGGATGAAGAATGCCCCTGCCACCTTTCAGAGGTTGGTCAACAGGGTGTTGGATGGGCTGGAAGATTTCAGTGCCGCCTACCTGGATGACATTGCAGTGTTTAGTTCCTCATGGGAGGACCACCTGCGCCACCTCTGGAAAATGTTGATGGCACTGCGAAGGGCAGGCCTCACAATCAAGGCAAGTAAGTGCCAGATTGGGCAGGTTTCTGTGGTGTACTTGTGGCACCAGGTGGGGAGCGGCCAGGTGGCGCCCCTACAGCCCAAGATTGAAACCATCCTGGCTTGGGAGCCCCCCAAGACCCAGACACAGGTGAGAGCCTTTTTAGGACTCAGGTTATTACAGGAGGTTTGTCAAGGGGTATGGCAACATTGTTGCACCCTTGACTGAGCTGACTTCTAAGAAGCAGCCCAAGATGGTGAACTGGACTGACACATGTCAGAACGCTTTTGACGCCCTGAAGACTGCCATGTGCACAGCACCTGTACTTCAGGCGCCCAACTTTTCAAAATAATTTGTTGTCCAGACAGACGCTTCCGAGCATGGTGTGGGGGTCGTTCTGTCACAGATCAATGAGGAGGGCCTAGACCAACCTGTAGCCTTCATTAGTAGGAGGTTACTTCCGTGGGAACAGAGGTGGAGTGCAATTGAGCGTGAGGCATTTGCTGTGGTCTGGGCACTGAAGAAGCTGAGACCATACCTGTTTGGGACTCACTTCCGGGTTCAGACAGACCACAGGCCCCTCAGATGGTTAATGCAGATGAGGGGAGAGAATCCAATGTTGTTGAGGTGGTCCATTTCCCTACAGGGTATGGACTTTACGATGGAACACCGCCCTGGTACAGAGCACGCCAATGCTGATGGTCTGTCCACATTTTTCCGCCTTAGTGATGAGAACTCCCAAGTGGGTGGGTAGTTCTCCCCACATTTCAGCTGGAGGGGACACGTGTTAGACCTGGCACCATTGGCTTGGGTCTCCCCTCCATTTCTCGCTTTTTGTCTCCTCTGTGTTTGCTGGTGTTAGATGCTCTGGGCGCTGTGCCACGGCCATTCCGTGCCACAGCGCGAATGCTCCCTATGGTAAATTGACTGTATGAATTGATGTTCCCATAATTGGCTCATTTGGTTTACCTGTTAGTCTCTAGTATAGTGCACCGTGCGTGCCCAGGGTTGGTAGACCGAATGCTGCTGGTGGGCCTGCAGCGCTGGTTGCGCCACCCACAGAAGCAGCTTGTAAAGTGGAAAGTCGAATTTAGTATGCCTGAGCTCAGAATATTAAAGTACATCTTTTAGTGAGGGTTATTTCTATATTCTGTGTCTGAAAATACCACTTTGGGAAAGTGGGTATTTTCTTGCCTAAGTCTTCCAGTGTGCTCTGCTGTTATGTGTATTGGCCGTCTGGTTTTGGAGGGATAGGGTAGGCTGAACCCGACCTGGGTCGAGTAGAGAGATCTGCAGCTGGAGTATGGGGAGGGGTGACCCTTTGATCTGAGCAGGGCCGCGCCTGGCAAGGTGAATGATGGCTCCCCCTCCCATGGTGCGTCTGATGGCAGACCCCCTCTCCTCAAGGGCAGGATGCCGCCTCGTAAACAACGTGCCCCCAGGACCTCCCCGAACTGGTTCTGACTGGGTTCAGTGACTTGTGACTTTGGAGAGAACAAAGGCGAGGGGGGTATAAAGATGTGCGCGAAAACCCCCACAAGTGTGTTACTTCTGGATGCCAAGACGAACCTCTGTCCGTGTAACTAGAAGGAAAGGACTTTGAAACTTTCATCCATCTTGCTGAAGCAACTACCTAAAGGCCTGATTGGAGTTCGCCTCCTGCAGAAGTCTCAGGGACATTAGACTTCACCCATCAGCCGTCTGGATTCCTATTTGAGGGGATTCTACCGGCAGGTGAGGCCTCTGTTGAGAATTCCAGAGCCTCTGGTTCTACTGCGGGGAACGCGGGCTGAAAGTTGCTATCGCTATTGTGGGCCGCTGCAGCTGAGGAGCTGTGCCGCTGAGTGCCCGCATTTGCCATCCTACGAAAATCATCGCTATCGCTATTGTGGGCCGCTGCAGCTGAGGAGCTGTGCCGCTGAGTGCCCGCATTTGCCATCCTACGGAAATCATCGCTATCACTATTGTGGGCCGCTGCAGCTGAGGAGCTGTGCCGCTGAGTGCCCGCATTTGCCATCCTTCGGAAATCATCGCTATTGTGGGCCGCTGCAGCTGAGGAGCTGTGCCGCTGAGTGCCCGCATTTGCCATCCTACGGAAATCATCGCTATCGCTATTGTGGGCCGCTGCAGCTGAGGAGCTGTGCCGCTGAGTGCCCGCATTTGCCATCCTACGAAAATCATTGCTATCGCTATTGTGGGCCGCTGCAGCTGAGGAGCTGTGTCGCTGAGTGCACGCATTTGTCATCCTATGGAAATCATCGCTATCGCTATTGTGGGCCGCTGCAGCTGAGGAGCTGTGCCGCTGAGTGCCCGCATTTGCCATCCTACGAGAATCATCGCCATCGCTATTGTGGGCCGCTGCAGCTGAGGAGCTGTGCCGCTGAGTGCCCGCACTAGTCACCACTTCCAGGATCTTGTTACCACCTGCGGGTGCCGCTGGGTGCCCGCCTTTAAGCCCCGTCCCAGGATTATCGTGAGTGCACGCCGCGGACCGCTACAGCCGGGAGCCGTGGCAGCTGCGAGTCCGCCTGTCATCACCGCGGCTTCCTTGTGAGGCTGCGTGCCGTGCCCTTTACATCTCAGGTACATTGTGCATCACCCGGTCGCGTGGACCCCGGCCCTGAACTAAGTCCGTTCCACCCCCGTTTCGAGTGCCTTTATTGCTTTTGAAGTGAATCTTTAATTGTGTGCATTGTGGCTCCTTGAGTGCTTTTAGCCTCGTGTTCAGTCTATATAAAGATAACTATTTTTCTATAACTACTTGTGGTGTCCGTTTGTAGCGTCTCTCCTGTGTTATTGTGTATGGTCATAAATGCTTCACACACTGCCTCTGAGATAGGCCTGTCTGCTCGTGCTACGTTACCACAGGGTTGAGCAGGGGTTATCAAAGGGTGTAGCCCCCTTACTCTGACTTAGGAAGAAGGATCCCTATTTGGACCTCAGCGCCAGCCGCGGTCAACTAGAGATCCCCATTTCTAACAGGAAGTATTATGAAGTTCTTACTATTGGCTGTGACATGGCCTCATGTCATCCTGAATTCTGACTCTGTCTTGCTTGAGCTTTTTTGCACGCACAGACAGGCCCCCAGAGTGCTCAAGTTGTTTGGGTTAATCACGTTCAAAGTTGCTTTGTTTTTGGAGAGGAGATTGTTGTTGGATGTATCCTCGGAGACTTTCGTAAGCTTCGTTAAGATAAAGGCTGGAGCTTGTGAGAATGCAGAGGGAACGTGGAAACTTCTTTTGCCCTGGAATGCTTGCATGGAAGGTGGCCAATTCCAGTAAGTTCCCTTGGCGCAGAAGGAAGGCCTCTCGAAACTTCTAGTGTGTTTTGAGACTATAAAGCTGAGGTTTGTTGACTTAGAAACCGGGATTGTTTGAGCATGAACGATGGACGCATCTTCAGTGCAGGAATCTGGTTGCTGAGTCTCCTGACTTCGGCTGTGAGTCCCCCAAGCTGGAGTGGGTCAGAATGAAGATTGCACCAGGTGAAGTGTTTGATTTTTGATTAGTGCCATTGTGATGTGTGGACGTTTATGTGTGCATATTCAGTTTCCAGTGACTATAACCATACTGACTTTGTGATGTGTGAGTGAGTCAGAGTGCACATCCAAAGTAATCATTTGATGCATTTAGTGTAGATATCTTTCTGATTTCTTGCAGGACGTCCAGTAAAGCGTGCTTGTATTCTTGTGTTTTATTTCATATTATTATCCATGAATTTAACAGTTGCATTTGCCAATTGTGTTATTACTTGCATATACATATATACATTTGAATGTTGTTCATTTGATATCTGGGAAAGCCTTTCTGTTAGAGAGCATCGCTTAAATAAAACCTCAAGCCTTATTCTGAAAAGAGAGTCTTTGATGTGTTTCATTTTATGAAGTGAAATCCCTTTTTAGGGAGTGTAGTGTAATGTTCATTGCTTCGTAGTGTTTGAGCCAACGTGTGGGAGAGTGGTATTTTGTGTTATCAGGAGGGCGAAGCAAGACAGACTTGTGGCAGCATTACATGCAGATGATGTATTATCGCCTGTCAGCGACGTGTCAGGCCTACAGGTGGACCCGGAAAAATCCAGCATTATCCCCGTAAGGCCAATGGTTAGTCTGCTGAATGTTTACTACTTCACAAACCTGCCTGTTCTACTAAGAGCTGCCTCATTGAATAAACTACACTTTTTACTACACAAGTAGATCTAGAATTGTGGCACATGTGAAGTTGTACTAAAATCTCTCCAGTTTCCTGCAGAGAAGGGAGGCGTAAGAGGACCAGACTTTCAGCTCTATTGTCTAGCATCTTTACTTCCAGTGATTGTCCAGATGGATGCCAGAAACAACGCTGTAGAAACCAGATCTCTGACTATGGTATTGTGGGACAAGTTGCTGGCAGAGGCTAAGCGAGCAGCAAGAGGTCACGCAGTAGGGATCCTGAAAATGGTCCAAGTTTCTCACTAGTGTCGGGATTGGTTCCTGAGAAGGACAGACACGTTGCATATAATCACCGGCCATTGGTCATGTACACATTTACTGGGAGCATTAGCCAAAGACGTCACAAGAAGGCATGGATGAGAGCAGGCATCTTAAAATTGGGTGACTTCATTGAAATTGGCTAACATGAGGACTGTCTCTAGGTGGGACAGTTTCTAATGCATGGATCTATGGTGGCAGTGGCTAATTCAACATGAAATTGTGTCCCTGAAGAGCCTTGCCCACACAAAGTACTACAAAAAGTGCTCACACTTGTTGATGGGAGGAGGTGGATTACTCCGCTCAACCAGGCGCTAGTTGCGGATTCCAGAGGAGACCTGGAAGTCTTATGACACAAAAAGGAAGAAGACCAGGACATGGAACCTCTGGATAAAGAACGGGAATGGATAGCTGGCCTCCCCTTGAGAGTGTCAATCTTGTGTTCTTGGCTGAGCCACGGCAGCAGCACTCTCAGCGCCTGGATACCCTCAAGGGTGATTAGCCGCGTTTTACAAATCCAGACTGATTGATTGACTGATTGAGACTGAAGTTACAACATGATTACTCACATGAGACATGCACGTGGCACCCATAAGAGTAGGTAGCTTGTACCCCAGTGCCTCCGGAGCGTGCCCTCGATGTGCTGGTGAAGACATTGGCTTCATGAATATGGAACTGCTTAAAGGTTAGGAAACACTGGGCAGCCATCACTAGAGTTCCAACTGAACATACATCAACCATGGTGAAAACAGAGACCTTCCTCTGAGCTGTGATGTCAAGACATAAAAAGGTGAAGACAAATAACAGATATTTACTTCTGGCCAGTATATTGGCCAAAGGCCGAAGATCGTGCCTTCTCCTGACTAGCAAGGAAAGCCTGGAATGACCTGTCTCTTCACACTAGAGCCACCACCTTAGCTCCTGAGGTCTGAAAGAAATTTAAGGCCCGGCTCTTCCCACCAGAGCCACCTCCTCAGCTCCTGAGGTCTTAAAGAACCTGAAGGCCTGGCTCTTCATCAAGACACGGCATAGACCAAGCATCTCCAAAGAGTAGCACGTGAGCTACTGGTAGCTCTCCAGCTACATGTAATGTAGGTCTCCTGTGTACATCCCAGGCTACTAAATTGGAACAGTTTGCTTAGTTGAATTAATATATGTATGCCAAAATTCAATACGAAAATGTGTATTTTGAGAACTCAAAAGTTGATGTTTGGGTGAATTTCCAAAGTATATTTAAAGCTGATTTTTTCATTGATAAATAATATGGGTAGACTGATTACTAATATTATTACTTTCATGCCAGGGACACTACACCTGTGGCTGGCATATATTACCTTTGTAGAGGCATTCCAAATTAACAAAGCCTTTTTAAAATGACTGCTGGCAACCCTGCCTATTGCACTGAGATGATCAGTTCGGGTAATCTTGCATATGGTGGACACTAATGTAATGTTGTCTGATGTGGTCACTATTACAACACTACTAATATTAGTAGCTTGCGATGATTCTATTGGAACATAAGTAGCTCTTATTACCAGAAGGCTGGAGAGTCCTGGCACAGACCTAGCCTAAGCAACACCTGCTTATCAGCTTCAAGATAACCTCCCGGGTGAATCGTGCACTCTACAGATACCCATAACCAGGGGGTAGCTTGGTCAATACGATTGGGGGGGTGTGAGCTTCAGATTTTCCGACAAATAGGCTGGCATACAATGTTTAAATACATTACAGGACAAGCAGGGTGCATGAGAGGGGTCTAAGGGGCAGTGGAAAGGGAGAGGAATGCAGATTGGTAGGGGTACTAAGAGAGAAAACACAATATATTGTAAAATAACCAATATTCTGAGGACTTTCAAAACAAAGAGGGAAGAGTGTGTGTGCGTTTTTGTCTGTGTGTATGTAAAAATCCTTGGTGAAATCCGACTGACATCTCACAATACCCGACTGAAAGCACCTGTACCCCACTATTTTTCAGAAAATGCATTTATTAGGAGGGGTGTAACACCCCAAACACCCCCGCACCCCAAAGCTACGCCCCTGCCCATAACATAACATAACACAACACAACACAACATAATATAACATCACATAACATTACACAGCACAACATAAGAATAAACTGGAAATCACATAAGCTCCCAGAGCCTCTTGTTGGCTCAAAGTTTGTCAATGAGCAAACCTAGATGAATATATATTGAAAAAGAATGAGAATAAATCTGGTGACAACCCCCATCGAGACAGCCAGGATCACCAGACATTCAGGCATTAAAACAAAAGAGGCTGAGACATTCTAGGAAAATGATCCCAGAATACTATAGTGAAAGGATCTACATTAGAAACAGCAACGTATCCCCTCTATTCATCACAGTGTCCCGGGTGGTTTTAGTCCTTTTAAACTGGACGTGGACGTTTATAAACAGCGCCTTGAGACCCTCACGGGTGATTTGCTGCACTTTATAAATGATGGATTGATTGATAAAGAGACATAAGAACTAGCGTCCCTAAAATCCCCTGCGAGAATATAGTATATGATGTTAGCCCTTATCAGCTGGACTGTGATGGACAAAGAGGTGCCGGGTGCTAAGCTCTCCGTCCTCAAGTCGTTCATCTTGCATATGATGCATGTAAAATGCAAAGATATTCTCACAGGACTTGCTTTTGAACTGGCAGCTGACGGCTCTCTAGCCTTGCGGACTCTGTTCTTAAAGGCAGGAGCTGTTCCCTGTGCCCGGGCTCTTCGGGGGCAGGGTGGAGAGAATCACCAGTCGCTGGCGACAGCCGAGAAAGATCAATTTATTTATTTGAATTATAAATTATACAAGATTTTTAGAACACACAAATTAGGAGGCAACTTTAAAGCAAGCAATATGTATCAGCCAAATCTATTTGTATTAGAAAAGAGATGAATCGAAAGGTGTTGTCCTTGATTTATACTGTTCTTTATTCAAATTTAATTTTGTAGGTAAAGGAAAAGACTTCGCGTAGCTAACACGTTTCGCTCAGTTAGGAGCTTCTTCAGGGCATCTAAACAGAGTGTGACTATCTTCTATCTTTGACATAAATACTCCCATTATGTGGGTTTAATCCTCATTTGTCAATTCTCTGTGGTACATAATGACATGACAAGATTTTTATTTCACTCTAGTACTTTCCAGTTCGTTTCAGTTTGTGTTAGGCCATAAGCCCTTAACCGTGTTCGGTCAAGGGAGATGGAAGCATGCGGTAAACAACAGTGAAGGTGCCTAGAGCAGCGTTGCGCAAGAGTCACTAGGACACTCTACTATTGTCCCTAAAGTGAAGGTGCCTAGAGTAGCGTTGCACAAGAGTCACTAGGACACTCTACTATTGTCCCTAAAGTGAAGGTGCCTAAAGCAGCGTTGCGCAAGAGTCACTAGGACACTCTACTAATGTCCCTAAAGTGATGGTGCCTAGAGCAGCGTTGCGCAAGAGTCACTAGGATACTCTACTATTGTCCGTAAAGTGAAGGTGTCTAGAGCAGCGTTGCGCAAGAGTCACTAGGACACTTTACTATTGTCCCTAAAGTGATGGTGCCTAGAGCAGCGTTGCAGAAGAGTCACTAGGACACTCTACTATTGTCCCTAAAGTGATGGTGCCCAGAGCAGCGTTGCGGAAGAGTCACTAGTGTAGTGTAGTTCCTATTTCCCTAATAGGCTCTGCGCATTGGAATAATATAACCTATAGGTTTGACATAGGACTAAGGTCGGTATGTCCCTATCGATTATATTAAACTTAATTACCTGTGCCAGGTAGCTCAGAGGCCACTAGAAACTCCTTGAGAACAAGAAGGGAGTAGTTTCTGGCAACCGAAAAACATGACAACTTTGTTTCCCTTTAGAAGCGGAACATGTCTCAGAATCGTGGAAACAATAGATAACAGTTTCACTCATTCAATCGTGCATGCTTAGTTTCTACAGAGTTACACAGAAAGGAAAGATGGGCGTTTCAATAAAAAGGGTTTTATTGAACAGTCTTGTTTCTCGTGTAAGAGATATGTGCTGTTATGATCACAAGACAGTACGCAAGATAAATAATGTACAGCGTAAGCAGTAGAAATAAATAATACTGCGCTAGCATTATCTTTTAGCATATATTCACGTACATAAATAACATGAGCTAAAAATGCGAGTACTCATACTATGCGTCTCTAAGCTAGTTCTACCCCAATGTACCTAACCTAGTCTAGGTGTAGGGAAGAGTAGAAGTAGGTGGAGTATTCTCTAGTATGGTAGACTAAGAGTATGTTAAGTCTAGTATGCCAAGAGTCCCTCTAGGATCTAGTCAGCTCCATACCTTGAGAATGAGAGAGGTGGGAATCTCCTGCCGGATCTTGAACTCTAACACCCCGCGAAGGGAATCAGAACACTGGAAGCTGGATTTGTCTGCGTGCAGGAATGACAGCGTCTTCTCAGTGCGTCAGGCCGGGATACGGGCTCCTCTGAAGTCGAGGTCTCCTCTAACTTGCTTGGGCAAGGGAAGGTATATTTATACCTGGTAGGTGTCGTGGAATGTTAGCATTGACGTGAAGTCGGACAGAGGAAGACGTCAGGAATGAACCCTTAAGGTATAACGGTTCATACATAATAGATGAGTTCTTGGAGAAATCAATAGTCCTGTGCTAGGGGAACTCCCGAAGCTTAAGGGTCTGGTTTCTAAGAACTCATTGTGACGTTAGGGTGGACGGATGGCGGTGACCATGCCTGTATTTGGAGTGCACGGTTAATGCCTAAATAAGGACAGGGATTTCTATGCCTATATAAGGGCAATGCGAATTGTGCCTATATAAGGACATGATTCAGGAAAACCTATATACGGACCCCTAAAGCGGAATACAACACCCACTCCATCTTCGAGTGAACGATAATACTAAATGCTAAACATTTTAAATGCTAAACATAAAATTCAGTACCACATATTGCTAAAAACATTTCTAAAAGCATTTTAAAAGAAGCTCAAAACTGTTGAAATGCAATAGGTACTGTACATCTTAAAGCATCAGTTTCATTCTAAGCATATAACGGAATTAAATTGCAACGGAAATATATACATATGACGAAATGGTCGATAAGTTCTAAAAATCAAAGCCATTGCATATCATGGAATTAAATGAAATGTTAGACAAGTAAGGTGACAATGTGTCCCTGGAAGTGTTCAAAGAAGTCCGTTTTATAAGTCTAGTTCTACTGTAAGCAGATTGTTCATTTGCCATGTCATTTCAAAAATTTTAAAAAGAAAAAAGTTCAATTCTGGGAAAAGTTCCAAGTTTGAAAAATATGAAGGCCAAATTTCATTGTTGCCCTGGTACACTGTGACCCGAATCAAAGTCAGTGTATGGGTCTGGCGTAAACATTAGATCATCTATGTCCGTAGCCAAAATATCATCCACCGAAGTCGGTGACATTTGGAACACCTCTTTCAGAAGGTTAATCACACAGAGATGAGAAACATCGCCCTCAGCAGAAGATGCAATGTTCACGTCCGATGTTACCTGTGTGCCCGTTGATCCATCTCGTACCTCAGCAGCAGCCGGAAGCATCTGTGAGATCTCAATGAATGTCGCCATCAGGATTGGAAGCCTTTGGGGACAACACACAGCATGGGCCGTTATCGGGTCCAGCAGAGTATCGATATCCGTTGGCATGACTGATGGGAGTGTTAGACAGATGTCTAGCACGCATTCTTCACCGCAAAACAGGCAGCTTAGAACAGGTAAGATGCAATCTTGCCAGATTGGTCTGAATGACAGGAACCACGTTGTATTAAGTTCCCGTAGACGAGGCATGCCCAAAAGCTGTACTATTCGCTCACGGCATTTCCGTTCAAGGAGGGCTCTCTCCACATTGTTCGGAGTGATGTTGGCGAAGAGGCTTGCCATAGCGTAGTAGGAGGAATAGAAACAGAATTCCTGCAACAAGTGCTAGAATTAATGGCACACCACCAAACACCGAATGTGCGAAGTTTGGGATGATTCCGAGGACAGCCTGGAAAGGTGTTAATAGTCCGGAACAGATGGTCTTAAATACATGTACAATTCCGCTTGTATCTGACATGTTAAAGATACGTCCTATCATTTCTACGAAATGAATAGGGCAGTTTGTACGAAGTAAAGCTTGTATCTCAGCCGAAGTCCTTGCAACTTGTAGATCATAAGTTTCTTTGGCCGAGGTCAAAGGCACTGATTGTTGTATAAGCATGGCTTTCATTCTGCTTAAAGTATCAAATCGTATAAAAGAGACATTCAACGAAGGCCATAAAGGTGACTCCCTGACTGTGTCTATTGGGGCAAACAATACTTGCATACAGCAAGTGACCCTGGAGTTGACCGTTACTAGATATGGGATGCCTGGCAACATGCCACAGCAACTCTGATCATTCAACATGAGGTAACTCCCAATAGAAAGTTGTCCAAACGTTGGATTAATCACAGCAGCTGGTGTACCCTGCTGGTGGCAGGACAAATTTGCCACAGAACCATTACAAGCCCCGTGTAAAGATATGTCCTGACAAATCAGTGAACCGCTTAGTGCATTTTCACAGTGTGTACCGCTTAGAAACACTTCACGATCCCCACTCCAACATCTATATGTGCATGGTAAATTCCAGGATGTCTTAATGTATTCTTTACCCAACCTTTCATATTTGCCTGCTTGCATCTGTTTAAGGCAATACTGAAACTGAAAAGTAGTCATAGGTAGTGTGATTTTGCCATGAATAAGCCATTCTGTAGCTGGTTTTTCTGCCACTGTGAATGGTAATTTTTAAATTTTTCAATGCCCAGTACTGTATACTTCGCTCCCATTTGTGCCAGTTCGATCTGTTTATCAGTTAGATTATATTCTGCAAACAGAGCCGTCGTGTTGATAAAACGCCAAGGCACATAGCCTGCACGCAAAGATTGCAGCGTCCAGCTTAATAACATAATAGAACGCAACTGTGTTTGGGCTTGTTGTAACATGGCTAAATCTTGTTCCAGTATGTCGATAGCAGAGGATACAATACTGTCCAATGAATAAATTCTGGAGGACAAAGTTGTTAACCCATTGTCGACCACAGAGAGAGTTTTCTCTAAGTTAATACGATCAAGTTCACGTATTCGTTCTGCGGCCTCCATCTGTGACACCTTCCATGCTTCATTATAAGCAGCATAAATGCCGGCATATATGAAACGTTTTTGACGCGGTTTTCTTGGTCCAAGCAAGAATTCCCTAAGGTCTGCGTCTTCTTTAAGTAAAGATAAGTGTTGTTTCACATCCTTAAGTGTAGATTTGTGCAGCCAATCGAGGCATAATTTTCCTACACTGTATGTTGTTACTACCCCCGGATGCTGTCTTTGGACGTATCGTGGGTCTGGCCTATGAATAGTAAACCCCTGTGTTATATTCAGGAATCTCGCTTGACAGTTGTTTGTGTCTGTGGGCCAGATCAACCATTTTCTCCAATCAGGATTTGTTCTGTTGAGTTGTAGTATGGTGTCAACTGTAACCGCTGCCTGTGTATTGTTATCACTTGCAGGTGTTGGTACAGAAGGATTTTTCATGTCTTTGATCTTGGCTAACCCAAGGCAAGACGTTTGTTGGACCGTGTCATTCAAAAACATTATTTGCTGAGGGACGATACAGGCTCTAAATAAAGCTTCTATCCCCTGCACTTGCCAATCTTTAGTACCCCAGACAGATTTTGTGTCTATTGTGTCTTTCCATAAGTCGAAACCCTGTCTAGACAGTTGGGCAATAAATGCTGAAGAGTATATCTGTTTTTTATTTGTTAACATAATTTTCAGTCCTGTTTTGTTTACATTTCTATAGTAAAATGTTTTTGGATCAGATGTATTGTATCCTGAAAAATATGGAAACTTTTTAGCAAATGTTTTTGAACTACCTTTTGGTGGTGTAGGACAATGTTCCCATTGGTTAAACATAAACACATTTCTAGGTGTTGCAGATTTATGCAAAAAATGATGACCATAGTGGTTATAGCAATACAGCTGTTCATAGTCTGATGAACCCTCTAAATATTCATTATTAGAAAATGCAGCAGATTTTTCTAGGTCAAACATCATATTATTTACAGTTTCAAAGTCCCAATCATCAGAAAAGGTACTGGATGAAACAAAATCACTTAGTGAAATCTTAAATAAATGTGGACTGTTCAAATGTTCCACCGGGCCGAAAATATCAAAATCAGTCTTGCCCCACACTATACCATCCTGTATAGGAACGGCTGTGATGTTCACTGCAGACAAGTCTCTTGTTTCACGATGGGATGATTTGTGAGGTTTCAAAAGTAAGTTCACTTCTTTTCTTTCAATGTCCAAATGGATGTATCTCCCATTTATAAGCACGCTCATAGTCATGACCAAAGCTAGCCAAAGCAGGAAGAAAAATATTCCAGAAATAACCCAAAGTTCAATCCATGGTTAAACTAGATAAGTCTTTTTCAAAAAATGCAAAAAGTCTTGTACTTGCTGTTTAAAAGTTTTTGATGCTGGCGACGTCTCGGGCTCACTCGGATCCTCGGAAAACGTATCAAAGTTAATGAAGTAGCCAGAAGCAGTTCTGTCAATTGTTGGAATTGCATCAGGATTTGTAGAAATCGCTGGTACCAGTTGATCACATTGTTACATTGGTGTAGACAGGTGTATTTGGACGAACTGTTACTTGTGTTTCAAGAGGGATGAGTTCCATAGCATTGTTGCTCAGTCCTTCATCTGTTACTGCTGAATTCTCGATGGCTATGAGTCTTTCAGTCTGAACCTCTTGGATAGTAGCGAAAGGAGTGCGACTGCTACTAGATCGGAGTCCACGAGGCCTACTATTTAGTATTGGCCTCATACTGTGGTTTGATGAGGTCGATGGACACAAATCTTTTCTCTTTTTTTCCAGCAAGGGGCGGCAAAAGTACTGTTCTTGTTCTTTGAACGGCTAGGACAGGTACTGGTTGTCTGTAAGAAGGTCCAAATTCCTTCTTGTCCGCAATCTTCTCTCTGACTAGATCCCCAACTTTTGGAATCCAGACTGGCCTTGCTGGGACCGCCGGTTTTTCCCCAGTGGTGGTTGGCTGCAGGAATACGTTGCTTTGTTTCGATCTTAGTTCATTTAAGTCCTGTAAAACAGCCAATTGATCTTTGATATCAAAGGGTTTATTTTCCACGACTGTGCCACTGCATTCCAGATCGGGCACCCAAATTCTTGTCCCAAATAGGACCTCATATGGAGTGACCCCCCCCCTAGAGAACTTCTTGGCAAATTGTTTAATGAGCGTTGGACCCCATATAGATGTTTGACCCACCCATCACCCGAACCTAATACCCTTGCTGTTATAGACTGCTTTATGTCCCGCTTTTTCCTTTCCACAACAGAATTTCCCTCAGGATGAAACGGAGAGGAGTACCGCAATGCAATGCCCAGACTGGCCATGGCGTCTTTGTAAGCCCGAGAGCTAAACGCAGGGCCCTGGTCAGAATGTAGCGTGCCTATTGCGTATGTGCCGATAAAGACTCGCAAATCTTTTATAACAGTTCGAGCGTCAGCCGAGCGCTGAGGCCATATCCATAGGAACCTAGAGCAAGAATCCACTGCGACCATGATATATTTATAGTTACCGTCCCTTTGCAAGGGACCGCAGTGGTCCAGGTAAACACAAGCTAATGGTTTGTCTGAAATTAACAGGGGTGTCTGCGCAGGACGTTTCACTGTGGAGACTTTCATCTGTTGGCAAATTTCACATTCCAGAACATAGTTCTTGGTCTGCTTCCTAATGCCAGGCCACCAATATCTTTGTGTTAATAAACCGTTGCAGAAATGCCTGCATGGGCAGAAGCTATCCCTTCGTGTGCTGCTAGGATTAGTCCTAATCTGCGTTCCTTGTTTGGAATTACCCTATCCCCCACTCCAGGGATTCGAGCAAAAAGAACGTTGTTCGCATCAATTACATAAGAGTACTTGAGTGGAAACTTTTTTGGTAATGCTGCACCACTGCCTTTGCTTGTAGCATTGACAGCCAACATTATCTCACTGTCTATTTTCGTTTTTGAACGAATGATCGCAGCTACGGAAGCTGCCCCCTTTGCGGCTTCGTCAGCCAATGAATTCCCTGCAACGTGAACGCCATCACGTTGATGACTCAGTGTGTGTATCACGTGAGCCTTTTGTAGTTCGCTTTTTAACCGAACTACTTGTTCCCAAAGCGTTTTATGCTTTATTGTGCCACCTTTTGCATCTTTGAACCCGTTTTCAAGCCAAGTTTGTATATATTCATTATACGACTGCACACAGTAGAAAGAATCGCACACTATTAGTGTGGGGAATTCTCGATCTGTACTTTCAAGTACCAGTTTGAATGCTTGTAGTTCAGCTCGCTGAGCTGTGCAATCTCCTAGAGATTGAGTTTTAGTGACCATAGGTCTGAAGTTGCCATCGCGCATGCGACCTTTAACGATTGCGCACACTGCACTGTAAGCTTGCTTACTCCCTGTTGCGGGTTGTGCGGATCCGTCAGTGTAAATTATGAATTCATACTGATCGAGAGGCAGAATCTCAGTGGGCAGAGGACATTCATGTTCATATTGCAGGAACGCTTGTGTTTTTAGATCGGGATCAAAAAAATATTCAACATCTGTTGCAGCAAGAGAATTAACCCATTGTATCCATCTCGGATGTAATGCTTTAGCATTTGGAATGCTTGCTTTTGTTACCGCCTCTAAGGCTGGAACTGGGGTTACGACAATAATGCGTTTCCCTTGGGCTAGAGCTCTTTCTTTTGCTACTGCAGTTTGAACTGCTGTCAGTATTTTTTCTGTTGAAGTGAAGCGCATTTCTGCTTGTGTATACAAATGTGATTTGTATGCAATTGGTACTTTCTCACCCTCATTAAATGTTAAGTAGGTGAATCCGCATTGACCCGAAATTATTCGTATCACTAAATTGCGTTGACTTACGCGTGTTTGTAAGTGATTTGTTGCTAACATGTTAACTTGTAGTGAACGCAAGATTTCTGTGTTCTTGTGTCCAATTTTTGATTGAAAAATCAGGTTTGATTAATGCGTAGAGAGGTTTAACCCTTTCTGCGTAATTTAGAATGTAAGTTCTTCCAAAATTTAGGAAACCCAGTATGGATTGTAAGTTTTTTTGCGTCTTAGGAGGTTGGAGCAGCGCACACCTTTCTAAAAAGTTGGCTGCCAAGCTCTTGCCTTCACTTGAAAGCTCGTATCCTAGGAACAGGACATTGAGATGGGCAATTCTGGATTTTTTAAACTTGAATTTGTAACCCTCAGAGGCGAAGCCCAGTATAATGGTGCTCACCCTGTTCAAGTATTTGTCCAGGTCATCGTCTGTCAGATAGATGTCATCGACATAGGACAATGCCTCATTGTCATAAATTTGTAGTAACTCCGTTACTCTCGCTGAGAATAACCCCGGGCTGTTCTTGAACCCTTGTAGGAGTCGACAAAATTGACGCTGGGTCCCCATTATTGAGAAAGCTGTTAAGTACCTGCTTTCAGGTGCTATGTTTTGACAAAAGAAACCATTTGAGATATCTAATGTGGTTTTGTATTTTTTACGCACAATGTTATTCATTAATGCTGTACTGTGTGCATTTTGCACTGCAAATGTTTTTGAACAAGTATTTAGGTGTCTGTAATCCAAAACTAGACGATGGGTGTTGTCTGGTTTGGAGACAGGAAACAAAGGATTGTTCATTGAAGAGGTGCATATTTCAATCACCCCCTGGTATTCAAGTTGATCTAAGATCTCCCTGACCTGTTTTTTAGCTTCTTGCTTTATTGGATACTGCCTCTGTGCAGTAGGTTCATTTTTTAGATGTATTTTATGGTGAGGTGAATCCTCGTCCCATCCTACATGATTTTTGTATAATGCTGGGGCCTGGGCAACTGCCCATTTCCTGGCATAAGTATATTTTAGATGAATTGGAATATGGTTAGAGAAGGCAGGCATTATAATGTCCTCGCCATGTGGGCACTCCCTGACAAATTGTGGTGGCCAGTCTTTTTCTGCTAGAAGTATATCATAACCCCTTGAAAGTTTTTCCCAAAAGAGTGCTTTCACCTGTCTGGGTATGTCTCCCTCCATCCGGAGTGTTATTTCATATAACTTTTGTGGAGTACTAACCCTGGTGTCTACAGTCTCAACTGTAATATACTCATTCAAAGTCCACTATCTCCAGAAGTTCCTTCAGGTTCTGGCGAGCTATTGTGACTTCTGCAGCACCGTCCAGCATTGTCTGAGCCCATTCTCCATTCTTGAGTTGTGTTCTCAATATCTTCGGCATGTCTGACCTTTAGACCTGCTACCTTCTTCTTTGAGAATTGAGGTTTTGATTTCTTTTTTGGAACGTGTTTGTCGTCTTTCGATTTCACGCGTTCTTCTCTATGTTCTGACCGTCCTCTTCTTTCCGATGTCTGTGACGAGATCTGAAAGGTACAAGAGGAACGTGTATCAGTATCTTGATACCTGTCAGGCTTTTTCGAATTATCCCTATTCCTGAGGTTATACCTCCTTTCAGAGGGCTCCTTTTGAGGAGACCTACCTCGGGATTGAGAACGTTTCTCATTTGAATTTTGTTTATTAGTTTCCCACTTCTTTTTAGAAGATGTAGGAGTTTGTTTAATAGAGTCCTTCTCTGGACTTTCAGATAGTTTTGGCTTCATTGGTCTTCCACCCAAACTATCTCTGCCTAATTCTGCATAAGATTGTTCTATTATTCTGGGTAGTTCTGTTTGATGTTCTGTAACATCGAATTCCCTTAATCGTTGGCGGATCGCCACCGCTGCTGCCTCCCCTTTAATATTAGATAATATTATTGATGAGACCTGGTCGAAATGTTTCAGTAATTTCATACCTAAATTTAGAGCAGGCTCTGCCCCGTATTCGTTTTGAATTTGTTTCAGGACATCAGGTATTACTGCAATTGATGGAATACCATGTGTTTTAGTATAGATGGCAGCAAAGACTGAGCCCCAAGTGGTGCAGTCTTCCAGTTGTGGTGTGATCCCCATCGGTAAACTGATGGTTAGGATTCTGTGTTTCTCATACGGGCTAGTATTTGGAAATACTGCTTCGATTTGAGTAATTTTTTGAGCTATCCAGAATTGAATTTGCTCACGTTTTGTGGGCATTTTTCCCATGACTGCGTATAGAGTCTGTGGTGTAATTTTTAGTGTATTCCCCTGTTGAGGAGTCTGATTTGGAAGTGTCAATGGTGGTTGGACTGTGAAAGTCCGCATGACATATTGGACTAGTTGTCTGTAGATTTTTATTAACTCTTGTAGTTGAGTAAGTAATTCCTCGTCTGACATTATATCGAGGTCAGGATGAGGAGTGTAGCCGGCTAGAATCGGCCATGTTGCTCCTGGTCTACCTAGTGGACCGAGCCTGGTAATGTTTCTGTGATGTTTTAGGGCGCCTTTAAACCAGAGCTGATGCTCCTGGTATGTTAGTGGAATTTCAATATCCTCGAAAGGAATATATTCCTCTGGTTGATCATCTTCTTTGTAGAAGTGAAACAATTTTGTTACTGAATTTGATTCAGGAAATATGACCCATGAATAGAATACCTCTGTCTGAAAGGATTCGTGTGCCTCTATCACGAAAACTGCTCTACCTCCTCTTGGTGGCAGGCCGTGTTTTATAAGTTTTAGAGTGATGGCTCTTCTTAAGTTTGGATGGATGTCTATAACACCCGCCTCGGTTTCATTTAAACCTGTAAAGTTAAAAGCTGGTACGACTGGGTCAGCCGCAGCTCCACCGTTTCCGGTGTTATTGTCCCCGTTTATGGACATTTTGTTTTTTGAAAAGTGTAGAACAAGTTTCAAGGAAACAAAAAGATAAGGTGCACAATATTTTGGAACACTGTATCCTTCAACGTTGAACAAACCAAACAACTAATATATAGGGTGCTTCCCTATTTAGTTATGGCGGATATTTAGCCCTACCCACTCCAGACGTCTTATGGAGTATGTGAGTAGGGATCTCTGAGAAAAGCACGAATGAGTTACTCAGTATCTAGCGTTAAATTACTGCCTTACCAAACCGTTGGGCGTCATGTAGTGTAGTTCCTATTTCCCTAATAGGCTCTGCGCATTGGAATAATATAACCTATAGGTTTGACATAGGACTAAGGTCGGTATGTCCCTATCGATTATATTAAACTTAATTACCTGTGCCAGCTAGCTCAGAGGCCACTAGAAACTCCTTGAGAACAAGAAGGAAGTAGTTTCTGGCAACCGAAAAACATGACAACTTTGTTTTCCTTTAGAAGCGGAACATGTCTCAGAATCGTGGAAACAATAGATAACAGTTTCACTCATTCAATCGTGCATGCTTAGTTTCTATAGAGTTACACAGAAAGGAAAGACGGGCGTTTCAATAAAAAGGGTTTTATTGAACAGTCTTGTTTCTCGTGTAAGAGATATGTGCTGTTATGATCACAAGACAGTACGCAAGATAAATAATGTACAGCGTAAGCAGTAGAAATAAATAATACTGCGCTAGCATTATCTTTTAGCATATATTCACGTACATAAATAACATGAGCTAAAAATGCGAGTACTCATACGATGCGTCTCTAAGCTAATTCTACCCCAATGTACCTAACCTAGTCTAGGTGTAGGGAAGAGTAGAAGTAGGTGGAGTATTCTCTAGTATGGTAGACTAAGAGTATGTTAAATCTAGTATGCCAAGAGTCCCTCTAGGATCTAGTCAGCTCCATACCTTGAGAATGAGAGAGGTGGGAATCTCCTGCCGGATCTGGAACTCTAACACCCCGCGAAGGGAATCAGAACACTGGAAGCTGGATTCGTCTGCGTGCAGGAATGACAGCGTCTTCTCAGTGCGTCAGGCCGGGATACGGGCTCCTCTGAAGTCGAGGTCTCCTCTAACTTGCTTGGGCAAGGGAAGGTATATTTATACCTGGTAGGTGTCGTGGAATGTTAGCATTGACGTGAAGTCGGACAGAGGAAGACGTCAGGAATGAACCCTTAAGGTATAACGGTTCATACATAATAGATGAGTTCTTGGAGAAATCAATAGTCCTGTGCTAGGGGAACTCCCGAAGCTTAAGGGTCTGGTTTCTAAGAACTCGTTGTGACGTTAGGGTGGACGGATGTCGGTGACCATGCCTGTATTTGGACTGCACGGTTAATGACTAAATAAGGACAGGGATTTCTATGCCTATATAAGGGCAATGCAAATTGTGCCTATATAAGGACATGATTCAGGAAAACCTATATACGGACCCCTAAAGCGGAATACAACACTAGGACACTCTACTATTGTCCCTAAAGTGAAGGTGCCTAGAGTAGCGTTGCACAAGAGTCACTAGGACACTCTACTATTGTCCCTAAAGTGAAGGTGCCTAGAGCAGCGTTGCGCAAGAGTCACTAGGACACTCTACTAATGTCCCTAAAGTGATGGTGCCTAGAGCAGCGTTGCGCAAGAGTCACTAGGACACTCTACTATTGTCTGAAAAGTGAAGGCGCCTAGAGCAGCGTTGCGCAAGAGTCACTAGGACACTCTACTATTGTCCCTAAAGTGATGGTGCCTAGAGCAGCGTTGCACAAGAGTCATTAGGACACTCTAATATTGTCCCTAAAGTGAAGGTGCCTAGAGCAGCGTTGCGCAAGAGTCAATAGGACACTCTACTATTGTCCATAAAGTGAAGGTGCCTAGAGCAGCGTTGTGCAAGAGTCACTAGGTAACTCTACTATTGTCCCTAAAGTGAAGGTGCCTAGAGCAGCGTTGCGCATGAGTCACTAGGACACTCTACTATTGTCCGTAAAGTGAAGGTGCCTAGAGCAGCGTTGCGCAAGAGTCACTAGGGCACTCTACTATTGTCCCTAAAGTGAGGTGCCTAAAGCAGCGTTGTGCAAGAGTCACTTAGACACTCTACTATTGTCCGTAAAGTGAAGGTGTCAAGAGCAGCGTTGCGCAAGAATCACTAGGACACTCTACTATTGTCCGTAAAGTGAAGGTGCCTAGAGCAGCGTTGCGCAAGAGTCACTAGGACACTCTACCATTGTCCGTAAAGTGAAGGTGCCTAGAGCAGCGTTGCGCAAGAGTCACTAAGACACTCTACTATTGTCCCTAAAGAGAAGGTGCCTAGAGCAGCGTTTCACAAGAGTCATTAGGACACTCTACTATTGTCTGTAAAGTGAAGGTGCCTAGAGCAGCGCTGCGTAAGAGTCACTAAGACACTCTACTATTGTCCCTAAAGAGAAGGTGCCTAGAGCAGCGTTATGCAAGAGTCACTAGGACACTCTACTATTGTCTGTAAAGTGAAGGTGCCTAGAGCAGCGCTGCGCAAGAGTCACTAAGACACTCTACTATTGTCCCTAAAGAGAAGGTGCCTAGAGCAGCGTTGTGCAAGAGTCACTAAGACACTCTACTATTGTCCCTAAAGAGAAGGTGCCTAGAACAGCGTTGCGCAAGAGTCACTAGGATACTCTACTATTGTCCGTAAAGTGAAGGTGCCTAGAGCAGCGTTGCGCAAGAGTCACTAGGACACTCTACTATTGTCCATAAAGTGAAGGTGCCTAGAGCAGCGTTGCACAAGAGTCACTAGGACACTTTACTATTGTCCCTAAAGTGAAGGTGCCTAGCGCAGCGTTGCGCAAGAGTCACTAGGACACTCTACTATTGTCCCTAAAGAGAAGGTGCCTAGAGCAGCGTTGCGCAAGAGTCACAAGGACACTCTACTATTGTCCCTAAAGTGAAGGTGCCTAGAGCAGCGTTGCACAAGAGTCACTAGGGCACTCTACTATTGTCCCTAAAGTGAGGTGCCTAAAGCAGCATTGTGCAAGAGTCACTAAGACACTCTACTATTGTCCCTAAAGTGAAGGTCCCTAGAACAGCATTGCGCAACAGTCACTAGGACACTCTACTATTGTCCGTAAAGTGAAGGTCCCTAGAGCAGCGTTGCGCAAGAGTCACTAGGACACTTTACTATTGTCCGTAAAGTGAAGGTGCCTAGAACAGCGTTGCGCAAGAGTCACTAGGATACTCTACTATTGTCCGTAAAGTGAAGGTCCCTAGAGCAGCGTTGCGCAAGAGTCACTAGGACACTCTACTATTGTCCATAAAGTGAAGGTGCCTAGAGCAGCGTTGCACAAGAGTCACTAGGACACTTTACTATTGTCCCTAAAGTGAAGGTGCCTAGCGCAGCGTTACGCAAGAGTCACTAGGACACTCTACTATTGTCCCTAAAGAGAAGGTGCCTAGAGCAGCGTTGCGCAAGAGTCACAAGGACACTCTACTATTGTCCCTAAAGTGAAGGTGCCTAGAGCAGCGTTGCACAAGAGTCACTAGGGCACTCTACTATTGTCCCTAAAGTGAGGTGCCTAAAGCAGCATTGTGCAAGAGTCACTAAGACACTCTACTATTGTCCCTAAAGTGAAGGTCCCTAGAACAGCATTGCGCAACAGTCACTAGGACACTCTACTATTGTCCGTAAAGTGAAGGTCCCTAGAGCAGCGTTGCGCAAGAGTCACTAGGACACTTTACTATTGTCCGTAAAGTGAAGGTGCCTAGAACAGCGTTGCGCAAGAGTCACTAGGATACTCTACTATTGTCCGTAAAGTGAAGGTGCCTAGAGCAGCGTTGCGCAAGAGTCACTAGAACACTCTACTATTGTCCGTAAAGTGAAGGTGCCTAGAGCAGTGCTGCGCAAGAGTCACTAGGGCACTCTACTATTGTCCCTAAAGTGAGGTGCCTAAAGTAGCGTTGTGCAAGAGTCACTAAGACACTCTACTATTGTCCCTAAAGTGAAGGTGCCTAGAGCAGCGTTGCGCAAGAGTCACTAGGACACTCTACTATTGTCCGTAAAGTGAAGGTGCCAGAGCAGCGTTGCGCAAGAGTCACGGGGACACTCTACTATTGTCCCTAAAGTAAAGGTGCCTAGAGCAGCGTTGCGCAAGAGTCACTAGGACACTCTACTATTGCCCCTAAAGTGAAGGTGCCTAGAGCAGCGTTGCGCAAGAGTCACTAAGACACTCTACTATTGTCCCTAAAGAGAAGGTGCCTAGACCAGCGTTGCACAAGAGTCACTAGGACACTCTACTATTGTCTGTAAAGTGAAGGTGCCTAGAGCAGCGTTGCATAAGAGTCACTAAGGCACTCTACTATTGTCCCTAAAGAGAAGGTGCCTAGAGCAGCGTTGTGCAAGAGTCACTAGGACCCTCTACTATTGTCCCTAAAGAGAAGGTGCCTAGAGCAGCGTTGCACAAGAGTCACTAGGATACTCTACTATTGTCGGTCAAGTGAAGGTGCCTAGAGCAGCGTTGCGCAAGAGTCACTAGGACACTCTACTATTGTCCGTAAAGTGAAGGTGCCTAGAGCAGCGTTGCGCAAGAGTCACTAGGACACTTTACTATTGTCCCTAAAGTGAAGGTGCCTAGAGCAGCGTTGCGCAAGAGTCACTAGGACACTTTACTATTGTCCCTAAAGTGAAGGTGCCTAGAGCAGAGTTGCGCAAGAGTCACTAGGACACTCTACTATTGTCCCTAAAGAGAAGGTGCCTAGAGCAGCGTTGCGCAAGAGTCACAAGGACACTCTACTATTGTCCCTAAAGTGAAGGTGCCTAGAGCAGCGATGCGCAAGAGTCACTAGGAAACTCTACTATTGTCCCTAAAGTGAAGGTGCCTAGAGCAGCGTTGCGCAAGAGTCACTAGGACACTCTACTATTGCCCCTAGAGTGAAGGTGCCTAGAGCAGCGTTGCGCAAGAGTCACTAAGACACTCTACTATTGTCCCTAAAGAGAAGGTGCCTAGAGCAGCGTTGCACAAGAGTCACTAGGACACTCTACTATTGTCTGTAAAGTGAAGGTGCCTAGAGCAGCGTTGCGCAAGAGTCACTAAGACACTCTACTATTGTCCCTAAAGAGAAGGTGCCTAGAGCAGGGTTGTGCAAGAGTCACTAAGACACTCTACTATTGTCCCTAAAGAGAATGTGCCTAGAGCAGCGTTGCACAAGAGTCAGTAGGATACTCTACTATTGTCCGTCAAGTGAAGGTGCCTAGAGCAGCGTTGCGCAAGAGTCACTAGGACACTCTACTATTGTCCGTAAAGTGAAGGTGCCTAGAGCAGCGTTGCGCAAGAGTCACTAGGACACTTTACTATTGTCCCTAAAGTGAAGGTGCCTAGAGCAGCGTTGCACAAGAGTCACTAGGACACTCTACTATTGTCCCTAAAGAGAAGGTGCCTAGAGCAGCGTTGCGCAAGAGTCACAAGGACACTCTACTATTGTCCCTAAAGTGAAGGTGCCTAGAGCAGCGTTGCGCAAGAGTCACTAGGGCACTCTACTATTGTCCGTAAAGTGAAGTTGCCTAGAGCAGCGTTGCGCAAGAGTCACTGGGAAACTCTACTATTGTCCCTAAAGTGAAGGTGCTTAGAGCAGCGTTGCGCAAGAGTCACTATGACACTCTACTATTGTCCCTAAAGAGAAGGTGCCTAGAGCAGCGTTGCGCAAGTCACTAAGACACTCTACTATTGTCCCTAAAGAGAAGGTGCCTAGAGCAGCGTTGCACAAGAGTCACTAGGACACTCTACTATTGTCCGGAAAGTGAAGCTGCCTAGAGCAGCGTTGCGCAAGAGTCACTAGGACACTCTACTATTATCCATAAAGTGAAGGTGCCTAGAGCAGCATTGCGCAAGAGTCACTAGGACACTCTACTATTGTCCCTAAAGTGAAGGTGTCTAGAGCAGCGTTGCGCAAGAGTCACTAGGACACTTTACTATTGTCCCTAAAGTGAAGGTGCCTAGAGCAGCGTTGCTCAAGAGTCACAAGGACACTCTACTATTGTCCCTAAAGTGAAGGTGCCTAGAGCAGCGATGCGCAAGAGTCACTAGGAAACTCTACTATTGTCCCTAAAGTGAAGGTGCCTAGAGCAGCGTTGCTCAAGAGTCACAAGGACACTCTACTATTGTCCCTAAAGTGAAGGTGCCTAGAGCAGCATTGCGCAAGAGTCACTAGGACACTCTACTATTGTCCCTAAAGTGAAGGTGCCTAGAGCAGCGTTGCTCAAGAGTCACAAGGACACTCTACTATTGTCCCTAAAGTGAAGGTGCCTAGAGCAGCGTTGCGCAAGAGTCACTAGGACACTCTACTATTGTCTGAAAAGTGAAGGTGCCTAGAGCAGCGTTGCGCAAGAGTCACTAGGACACTCTACTATTGTCCCTAAAGTGATGGTGCCTAGAGCAGCGTTGCGCATGAGTCACTAGGACACTCTACTATTGTCCCTAAAGAGAAGGTGCCTAGAGCAGCGTTGCGCAAGAGTCACTAGGACACTCTACTATTGTCCCTAAAGAGAAGGTGCCTAGAGCAGCGTTGCGCTAGAGTCACTAGGACACTCTACTATTGTCCCTAAAGAGAAGGTGCCTAGAGCAGCGTTGCGCAAGAGTCACAAGGACACTCTACTATTGTCCCTAAAGTGAAGGTGCCTAGAGCAGCGTTGCGCAAGAGTCACTAGGACACTCTACTATTGTCCCTAAAGTGAAGGTGCCTAGAGGAGCGTTGCGCAAGAGGCACTAGAACACTGTACTATTGTCCCTAAAGTGAAGGTGCCTAGAGCAGCGTTGCGCAAGAGTCACTAGGACACTCTACTATTGTCCCTAAAGTGAAGGTGCCTAGAGGAGCGTTGCGCAAGAGGCACTAGAACACTGTACTATTGTCCGTAAAGTGAAGGTAACCATAAACGAGAGGGACCCCACTACACCAAGAGACAGGGTTCCAAATATGATTCAATTATCAAAAGAAAATTCTCTTGGAGATCATACCTGATACATCAGTCATACCGATCTCTAAGCCAGTGATTGACGGGACCCACACAACAATTAATGTTCATTACTTTTATCAAAATTTAATATTGAATAATTCATACGTCATTGTGAAATACATCCATTAAAATCAGTTAAAAACAAATAAAAACAACTTTTATCACAAATGGGGGGGGACATAAAGACATATACATATGTCATTGACAAAGGTTAATTTGTAGGGATCAACACACAGTGCATAGTATTAAGAATTTCTTCAATATACAACACTCGGTTCCACAAATTTAACAACAATGAGCGTCGAAGCGTTTGGATGGGCTACAGGGTTACAGCCACCTTCCTCAGGACAAGTAACAACATATAATTCCTCCTAATGATTAAAAAAGCCATTTTCTGTATCATATCCTGTGTAAAAACATAAAAAATTACCAAGACGAAATACAAAATGTAATGTACAAATAATTCATATTTTAATGTATCCCCATTATGTAGTTTTAACACTTAATCAAAATGTCTTTATGTTTTTCCCCATTTGTGATAAAAGTTGTTTTTATTTGTTTTTAACTGATTTTAATGGATGTATTTCACAATGACGTATGAATTATTCAATATTAAATTTTGATAAAAGTAATGAACATTAATTGTTGTGTGGTTCCCGTCAATGACTGGCTTAGAGATCGGTATGACTGATGTATCAGGTATGATCTCCAAGAGAATTTTCTTTTGATAATTGAATCGTAAAGTGAAGGTGCCTAGAGCTGTGTTGTGCAGGAGGGTGGTGAATGTGGCATAAGGTGTGCACGTGCCAAGTCACAGATGTGGTTGAACAAATGGGTGAGAGAAGACTTGGGGGTAGTGGGAGCCCAGCCCCAACCATCGCAGCCAATCACAGATGAGGAATTTCATCATATTCATTTCCCGTTGTGTGTCCGGTTGAACAGGTTTTGTTTCTGGTATTCCTGGGAGGAATGCCATGTTTACATTGCACCAAAGTTCTGCAGCAGGGACCGGCACGCACACGCACGTGCATGAGGGGGCAGTTTTCTACACACCTTCAACAGTCCCAGACAGTGGCGTGACGAAACTTGAAGGGGCCCCTCTGCAAGGTACTTGAAGGGGGCCCGCCTCCGGCCTCAGTCAGGAGCTGTCAGGCCAGGGTACTGTCCTGAGGGAGGCCTCTGCAGCTTGCCCCCCCCCCCTGCACTGCGGGGGCTGTGGGGGCCTATGTTACACCACTGGTCCCAGATCAGAAAGCGTGCGAGCAGATACTGGGTTATTTCAGGCAGGAGTGGGCACAAGGAGATCGCAGGTCCTGCACAGTACACGTCATCCCAGCTCAGACCACATGTGCCTGGCACCAAGTGAGTGCTTCTTGGCACTAGTATCACTTTCAGGTCCAGGCAGGACCCTTCTTTCACACTCAGAGGCATTTAATCGAAATCTAACCGCTGTCATAAACTGGATGCGATATCATTCTCCTGCAAGAGACCCACTTAAAATCTAATCATGACGCTAAATTGTAAAGTCCTTGGATGGCCGAGGTTGGCATCTCCCCGGACCCAAGCAAAAAGAACGGGGTAGCAACATTAATCTCGAAAAAATCGGGTACATCCATCGTATCACACACCCATGATCAAGCGGGCAGTTGGCTCATGTTCAAATTGAAATAAAGAGATCTGGAGTTCAGAGATCTGGAGTTCAGAGATCTGGAGTTCAGAGATCTGGAGTTCTTCATTGTAAACATCTGTGCACCTAATGATAATGCCTCAGACTTCTGGAGGGACCTAGAGAAACAGATCTCGGACCCCCTGGACAATTTAGGCGTTATTTTGGGAGGGGACTTTAATCTTCCGATGGATGGGAGTCTAGACAGGATATCATCCCACAAATTTATAGGCATCAAAGTGAACAAACAAATGAAAATCTACTGTAAAAATAACAATCTGGTGGAGGTCTGGTGCCTCCAAAATCCCACAGGTAATGATTACGCCTTTTATTCCTCGCCACACCATTCCTTCAAGCACATAGATTATATCATGGTAAGCAACTCCCTACTCCTCAACACTCATTCCCCAAAGATTGAGTCCATAGCAATTTCTGATCACGCATGTGTCTCAATTCAAATAGCACTTAATGATCCCACACCACCACCCCATCATTGGCGCTTGAACTATGACCTCTTGGACGGCCCCGACAATAAAGCACAGATAGAGATGGTCATTATGAACTTACTCAAAGAAAATGCCGCAAATGATGCCTCACATACAACATGTTGGGATGCCCTTAAAGCCACATTTAGGGGATACTAATAAATATCGCATCTGCTAAAAATAAGGCCATTTCGATTTGTCTTAAGGAACTGGACCGTTCTATCCTAAACCTAAGCACCCAACGGTAGACACTCCAAGGGCTCGTCCTTCCTTTCCAAAGTGCACGCAGAACAGCCCGAATATAATAAAATCCTGAGTAGGTGAGCCCAAAAATGGATTGACGCGATCAAAGCAGATAGACTGTAACAACAACAAAGCAGGTAAATCTCGTACAAACTATTTAAAATACACAAAAGATAGTTCCCTCATATCAGCCATAAGAAACCCCGATGGGTCCACCATCACCTCCACCCCATGCATACTAGACTTCTTCAAAAGGTTCTACACTGACCTACACAATTCAAATGCCCCCACTCCCTTAATCAAAATTACTGATTATCTTCACTCATGTGACCTCCCAAAAATATCCCAGCAAGATCAACTAAAGATTGTAGGAGATCCCCCACAACCCCATTCAGCCTATCTGCCAGTATCTTTGCGAAGATTTTGTAATCGCAATTCAGTAGCGAAATGGGCCTGTAGGAGTCGCAGACATTTGGTGGTTTATCTGGTTTTGGGATCAGGGTTACTGTGGCCTCATTCCAAGAGGTGGGAATCTCCCTTCCATTCTCAAATATAGCTGAGAACAGCCTCACCATTACCGGAATAAGATATTCCCCAGTTTTTGTATATCCCAGCAGGGAGGCCACCCAGCCCTGCAGCTTTACCTGATTTCCCTGCTCTGATGGAACTCCTGATCTCACCTTCTGTTATAGCGCTATTGATGACATCCCTTTGAGCTTTGCTGACTGAACGGGTAACATCCTGGCCCAACCATCGTTCCACCTCTTCCCCCGTTGTTACTAAGTCCTCCAGATATACCTTCCCAAAATGGCTTAAAAGGCTTCTTCTATGCCTTCCCTTGTTGGAATAGGATTTCCAGTAACCTCATATTTGACCTCCTTTATAAAGCATCTTGCCTGATCACTTCTCACTTTCCAAGCAAGTAGCTTGCCACACCATTCTCCATAGTTAAAATGAGCAAGTTTGCTAGCTCGCCATCTTTGTTGTAATCTCTTTTCAACTACCCCTACAAGATCCATATTGAGGGTCTGGAGAGAGGTTTGCAGCGACCCCTGCTCTGGTCCACTCCCTTGTAACTGTTGTTCCAGCCGCTGTATCTTACTTTCAATTTCCGCTACCTCAGCTCTGTGTTGTTTACTTTTATAAGATTGGACGGACATTATTTCCCCCTCAGAAAAGCTTTATATGCATCCCAGAGCACCCCTAGTGGCGCGCTATCTATATTAGCCGCGAAAAATTCCTGGGATTCCAAACCAAGTTTCTCTACTATAACAATATAGTATGATCCAAAGTCCATCTTCTCTGTACCGTAATCTTTGAGGGAGCCGACACTAAAGTAATAGCCGAGTGGTCAGACAGGAGCGATCCTACGTGGCTGACTTCTTGGACCTGGTCTTTTAAGTTTGGGTTGATCAGAAATAGATCTATTCTTGATTGATGACGGTATTTTTATTGTTAAATGTTAAACTTCTTAAGACACCTTGTTCTCTCTCCAGATGTCGCACCATCCTAGTTGCTTAATAGAGGTTTTTATCAAGGACCGTGTCTTGTTATTTACTACAGCTCTACTTTTAGAAGAGCGGGCCAGGTTCCCATCAAGCACAACATTAAAATCCCGGCTAGGATAATGGGATCAGGGAAGTTTAAGAGCTCTGACAGCAAATTACTGGATGGAACAGGGTCATCTAACTTAGGGCCATAATATCCGACCACAGTGTAAAACTGGTTGTAACATCTCAGTTTAACAATAACCCATCTGCCAGCCGTGTCCACTTTACTATCCTCTATTGTGATCTGGGGGTTGTTCTTTAGTAATATTGCTACCCCTCTTATGGTTAATTGGTGGTCAGAGAATACGGCCTTCTGTAACCACGTTCTGGATTTAAACGTCTCTCTCATCTCCTCACTGGTCAAATGGGTCTCTTGGAGAATTATGATCTGGGCAGGGGCGTCCCTCAAGTATTGCAGGATCCTCTCTCTTTGTGCGGAGACGGGGGATTAAAGATCTTACATACAACCTAATCGGAGGTATAGACATAGCATCGGTTTACAAAGTGCCCTTAGCAGTTATCACCTTGGATGCGACTAAAGCCTTCGACAGGGTAAACTGGTCCTATCTGCAAAATATTTTAAGGCTATCTAATCTGGGTGAAAATTTCTGTAGGGCCATAGAGCTGATTTATAAAAATCCTACAGCCAAAGTTTTGGTAAATCGGAATCTCTCAAGGTCCTTCAATATCTCTAGGGGAACCAGGCAGGGGTGCCCACTATCTCCCCTCCTATTTAATCTATACATCGAACCCTTAGCGGTGAAGAATAGAAATCATGAAGGAATATCCCCTTTTAAGTTCCGGGGTTGGGAGAAAAAGGTGGGGCTATATGCGGATGACTTAGTGGTATACACCTCCGATCTAAGCACTTCCTTGCCCCTAGTATACGAATTGTCATCACAGTTTGGGTGCATTTCAGGCTACGAGGTAAATCAGAACAAAACGGTTGTAATGGCCTGGAACATCAATTTGCAGCAGGAATGCATTAAAAAGGAAATGAGATACTTAGGTATTAAAATCATTCAGAATATAGAGAAAATTCCGGAAGTTAATTTTCAGAAGGTTAGTAAGGAAGTAGGGAAGCTATGGCTGATTTGGTCTCACCTTCCCTTGACAATTTATGGTAGGGTAAACCTCGTGAAGATGACAATTCTTCCTAAGCTTACTTTCTTATTTCAGAATATCCCCATGGCCTGTAAGGAAGATTGGCTTAAAAGGGTACAGTCAAAAATTAGTAGTTTCATTTGGGCCTCGAAGGGGTTCGAATTGCATGGAAGAAGCTTAGACGGCAGTATGACAAGGGGGCTGCGGTTGCCTGATCTATCCTACTATGTCTGGGTTTTTCTGTTAAAAGGAGGGAAGATGTTATTCAATACACCGGATGATTCCGATACCGGAAAGATGTTCAGGGCAATGCTTTTTAATGCGAAAGGGGGCGAGTTAGATTTTATACATACATTTGGAGACCCCAGATTCTTTAAAAAAGTACGTCTGAAGACTCTGCAGTGCTTTGCAGCCACGTGGCATAAAATTAGGAAAGAACTAAAATTCAGTTATTACAGTGGACTGGCACCAATTTGGGACTTCCCTGGGTCTCCGGAATGGGCTAAGGACAGCATGGCCCTTCCATTAGGGAGGCAGGGATATTAACCTGGGGTCAACTGACAGATAATGGAAATCTGATCCCTTGGAATAGGGGGCAAGAGATTACCAACAACAGGCTGTCAAGATTTAAATATCTTCAAATCAAAAGCTGGAGTCTTTCTGTTGGATCGGGCATGGGCTCATCAAACGAACTAGCGTCTCGGATGATTAGCAGCGTTATCAGAAAAAAAGAAGTGGCGAACTGGTACTGGCTTCTGGTGGACCTATCGGATGGAGACTTCAACTTGCCAACGGTGCTGTGGGAGAAGAGCTTGCCGGGGATGCAGCCAGAAGACTTATGGCAAGTATCTTGTAATATTCTATATTCCTCGGTGCGTGCTGCAAATTTAAGGAGGAACCACCTTTTCTGTCTTCACAGGGTTTATTGGACTCTGCTTAGACTAACCAAGTTCGGGAAAGGTAATTCACGACGGTGCAGTGGTATGGTTATAGGTAAAATGGCGCTCCAAGAATGAGTAGCACTTACACTCTATTTAGATTTCTGAGAAATTTATATGGACGGTGCTGAAAGGTGAGAAGAACCACCAGTCTCCCCAAACACGTGGTCGAAACCAACATAAACAAACACAATCCTCAGCACACGTCTTTTAAGTAATATGCAATTATCCAATTTGTTTTAGTCAAGCATAAATGATACAGAGAAATTTTCGAGCTTGGTTTCTTTTCTTTATTCTCTTTGTTCTTGCATCAGCCAACACGTGTTTCGTCGCACAAAGGAATTTTGTCCCGTGACTTTCTCAAGGCTTACAAGAGTCCAAAATGTTCCTTTATCACACTCGAGAACACGGCGCTGATGTGGGGACCTACACGTCCTTCTTACGTGCTCTAGGTTTGGCTCATGACGAAGATCCACGGTTAAAGGCGACGTGGACATCGGAACATAGATTTTAATTTTCCAGTGGGATGGAATTATCACCACTGATAGAAACCAAGCTCGAAAATTTCTCTGTATCATTTATGCTTGACTAAAACAAATTGGATAATTGCATATTACTTAAAAGACGTGTGCTGAGGATTGTGTTCAAGTTCGGGAAAGGCCCCACGCCGAGATGTCCAAAATGTGGCAAGAAAAGGGGGATGACATTCACATGTTCTTGGAGTTTCCCGAGGTCCAAGGGTTCTGGTTATACATGAGTAATTCTATGTCTGTAATACTCAGAGAGACGCTCCAGGTAAGCAAAACTCTTGTCTTTTTGGGGTCCCGGAATATTATGAATCTTTGCCAATCAACACTAGAAAGCTGATTTTTTTACCTGATATTGCTTGCCCGCATAGAGAAATGTAAGAATTGGATAAAATCTACCCCCGACTAAAACAGATTGGATGACCTACGTAAAATACACTAACCGGTTAGATAGGGCATCAGAAAGTAAAAGTAATGAGTTCTGGCTTCCTTATGAAAATTGGGTGAATTCCTCTGCCCACATATATTCCGATGATTAGGCCTTTACACTGTATTGCTTTATTATTCTGGCGATAGCTCCACAGGCGGATGTGTCAGACTGAGCTATTTACGGTTGGAGAAGACGAAGCAGGGTGTAAAGTGATCCATCCTTGGCTCTAAACAAAGATCTCTGGCTGGTGCTACCTCAAGGGAGACCACGGAGCACGTTTTCTAATGTTTTGTTTTCTACCCAATGCGAATGAGGATTTAAAAAAAAAAAAAAGATCAACTAAAGATTAACAAACCAATCACAAATGAGGGAATCACCTGGACTATCCGCTCCCTCAAAACAGAGAAGGCTCCTGGCCCAGATGGCTACTCTGCAAAATTCTATAAAACATTTGCTGACATGGTGTCCGACCCCCTTCATGTAGTTTTTAGTGAATATGCCTCCATGGACCGTATCACAGGCTCAGCCACCGAAGCTATCATTGTAGTGATACCGAAGGAGGGGAAAGACCACCTGAATGTCAAAAATTATAGACCGGTCTCCTTTGATTAACACTGATTACAAGATCTATGAGAAAATTGCGTCCGTCGACTGGAATCGGTTATTCAAAAACGTATCCCAAAGTCACAAACAGGTTTCCGTATGCAGACTTGGAGGGGATATCAGGACTTGGTGCCATGTCCTAGAAAGAGCAAAAGTATCTCTCTCCCCAACTGCGGCACTAGCCCCGGATGCAGAAAAGGCCTTTGAAAAGGTCTCCTGGCCTTTCCTGCACGCCATTTTACATAAATACAACCTGGGTGAGAAATTTATATGCATGACCAGGGCCCTCTACTCAGGCCCGACAGATAGGGTGAGAGCTAACGGCCACCTCTCCCAATCCTTCAACCTCTCCCAAGGTACTCGCCAGGGGTGCCCTCTCTCCCCTCTGCTCTTCCATCTGGTTATTGAGCCACTCATCGCCGCCTTCAGGAACGACCTAAGAATCCCAGGTATTCAATTTGCTTTGGGCAGACAAGTAGCTGCTGCCTATGCAGACGATGTACTATTGTTTACTGAGGATGCCTCGCTAGCCATACCAGTCATCATGGAAGAAATAAACAGATATTCACAGGTCGCGAGCTATTCCTTAAATATAGACAACATTGAGATATTCCCCTTAAACGTACACTGCACGGCTGATATTATTGGTGAATGTGGCCTGAAGTTGCAACCAACAACCATCAAATACCTGGACCTGTGGTTCTCAATAGACCATAAATGCTCCACCAAGCTTAATGAGCAAAAGACATTGAACAAAATGAAAGAGCTTCTTTCCACATGGTCACCCCAAGACATCAGGTGGTGGGGCCGTGTAGGAACAGTGAAGATGGTGATAGCCCCGCTGATTGATGATAAATCCAGCATGCTTGCGGTGCTCCTATCCCCCACCTTCTTCAAAACGGTGGACATCGCCATTTCCGAATTTAAATGGAAAGGGAAAAAACAAGGATCTCCATGAAAGCCCTAAAGAGCAACAAAACCTCTGGGGTATAAATATCCTGGACTTCCTCCGCTGCCAAAGAGCTTACCTGATCGCGCAGAGTGGGTGGCGGCTGGACTCAAAGAGCCTAACCCTCCCCCAGGGCTTAGTATTGAGGCCAACCTCACCTCACCACTCCCCCTTAGCTCCGCCCTTACAGTCCACAATATCTTGAAACTCCAGTTTGAACACTCAGGTCAAATTATAATGGACACTGTAATGTCACTTCTCCACCTGGATAAACTCTTAGAACATCGAACACAGGGGGGACCCTAGCCTCCCTGTGGTATAACCGCTCCATTAAACTAGATGGGGGAACACTTTACTGGGATGCATGGGCTCAAAGAGGCGCACTAAGCCGGTGCCCTTTTCCACCCTACAAAAGAACTTCTACCCACCTAATATTGACTTTTACAAATTTCTACGACTCAACACCGTATTAAACAGACTGAAACCCACACACACCAGACCTTCCTGCTCTGTTAGCAACGCTCAAAAGAAGAGGACATATTACCTCCCACTTATATACACTTCTTGATACACTTAACGGACAACCTCTGAAACTATCTAACAGGAAATGGGAATCCCATTCCCAAGCAATGGACACTCACCCTTTCGATGAAACGACGTGGCGGAAGATCTGGAACTCCCGTGAGGCTAAAATCACCTCCCGCCCCCCCACCCCCCTTGCACAATCCAGATTCTGGTCTATTCACAAAAGCGCATTGGACCCCAACCGGACTGCACAACTGGACTGAGGGACTCAGACACATGCTGGCAGGGGCTTGGGGACCTTCAACACATGTTCTTTACTTGTAAGAAGACATCTCCACTATGGACAACATTACAAGACCTACTATACCCAATCACCAATGTCCCGATAGAAATAGACTTTCTAACAGCGGCCTTAGGGTTGAGGGCCAACCCCGTGTGAGGAAAGTTGACCCTTCCACCTCCTTACCTGTAGAGCTCTTCCTCGCCTGAGGCACCAAAACTGACTGGAAATCCTCTACACCTGGTGCCTTCTATTCTAAATTCCATGGCCCTTCGAGCCCCTTTGACGAATATCGACAGAAGAATAAACCACCATAAACTCCCCCATACACCTGCATGCTCGTTACGGGGTGGGGGGCGGGTAACTCGGACTATATCCTATTTTTCGAACTGATTTTAGCCCCAGGCCACTCCTGCTCAGCGTAGCCGCACCCTCATCTCCGCTCTGCCCATCTCTCTCGCCCTCATCTTCGCTCTGCCCACTCCCATCACCCTCATCTCCGCTCTGCCCATCCCTCTCGCCCTCATCTTCGCTCTGCCCACTCCCATCGCCCTCATCTCCGCTCTGCCCATCCCTCTCGCCCTCATCTCCGCTCTGCCCACCCCCTCGCCCTCATCTCCGCTCTGCCCACCCCTCGCCCCTCATCTCCGCTCTGCCCACCCCCTCGCCCTCATCTCCGCTCTGCCCATCCCTCTCGCCCTCATCTCCGCTCTGCCCACCCCCTCGTCCTCATCTCCCCTCTGCCCACCCCCGCCCTCATCTCCACTCTGCCCACCCCCTCGCCCTCATCCCCCCTCTGCCCACCCCCACCCCCTCGCCCTCATCCCCCCTCTGCCCACCCCCTCGTCCTCATCTCCCCTATGCCCACCCCCTCGCCCTCATCCTCCCTCTGCCCACCCCGTCCTCATCTCCCCTCTGCCCACCCCCTCGTCCTCATCTCCCCTCTGCCCCCTCGCCCTCATCCCCCACTGCCCACCCCCTCATCTCCCCTCTACCCACCCCCACCCCCTCATCTCCCTCTGCCCACCCCCACCCCCTCGTCCTCATCTCCACTCTGCCCACCCCCTCGCCCTCATCCCCCTCGTCCTCATCTCCACTCTGCCCACCCCCTCGCCCTCATCCCCTCGCCCTCATCTCCCCTCTGCTCACCCCCTCGTCCTCATCTCCCCTCTGCCCACCCCCGCCCTCATCTCCACTCTGCCCACCCCCTCGCCCTCATCCCCCTCTGCCCACCCCCGCCCTCATCTCCCCTCTGCCCACCCCCCTCGTACTCATCTCCCTCTGCCCCCTCGCCCTCATCCCCCTCTGCCCACCCCCTCATCTCCCCTCTGCCCACCCCCACCCCCTCACCCTCATCTCCCTCTGCCCACCCCCACCCCCTCGTCCTCATCTCCACTCTGCCCACCCCCTCGCCCTCATCCCCCTCGTCCTCATCTCCACTCTGCCCACCCCTCGCCCTCATCCCCCTCATCTCCGCTCTGCCCACCCCCTCGTCCTCATCTCCCTCTGCCCACCCCCGCCCTCATCTCCACTCTGCCCACCCCCTGCGCCCTCATCCCCCTCTGCCCACCCCCTCGCCCTCATCCCCCTCTGCCCACCCCCTCGTCCTCATCTCCCCTCTGCCCCCTCGCCCTCATCCCCCCTCTGCCCACCCCCTCATCTCCCCTCTGCCCACCCCCACCCCCTCATCTCCCCTCTGCCCACCCCCACCCCCTCGTCCTCATCTCCACTCTGCCCACCCCCCTCGCCCTCATCCCCCTCGTCCTCATCTCCACTCTGCCCACCCCCCTCACCCTCACCCCCCTCGCCCTCATCTCCCCTCTGCCCACCTCCCCGCCCTCATCTCCCCTCTGCCCACCCCCTCGCCCTCATCACCCCTCTGCCCACCTCCCCGCCCTCATCTCCCCTCTGCCCACCTCCCCGCCCTCATCTCCCCTCTGCCCACCCCCTCGCCCTCATCTCCCTCTGCCCACCCCTCTCGCCCCCTCATCTCCCTCTGCCCACCACTCTCGCCCTCATCTCGCCTCTGCCCATCCCCCTCGCCCTCATCTCCCCTCTGTCCACCCCCTCTCCCCTCTCTCTCTCTCTTTCTCCCACTCTCTTACTGATGAGCCAGAGGACCTGGTTTGCTTTACACTCTATTCCGACAATCTCATTTGTTCCTGACTGGGCCTACCATTTAGCAGATGTAACTATCACCGCATCTTCGCTGTAATAACAACCACTACGTTCATACTGTTACTAGCGATGACGTATTATGAAGATCAGTGTCTTACTTCTTATCCTCTAGGACGCTTGAAGTGTACGGCTTATTTGCATTTTTTATGTATTGTTTTGTTTCCTGTTTTATTTAATTTCTTGCAAAATAAAACTGTCTGAAGAAGAAATCTAACCACTGAGTTACTTTGCTACAAACCGCAGCATGCGACGCATGTTTATCAGTTGCACTTCCTCAAAGTCTGATATATATGGGACAAATGTGTGCTTTTAGACCCAGGCGACTCCGTCGGTCATTCGGAGCTGACATGCAGGGACCAGTGTCCGGGCGGGACCAGAGAGCCAGGTATGTGCTTCTACAGCCTGGGGTGTACTGATGGAGAGTCTGGGTGTACAGGCACAGAGCCTGAGGTGTACTGATGCAGAGCCTGGGGTGTACTGATGCAGAGCCTGGGGTGTACTGATGCAGAGTCTGGGGTGCACTGATGCAGAGCCTGGGGTGTACTGATGCAGAGTCTGGGGTGCACTGATGGAGAGTCTGGGGTGTACTGATGCAGAGCCTGGGGTGTACTGATGGAGAGCCTGAGGTGTACTGATGGAGAGTCTGGGGTGTACTGCTGGAGAGTCTGGGTGTACTGATGCAGAGCCTAGGGTGTACTGATGGAGAGTCTGGGGTGTACTGATGCAGAGCCTGGGGTGTACTGATGCAGAGTCTGGGGTGTACTGATGCAGAGCCTGAGGTGTACTGATGCAGAGCCTGGGGTGTACTGATGCAGAGTCTGGGGTGTACTGATGCAGAGCCTGGGATGTACTGATGCAGAGTCTGGGGTGCACTGATGCAGAGCCTGGGGTGTACTGATGCAGAGCCTGAGGTGTACTGATGCAGAGCCTGGGGTGTACTGATGCAGAGTCTGGGGTGTACTGATGCAGAGCCTGGGGTGTACTGAAGCAGAGCCTGGTGTATACTGATGCAGAGCCTGGTGTATACATAAACAGAGTCTGGTGTGCACTGATGGAGAGGCTGGGTGTACAGGCACAGAGCCTGCAGTGTACTGATGCAGAGCCTGGGGTGTACTGACGCAAAGCCTGGGGTTCACTGATACATAGTCAGGGGTACACTGATGCAGAGCCTGAGGTGTACTGATGCAGAGTCTGGGGTGTACTGATACAGTGCCTGTAGTGTACTGACACAGAACCTGGTGTGTACTGACACAGAACCTGGTGTGTACTGACACAGATCCTGGTGTGTACTGATACAGCGCCTGGTGTGCACTGATAAAGAGACTGGGGTGTACTGAGGCAGAGTCCGATGTGTACTGATGCAGAGTCTGGGGTGTACTGATACAATGTCTGGGGTGTACTGATACAATGTCTGGGGTGTACTAATACAAAGCATGGTGTGTACTGATACAGAGCCTATTGTGTACTGACACAGAATCTGCGGTGTGCTGATACAGAGTCTGGGGTGTACTGATAGCATAGCCTGGTGTGTACTGAAAGAAGTGCCCGGTGTGTACTGACACAGATCCTGGGGTGTACTGATAGCAGAGCTAGGGTTATACTGATACAGAGCATGGGGTGTATTGACGCAGAGCCTGGGGTGTACTGATGCAGAGTCTAGGGTGTACTGATACAGTGTCTGGAGTGTACTGACACAGAGTCGTGGGTGCACTAATAGCAGAGCCTGGTATTTACTGATAGCAGAGCCCAGTGTGTATTGATATCACAGCCCTGTGTGTACTGAAGCAGAGCCCAGTGTGTACTGATAGCAGACCCAATGTGTACTGACACAGAGCCTAGTGTGTACTGATAGAGAGTCTGGAATGTAGTGATACAGAGCCTGGGGTGTACTGATGCAGAGCCTGGGGTGTACTGATGCAGAGCCTGGGGTGTACTGATGCAGAGTCTGGGATGCACTGATGGAGAGTCTGGGGTGTACTGATGCAGAGCCTGGGGTGTACTGATGGAGAGCCTGAGGTGTACTGATGGAGAGTCTTTGGTGTACTGCTGGAGAGTCTGGGGTGTACTGATGCAGAGTCTGGGTGTACTGATGCAGAGCCTAGGGTGTACTGATGCAGAGCCTAGGGTGTACTGATGCAGAGCCTGGGGTGTACTGATGCAGAGCCTGGGGTGTACTGATGCAGAGTCTGGGGTGTACAGATGCAGAGCCTGGGGTGTACTGATGCAGAGCCTGGGGTGTACTGATGCAGAGTCTGGGGTGTACTAATGCAGAGCCTGGGGTGTACTGATGCAGAGCCTGGGGTGTACTGATGGAGAGCCTGGGGTGTACTGATGCAGAGTCTGGGGTGTACTGATGCAGAGCCTGGGGTGTACTGATGCAGAGCCTGGGGTGTACTGATGCAGAGCCTGGGGTGTACTGATGGAGAGCCTGGGGTGTACTGATGCAGAGTCTGGGGTGTACTGAGGCAGAGCCTGGGGTGTACTGATGCAGAGCCTGGTGTATACATAAACAGAGTCTGGTGTGCACTGATGGAGAGGCTGGGTGTACAGGCACAGAGCCTGCAGTGTACTGATGCAGAGCCTGGGGTGTACTGACGCAAAGCCTGGGGTGCACTGATACATAGTCAGGGGTACACTGATGCAGAGCCTGAGGTGTACTGATGCAGAGTCTGGGGTGTACTGATACAGCGCCGGTAGTGTACTGACACAGAACCTGGTGTGTACTGACACAGAACCTGGTGTGTACTGACACAGATCCTGGTGTGTACTGATACAGCGCCTGGTGTGCACTGATAAAGAGACTGGGGTGTACTGAGGCAGAGTCCGATGTGTACTGATGCAGAGTCTAGGGTGTACTGATACAGTGTCTGGAGTGTACTGACACAGAGTCGTGGGTGCACTGATAGCAGAGCCTGGTGTTTACTGATAGCAGAGCCCAGTGTGTACTGATATCACAGCCCTGTGTGTACTGAAGCAGAGCCCAGTGTGTACTGATAGCAGACCCAATGTGTACTGACACTGAGCCTAGTGTGTACTGATAGAGAGTCTGGTATGTACTGATACAGAGCCTGGGGTGAATTTGAACAGAGCCTTGTGTGTACTGACACAGAGCCTGGTGTGTACTGATACAGAGTCTGGTATGTAGTGATACAAAGCTTGGGGTATACTGATGCAGAGCCTGGTGTGTACTGATACAGAGTCTGGGGTGTACTGATTCATAGTTTGGTGTGTACTGTTACAGAGTCTGGAGTGTACTGATACAGAGTATTGGGTGTAGTGATACAGAGCATGGAGTGTCTGCAGTGTACAGACACAGAGTCTGGAGTGTACTGATACAGAGTCTTTGGTGTAGTGTTACAGAGTCTGGCGTGTACTGACACAGAACCTGGTGTGTACTGATACAGTGCCTGGTGTGTACTGATACAGAGACTGGTGTGTACTGATACAGTGTCTGGTGTGTACTGATTTAGAGTCTGGTGTGTACTGACACAGAGTCTGAGGTGCGTTGATACAGAGTCTGGGGTGCACTGATACAGAGTCTGGGGTGTACTCATACAGAGTCTGGGGTGTACTGATAGTATAGCCCGGTGCGTACTGATAGCAGAGCCCGGTGTGTACTGACAAAGATCCTAGGGTGTACTAATAGCAGAGCCCGGAGTGCACTGATACCAGAGCCCGGTGTAGAATGACAGAGCCCAGTGTGTACTGATGGCATAGACCGGTGCATACAAATAGTAGAATCTGTTGTGTACTGATAGCAGAGCCCAGTGTGTACTGAAAGCAGGGCCCTGTGTGTACTAATACCGGAGCCTGTTGTGCACTGATACAGAGCCTGGTGTGTATTGATACGGAGTCTGGTGTGTTCTGATACAGAGTATGGGGTGTACCTATACAGAGTCAGGTGAGTACTGGTAGCGGAGTCCGGTGTGCAATGATAGCAGAGCCTGGTGTGTACTGATACAGAGTCTGGTGTGTACTGATAGAGAGTCGGGTGTGTACTGACACAGAGTCTGGTGTGTACTGACACAGAGTCAATCAATCAATCAAAAATAGTTTATTGTATATGATTACTTAAAATCGTTACAATTTACACTTAAAAAATGTATTAAAATTAGTCTTCCATTAAATACCACTTATCAGCAATGAACTTGGCAATATTTAAAATCTGAATCACATTAATAAAGCTCATAAAATGTTGGCTAACCGGTTAAACAATCTGCGAAAGTTCTATTATTCACAACTTTCAAAAGAGCTCAAGTGACCGAAATTATCCAAAGGTTAAATTGCTTAAGATAAAATGTCCATATAAAATGCCAAACTTTACAATAAGGTTTGGTCAGCTGCCGTTTTTCTGTGTTGTTCCTGTTATCTTGTGGAATAGGATCGCGGTCCTTTTGCTACTTGGGCTGGTGAAGGGGAGCCATGTTTGAAGCCCCTGCCGTCCTTGTTCATACTTTATCAATATCCTCTAAATCGGCTTGCCTTAGAAGTTCCCTTACTTTTGCCAGATATTTTACCCCCGGCACGCCAAGATTATAGAGGAACCTTCCAACCAACGTATCACGGCTTGCCTGCACGTGCAAATGTTCAATTCGTTAAAAATTGGTTTTAAAAGCCCCCTCCTTATTTCCTTAACTGCGGGGCAAGCACACAGCAGGTGAGTTAACGTTTCATTACAAAAACCGCATAGTCGACAGTGTGCTGCTTGTTGGTTGCTTTTCCAGGACGGTTGTAGATCTTTTGAGTCATGCATGCCCAACCGGTAATTGGTGAAACTCTTTTTAACTCCACACTAAAATGAGTTACTAAGTAGGCCTGAGGCTTTGTTGATATGTAGGAGTTAATCACGGTCCACCCATGCCTACGTTTCGAGGTTGTTATTTTATCTTCTAAGAAAGACTTCCTCTTTGCAGTCTTATTTGCCAATTTGCCAAAAACTGCCCGGTCTATCTGGCTGTCCCATGTCGTTTGTATGTCAAGTTCCGCCAATGATTTTCTCAGATAGGCTCCCCATGAGTGTGGAATGTCCTGATCCATCTGAATTTTGATTTCTTTCCAGCATAGATTGTTCAATGACCCCAGTTCAGATGCACGGAATTTGTGGCATAGTTTCACGAAGCCGCTCATGCTCCGGAATTTCTGATTTTGAAGGCCGAATTCCAGCCGGACCTGAGCTGGGGCAGCGGACCTTGGTAAATTAAAAACAGCTTTATAAACCTTCGTCTGAAGTTCGTTTAGCAGTTCCACCTCTTTGCCACACCAAACTACTAGGGCATATGACAATGTCGGTACTATTTGTGCTGCCATCACTTTTAAAAGATGTGCATGGTTCGGGCAACCCAGTTTTTTATTCAACAATCTGTACGCAAAAATTAACGATTGAGCCTGGAGTGTCTGGAGTGTACAGACACAGAGTCTGGGGTGTACTGATACAGAATCCTAGGTGTACTGATACAGAGCCTTTGGTGCGCTGATACAGAGTCTGGGGTGCACTGATACAGAGCCTGGGGTGCACTGATACAGAGCCTGGGGTGTACTGACACAGAGTCTGGAGTGTACTGACACAGAACCTGGGGTGTACTAACACAGAACCTGGTGTGCACTGACACAGAGGCTAGTGTGTACTGATACAGAGCCTGGTGTGTACTGATACAGAGCCTGGTGTGTACTGATACAGAGCCTGGTGTGCACTGATACAGAGGCTGGGGTGTACTGATGCAGAGCCCAATGTGTACTGATGCAGAGCCTGGTGTGTACTGATACAGAGTCTGGTGTGTACTGATGCAGAGCCTGGTGTGTACTGATACAGAGTCTGGTGTGTACTGATGCAGAGGCTGGGGTGTACTGATGCAGAGCCCAATGTGTACTGATACAGAGCCTGGTGTGTACTGATACAGAGCCTGGTGTGCACTGATACAGAGGCTGGGGTATACTGATGTAGAGCCCAATGTGTACTGATGCAGAGCCTGGTGTGTACTGATACAGAGTCTGGTGTGTACTTATACAGAGTCAGGTGAATACTGGTAGCAGAGTCCGTTATGTAATGATAGCAGTACTGAAAGCATAGCCCTGGGTGTAGAGAAAGTAGAATATGGTGTGTACTGATAGCAAAGACCAGTGTGCACTGACACAGACCCTAGGGTGTTACTGATAGCAGAGCACCGGATGTATTGACAGCAGAGCTCGCTGTGTATTGATAGCAGAGACCGGTGTGTACTGATAGCTGAGCCCAGTGTGCATTGATACAGATTCTGGGGTGTACTGATAGCAGAGCCCGGTGTGTACTGATAGCAGAGCCTGGTGTGTACAGATAGCAGAGCCCGGTGTGCATCGATACAGATCCTGGGGTGTACTGATAGTAGAGCCTGTTGTAGACTGATACAGAGCCTGGTGTAGACTGATACAGAGCCTGGTGTGCACTGAAACAGAGCCTGGTGTGTACTGACACAGAGCCGGTGTGTACTGATGCTGAGTCTGAGGTTTACTGATAGAGCCTGGTGTGTACTGATACAGAGCCAGGGGCGTACTGATGCAGAGTCTGATGTGTACTGACACGGAGTCTGGTGCGTAATTATGTAGAGCCCGGTGTGTACTGATACAAAGCCTGTGTGTACTGATAACAGAGCCCAGTGTGTACTTTTAGAAGACCTGATGTGTATTTACACAGAGACTGGTGTGCACTGATACAGAGCCTGGGGTGTATTGATACAGAGCCTGAGGTGTACTGACACAGATCTTGGTATGTACGGATACAGAGCCTTCGGTGTACTGATGGCAGAGCCCGGTGCATACTGATAGCATAGCCCGGTGCATACAGATAGTAGAGTCTGGTGTGTACTGATAGCAGAGCCCGGTGTGTACTAACACAGATCCTGGGGTGTACTGATAGCAAAGCCCAGGATGTACTGGTAGCAGAGCCTAGTGTGTAATGATAGCAGAGCCGGGGATGTACTGATAGCAGAGCCGGGGATGTACTGATAGTAGAGCCCGGTGAATAATGATAGCAGAGCCCTGTGTATAATGATAGCAGAGCACGATGTGTACTGATAGCAGAGCCTGGTGTGTACTGATATAGTGCCTGGTGTGTACTGATAGCAGAGCACGGTGTGTACAGATAGCAGAGCCGGGGATGTACTGATAGTAGAGCCCGGTGAATAATGATAGCAGAGCCCGGTGTATAATGATAGCAGAGCACGATGTGTACTGATATAGTGCCTGGTGTGTACTGATAGCAGAGCACGGTGTGTACTGACAGTAGAGCCCGATGTATAATGATAGCAGAGTCCTGGATGTACTGATTGCAGGGCTCTGTGTGCACTGATACAGAGCCTGGTGTGTAGTGATGCAGAGTCTGGTGTGTACTGACACAGATTCTGGGGGTGTGTACTGATACAGAGCCTGGGGTGTACTGATGTAGAGTCTGGGATGTACTGATACAGAGCCTGAGGTGTACCGATGCAGAGCCTGGGGTGTACTGATACAGAGTCTGGGGTGTCCTGATACGGAGTCTGGGGTGGTGTACTGGTAGCAGAGCCCAATATGTACTAATAGAGCCTGGTGTGTACTGATATAGAGTCTTATGTGTACTGATGCAGAGTCTGGAGTGTACTGACCCAGAGCCCAGTGTGTAATGATCTAGAGCCCAGTGGGTACTGATAGCAGTGCCGGGGATGCATTGATACCCGAGCTCGGTGTGTGATGTTAGCAGAGCCCTGTTTGTACTGACAGAGTATCGAGAGTACTGATAGAGCCTGGTGTGTACTGATAGAGAGTATGTGTTGTACTGACACATAGCCCAGTGTGTACTGATAGCAGAGCCCGGTGTGTATTGATAGCAGGGTCGATGTGTACTGATAGCAGAGCCGGGGATGTACTAATAGCAGAGCCCGGTGTGTAATGATAGCAAAGACTGGGGTGTACTGAGAGCAGAGCCCGGTGTGCACTGACACAGATCCTGGGGTGTACTGATAGCAGAGTTCTGAATGTACTGATAGCAGAGCCCGGGGTGTAATGATAGCAGAGCCTGGTGTGTACTGATACAAGAGCCCTGTGTGTACTGATACAGAGCCTGTTGTGTACTGATGCAGAGCCTGGTGTGTACTGACACAGAGTCTGGGGTGTACTGACTCAGAGTCTGGGGTGTACTGACTCCGAGTCTGGGGTGTACTGACACAGAGCCGGGTGTGTACTAATGCAGAGTCTGGGGTGCACTGATAGCAGAGCCATGTGTGTACTGATAGTAGAGCCTGTAGTAGACTGATACAGAGCCTGGTGTGTAGTGATGGAGAGCCTGGTGTGTAGTGAAGGAGAGCCTAGTGTGTACTGATACAGAGCCTGGTGTGCACTGATATAGAGCTTGGAGTGTACTGATAGCAGAGCCTGGTGTGTAGTGATGCAGAGCCCGGTGTGTACTGATACAGAGGCTGGGGTGTACTGATGCAGAGCCCGATGTGTACTGATGCAGAGCCTGGTGTGTACTGATACAGAGTCTGGTGTGTACTGATACAGAGCCTGGTGTGTACTGATACATAGCCTGGAGTGTATTGCTACAGAGTATTGGGTGTACTGATACAGAGCCTGGAGTGTCTGGAGTGTACAGACACAGAGTCTGGGGTGTACTGATACAGAATCCTGGGTGTACTGATACAGAGTCTTCGGTGCGCTGATACAGAGTCTGGGGTGCACTGATACAGAGTCTGGGGAGCACTGACACAGAGTCTGGAGTGTACTGATACAGAACGTGGGGTGTACTAACACAGAACCTGAGGTGTACTGACACAGAGCCTAGTGTGTACTGATACAGAGCCTGGTGTGTACTGATACAGAGGCTGGGGTGTACTGATGCAGAGCCCAATGTGTACTGATGTAGAGCCTGGTGTGTACTGATACAGAGTCTGGTGTGTACTGTTGCAGAGGCTGGGATGTACTGATACAGAGTTTGGTGTGTACTTATACAGAGTCAGGTGAGTACTTGTAGCAGAGTCCGTTATGTAACGATAGCAGTACTGAAAGCAAAGCCCTGGGTGTAGAGAAAGTAGAATATGGTGTGTACTGATAGCAGAGACCAGTGTGTACTGATATAGAGCCTGGTGTGTACTGCTACAGAGCCTGGTGTGTACTGATACAGAGTTTGGTGTGTACTTATACAGAGTCAGGTGAGTACTTGTAGCAGAGTCCATTATGTAACGATAGCAGTACTGAAAGCATAGCCCTGGGTGTAGAGAAAGTAGAATATGGTGTGTACTGATAGCAGAGACCAGTGTGCACTGACACAGACACTGGGGTGTTCTGATAGAAGAGCACCGGATGTACTGGTAGCAGAGCTCGGTGTGTATTGATAGCAGAGACCGGTGTGTACTGATAGCTGAGCCCAGTGTGCATTGATACAGATTCTGGGGTGTACTGATAGCAGAGCCCCGGATGTACTGATAGCAGAGCCTGGTGTGTACAGATAGCAGAGCCCGGTGTGCATCGATACAGATTCTGGTGTGTACTGATAGCAGAGCCCCGGATGTACTGATAGCAGAGCCTGGTGTGTACTGATAGCAGAGCCCGGTGTGTACTGATAGCAGAGCCCGGTGTGTACTGATAGCAGAGCCCGGTGTGTACTGATAGTAGACCCTGTTGTAGACTGATACAGTGACTGGTGTGTACTGAAACAGAGCCTGGTGTGTACTGATACAGAGCCTGGTGTGCACTGATATAGAGCTTGGAGTGTACTGATAGCAGAGCCTGGTGTGTAGTGATGCAGAGCCCGGTGTGTACTGATACAGAGGCTGGGGTGTACTGATGCAGAGCCCGATGTGTACTGATGCAGAGCCTGGTGTGTACTGATACAGAGTCTGGTGTGTACTGATACAGAGCCTGGTGTGTACTGATACATAGCCTGGAGTGTATTGCTACAGAGTATTGGGTGTACTGATACAGAGCCTGGAGTGTCTGGAGTGTACAGACACAGAGTCTGGGGTGTACTGATACAGAATCCTGGGTGTACTGATACAGAGTCTTCGGTGCGCTGATACAGAGTCTGGGGTGCACTGATACAGAGTCTGGGGAGCACTGACACAGAGTCTGGAGTGTACTGATACAGAACGTGGGGTGTACTAACACAGAACCTGAGGTGTACTGACACAGAGCCTAGTGTGTACTGATACAGAGCCTGGTGTGTACTGATACAGAGGCTGGGGTGTACTGATGCAGAGCCCAATGTGTACTGATGTAGAGCCTGGTGTGTACTGATACAGAGTCTGGTGTGTACTGTTGCAGAGGCTGGGATGTACTGATACAGAGTTTGGTGTGTACTTATACAGAGTCAGGTGAGTACTTGTAGCAGAGTCCGTTATGTAACGATAGCAGTACTGAAAGCATAGCCCTGGGTGTAGAGAAAGTAGAATATGGTGTGTACTGATAGCAGAGACCAGTGTGTACTGATATAGAGCCTGGTGTGTACTGCTACAGAGCCTGGTGTGTACTGATACAGAGTTTGGTGTGTACTTATACAGAGTCAGGTGAGTACTTGTAGCAGAGTCCATTATGTAACGATAGCAGTACTGAAAGCATAGCCCTGGGTGTAGAGAAAGTAGAATATGGTGTGTACTGATAGCAGAGACCAGTGTGCACTGACACAGACACTGGGGTGTTCTGATAGAAGAGCACCGGATGTACTGGTAGCAGAGCTCGGTGTGTATTGATAGCAGAGACCGGTGTGTACTGATAGCTGAGCCCAGTGTGCATTGATACAGATTCTGGGGTGTACTGATAGCAGAGCCCCGGATGTACTGATAGCAGAGCCTGGTGTGTACAGATAGCAGAGCCCGGTGTGCATCGATACAGATTCTGGTGTGTACTGATAGCAGAGCCCCGGATGTACTGATAGCAGAGCCTGGTGTGTACTGATAGCAGAGCCCGGTGTGTACTGATAGCAGAGCCCGGTGTGTACTGATAGCAGAGCCCGGTGTGTACTGATAGTAGACCCTGTTGTAGACTGATACAGTGACTGGTGTGTACTGAAACAGAGCCTGGTGTGTACTGACGCAGAGACTGAGGTGTGCTGATACAGAGTCTGGGGTGCACTGATACACAGTCTGGGGTGCACTGATACACAGTCTGGGGTGTACTGATTGCATAGCCCAGTGTCTACTGATAGCAGAGCCCGATAAGTACTGACACTTATCCAGGGGTGTACTGATAGCAGAGCCCGGAGTGAACTGATTCCAGAGCCCAGTGTATAATGATTGAACCCAGTGTGCACTGATAGCATAGCCTGGTGTGTACAAATAGTAGAATCTGGTGTGTATTGATAGCAGAGCCCAGTGTTTACTGACACACACCCTGGGGTGTGCTGATAGTAGAGCCCGGGATGTACTCATAGCACAGCCATTGTGTGATGATAGCCGAGCCCGGTGTGTACTGATACAGAACTTGGTGTGTACTGATACAGAGTGTGGTGTGTACTGATACAGAGTCTGGGGTGGACTTATACAGTCAGGTGAGTATTGGTAGCAAAGTCCGATGTGTGCAATGATACTAGCGCCCAATGTGTACTGAAAGCATAGCCATGGGCTTTCAGAAAGTAGAAACTGGTGTTTACTGATAGCAGAGCCCAGTGTGCACTGACACAGACCCTGGGGTGTACTGATAGCAGAGCCCCGGATGTACTGATAGCAGAGCCCAGTGTGTACTGATAGCAGAGCCTGGTGTATACAGATAGCAGAGCCCAGTGTGCACTGACACAGACCCTGGGGTGTACTGATAGCAGAGCCCGGGATGTTTTGATAGCAGAGCCCTGTGTGTACTGATAGCAGAGCCCTGTGTGTACTGATAGCACAGCCTGGTGTAGACTGATACAGAGCCTGGTGTGTACTGATACAGAGCCTGCTGTGTACTGATGTAGAGTCTGTGGTGTACTGACTCCGAGTCTGGGGTGTACTGACTCCGAGTCTGGGGTGTACTGACACAGAGGCTGGTGTGTACTAATGCAGAGTCTGGGATGCACTGATAGCAGAGCCATGTGTGTACTGATAGTGGAGCCTGTAGTAGACTGATACAGAGCCTGGTGTGTAGTGATGGAGAGCCTGGTGTGTAGTGATGGAGATACCAGTGTGTACTGATACAGAGCCTGGTGTGCACTGATATAGAGCCTGGTGTGTACTGAAAGCAGAGCCTGGTGTGTAGTGATGCAGAGGCTGGAGTGTACTGATACAGAGCCTGGAGTGTCTGAAGTGGACAGACACAGAGTCTGGGGTGTACTGATACAGAATCCTGGGTGTACTGATACAGAGTCTTTGGTGCGCTGATGCAGAGTCTGGGGTGCACTGATACAGAGTCTGGGGTGCACTAATACAGAGTCTGGGGTGCACTGACACAGAGTCTGGAGTGTACTGACACAGAACCTGGGGTGTACTAACACAGAACCTGGTGTGTACTGACACAGGGGCTGGGGTGTACTGATGCAGAGCCCAATATGTACTGATGCAGAGCCTGGTTTGCACTGATACAGAGTCTGGGGTGTACAGACACAGACCCTAGGGTGCAATGGAAGCCGGACCCGGTGTATAATGATAGCAGAGCCCAGTGTGCACTAATGGCAGATCCTTGTGTGTACTCATACACAGCCTGGTGTGTAATGGTAGTAAAGCCCAGTGTTTACTGATAGCATAGCCCGGTGTGTACTGATAGGAGATCTGAGTGTGTACTGATACAGAGCCTGGTGTGAACTGATACAGAGCCTGGTGTGCACTGATACAGAGCCTGGGGTGTAGTGATACAGAGCCTGGTGTGTACTGATACAGAGCCTGGTGTGTACTGATACAAAGTCTGGGGTGTACTGATACAGAGCCTGGTGTGTACTGATACAGAGCCTGGTGTGCACTGAAACAGAGCCTGGTGTGCACTGATACAGAGCCTGGGGTGTAGTGATACAGAGCCTGGTGTGTACTGATACAGAGCCTGGTGTACTGATGCAGAGCCTGGTGTGTACTGATACAGAGCCTGGTGTGTACTGATACAGAGTCTGGGGTGTACTGATACAAAGTCTGGGGTGTACTGGCACAGAGCCTGGTGTGTACTGATACAGAGTCTGGCGTGTACTGATACAAAGTCTGGGGTGTACTGGCACAGAGCCTGGTGTGTACTGATACAGAGTCTGGGGTGTACTGGCACAGAGCCTGGTGTGTACTGATACAGAGTCTGGTGTGTACTGGTACAAAGTCTGGGGTGTACTGGCACAGAGCCTGGTGTGTACTGATACAGAGTCTGGGGTGTACTGATGCAGAGTCTGTTTTGCACTGATACAGAGTCTAGGGTGTACTGAGACAAGCCAGGGATTTTCTGACAGCAGAGCTCAGTGTGTGATGGCAGCAGGGCCCAGTGTGTACTGATACAGAGCCTGGTTTGCACTGATACAGAGTCTGTGGTGTACAGACACAGACCCTAGGGTGCAATGGAAGCCGAACCCTGTGTATAATGAGAGCAGAGCCCAGTGTGCACTGATGGCAGATCCCTGTGTGTACTCATACACAGCCTGGTGTGTAATGGTAGTATAGCCCAGTGTTTACTGATAGCATAGCCCAGTGTGTACTGATAGGAGATCTGATGTGTACTGATACACAGCCTGGTGTGTACTTAAACAGAGTATAGGGGGCAGAGAAAGAGCCAGGGGTGTACTGATGCAGAGCCAAGGGTGTACTGATGCAGAGCACGGGCTGTACTGATACAGAACCTGGTGTGTACTGATACAGAGTCTGGTGTATACTGATACAAAGTCTGGGGTGTACTGATACAGAGCCTGGGGTGTACTGATACAGAGCCTGGTGTGTACTGATACAGAGCCTGTTGTGTACTGATACAAAGTCTGGGGTGTACTGATACAGAGCCTGGTGTGTACTGATACAGAGCCTGGTGTGCACTGAAACAGACCCTGGTGTGTACTGATATAGAGTCTGGTGTGTACTGATACAGAGCCTGGTGTGCACTGATACAGAGCCTGGGGTGTACTGATACAGAGCCTGGGGTGTACTGATACAGAGCCTGGTGTGTACTGATACAGAGCCTGGTGTACACTGATACAGAGCCTGGGGTGTACTGATACAAAGCCTGGGGTGTACTGATACAGAGCCTGGTGTGTACTGATACAGAGCCTGGTGTGTACTGATACAGAGCCTGGTGTGTGTTGATACAGAGCCTGGTGTGTGTTGATACAGAGCCTGGTGTGTACTGATACAGAGCCTGGGGTGTACTGATACAGAGCCTGGGGTGTACTGATACAGAGCCTGATCTGTATCGATATAGCCTGGTGTGTACTGATACAGAGTCTGGGGTGTTCTGATACAGAGTCTGGGGTGTACTTATTGAGAGTCAGGTGTGTAGTGGTAACAGAGCCCGACATGTACTGATAGCAGAGCCCGGTGTGTACTGATACAAAGTTTGGGGTGTACTGACACAGGGCCGGTGTGTACTGATACAGAGACTGGTGTGTACTGATACAGAGCCTGTTGTGTACTGATACAGAGCCTGTTGTGCACTGATACAAAGTCTGGGGTGTACTGATACAGAGCCTGGTGTGTACTGATACAGAGCCTGGTGTGTACTGATACAGAGCCTGTTGTGTACTGATACAGAGCCTGTTGTGCACTGATACAAAGTCTGGGGTGTACTGATACAGAGCCTGGTGTGTACTGATACAGAGCCTGGTGTGCACTGGTACAGAGCATGGTGTGTACTGATACAGAGTCTGGGGTGTACTGATATAAAGTTTGGGGTGTACTGATACAGAGCCTGGTGTGTACTGATACAAAGTTTGGGGTGTACTGACACAGGGCCCGGTGTGTACTGATACAGAGACTGGTGTGTACTGATACAGAGCCTGTTGTGTACTGATACAGAGCCTGTTGTGCACTGATACAAAGTCTGGGGTGTACTGATACAGAGCCTGGTGTGTACTGATACAGAGCCTGGTGTGTACTGATACAGAGCCTGTTGTGTACTGATACAGAGCCTGGGGTGTAGTGATACAGAGTCTGGTGTATACTGATACAGAGCCTGGTGTGTACTGATATAGAGCCTGGTGTGTACTGATATAGAGCCTGGTGTGCACTAATACAGAGCCTGGGGTGTACTGATACAGAGCCTGGTGTGTACTGAAATAGAACCTGGTGTGCACTGATACAGAGCATGGTGTGTACTGATACAGAGTCTGGGGTGTACTGATATAAAGTTTGGGGTGTACTGATACAGAGACTGGTGTGTACTGATACAGAGCCTGGTGTGTACTGATACAAATTCTGGTGTGTACTGATACAGAGTCTGGGGTGTACTGATGCAGAGTCTGTTTTGCACTGATACAGAGTCTAGGGTGTACTGAGACAAGCTAGGGATTTTCTGACAGCAGAGCTCAGTGTGTGATGGCAGCAGGGCCCAGTGTGTACTGATACAGAGCCTGGTTTGCACTGATACAGAGTCTGCGGTGTACAGACACAGACCCTAGGGTGCAATGGAAGCTCGAACCCTGTGTATAATGATAGCAGAGCCCAGTGTGCACTGATGGCAGATCCTTGTGTGTACTCATACACAGCCTGGTGTGTAATGGTAGTATAGCCCAGTGTTTACTGATAGCATAGCCCGGTGTGTACTGATAGGAGATATGATGTGTACTGATACACAGCCTGGTGTGTACTTATACAGAGTATAGGGGGCAGAGAAAGAGCCAGGGGTGTACTGATGCAGAGCCAAGGGTGTACTGATGCAGAGCACGGGCTGTACTGATACAGAGTATGGTGCATACTGATGCAGAGTCTGGTGTGTACTGATACAGAGTCTGGTGCATACTGATACAGAGCCTGGTGTGTACTGATACAGAGCCTGTTGTGTACTGATACAAAGTCTGGGGTGTACTGATACAGAGCCTGGTGTGTACTGATACAGAGCCTGGTGTGCACTGAAACAGAGCCTGGTGTGCACTGATACAGAGCCTGGGGTGTACTGATACAGAGCCTGGTGTGTACTGATACAGAGCCTGGTGTACTGATGCAGAGCCTGGTGTGTACTGGTACAAAGTCTGGGGTGTACTGGCACAGAGCCTGGTGTGTACTGATACAGAGTCTGGGGTGTACTGATGCAGAGTCTGTTTTGCACTGATACAGAGTCTAGGGTGTACTGAGACAAGCCAGGGATTTTCTGACAGCAGAGCTCAGTGTGTGATGGCAGCAGGGCCCAGTGTGTACTGATACAGAGCCTGGTTTGCACTGATACAGAGTCTGCGGTGTACAGACACAGACCCTAGGGTGCAATGGAAGCCGAACCCTGTGTATAATGATAGCAGAGCCCAGTGTGCACTGATGGCAGATCCTTGTGTGTACTCATACACAGCCTGGTGTGTAATGGTAGTATAGCCCAGTGTTTACTGATAGCATAGCCCGGTGTGTACTGATAGGAGATCTGATGTGTACTGATACACAGCCTGGTGTGTACTTATACAGAGTATAGGGGGCAGAGAAAGAGCCAGGGGTGTACTGATGCAGAGCCAAGGGTGTACTGATTAGGGCTGGGCGTAGTTGGCGTAGCGCCACTACGCAGAACTTTGGAAAAAATGTGTGGAAAACGAGCGCACGTCCTGAGGGTCCGGGTGCCCGGGACAGGGGTCCCTCGTGCCTGGGCAGGCTCCCCGATCTCCCCGGCCTGGCTGGGATGAGAAGCACGGACCGGCCCTTGGGACTGCGTTTCGGTCAGGGCCTGGGGTTTGGGAGCCCCCGTCCTGCCGCCTGCCAAGTGTCCATCTGCCCGGGACAAGGGTCCCTGGTGCAGAGCCCCGGAGACCTGCAAGGGCATGCGGGAGCCCTACCGCTATGGCTCGGCTCAGGGCGGGCAGATGGCAGTCCTTTCGGTCCCGGCCATCTGGTCGCACCTCTCCCCTCAGCCATCTGGTCGCACGCAATGCTTTCCAATGGGGCGACCAGATGGCCGGGCTGCCCTGGAAGTCCCGATGAGGGCTCATTTGCCTCCCGGACCCCAGCCAGGGCTCCAGGAGGTCAGGCATGTTCGCGCCCAGGGTCCCCTGAGCCTTGCGGTGCGCACGGATTCCCAGAAAGCGGGGTAGCCTTCCTCCGGATTACTAGGGGCAGGGTATGCCGGGACACCCCTCCCGGGCTGGCGGTACTCTGCCGGGGACCAGATGGGCTATGCCCGGACAACACCTCCCGAGGCATCCGGGGCTCCCTCCTCCGGCCCACGGTGTGGCAAGGTGCCCGGGACGGGCTCCATGGGTCCCGGGCAGTCCTCCCCGGGCGCCCGGGCCCGAGAGCTCCCATGGTCCTCCCCGTGCCTGAGGCCCAGCCGGGGTCCCCGAGCCCCCGGGACGCGGAGCCCCTGAGCCCTGCGTGGGCAGGCGGGAGCCCTACCGTGAAGGCTCGGCTCGGCTCGGCTCTGCTCTGCTCGGGGCGGGCAGATGGGAGTCCTTTCGACCCCAGCCATCTGGTCGCACGCAATGCTTTCCAATGGGGCGACCAGATGGCCGGGCTGCCCTGGAAGTCCCGATGAGGGCTCATTTGCCTCCCGGACCCCAGCCAGGGCTCCAGGAGGTCGGGCATGTTCGCGCCCAGGGTCCCCTGAGCCTTGCGGTGCGCACGGATTCCCAGAAAGCGGGGTAGCCTTCCTCCGGATTACTAGGGGCAGGGTATGCCGGGACACCCCTCCCGGGCTGGCGGTACTCTGCCGGGGACCAGATGGGCTATGCCCGGACAACACCTCCCAAGGCATCCGGGGCTCCCTCCTCCGGCCCGCGGTGTGGCAAAGTGCCCAGGACGGGCTCCACGGGTCCTGGGCAGTCCTCCCCGGGCGTCCGGGCCCGAGAGCTCCGGCTGGCCTCCCCGTGCCTAAGGCCCGGCCGGGGTCCCCCGAGCACCCGGGAAGCGGAGCCCCGAACCCTGCAAGGGCAGGCGGGAGCCCTACCGCAAAGGCTCGGGGTGGGCAGATGGGCGTCCTTTCGGTCCCGGCCATCTGGTCGCTCCTATCCCCTCAGCCATCTGGTCGCACGCAATGCTTTCCAATCGGCCTGGAAGTCCCGATGAGGGCTCATTTGCCTCCCCAATCCCAGCCAGGGCTCCAGGACGTCGGGTGCATCCGTTCCCAGGGTCCCCTCAGTCTCGCGATGCACACGGGTTACCAGAAAGGAGGGTGGCCTTCCTCCGGATTACTAGGGACAGGGCACGCCGGAACCCCTCTCGGCCTAGCGGTCCTCAGCTGGACAGGCCAGGATGCTGCCCCAGCCTGGGGTCCGTCCCCGGGCCAGCCGTGTGGCAGGATGCCCGGGACGGGGTCCTGTGGGCCCGGGAGCCTCCCCTGCTCGGCTGGGTTCAGGGGCTCCCAGGGGCCCTGGGGAGGGCGGCCTCCCCACCCTGGGCTCCGTCCTCGGTCCTGCTGCGTGGCAGGGTGACCGGGACAGGGTCCCGTGGGCCCGGGGAGGCTTCCCCTGCGCCTTTGGGCCCGGGAGCCCCGGCTGGGTCCAGGGGCCCCTCCGTGCCCCGGATCGGGTGCTCCAGCCCTGGGCCCCGTCCCCCGGCCTGCAGCTATGCCAAAGGTCCGAGACGGGCTTCCGTCGTGCCAGGGAGCCCCCTCGCTTGGCTGGGTTCAGGAGCTCCGTCCGGGGCCCCTGAGGGCCCGGGGGAGGGTGGCCTCCCACCCCGGGCTCCGTCCTGGGTCCTGCCGCGTGGCAGGGTGCCTGGGATGAGGTCCCGTGGTCCCTGGGAGGCTTCCCCTGCGCCTCTGGGCCCGGGAGCCCCAACTGGGTCCAGGGGCCCCTGTGGGCCCCGGGTCAGGTGCTCCAGCCCTGGGCCCTGTCCCCCGGCATGACGCTATGCCAAAGGTCCGAGACGGCGTTCCGTTGTGCCCGGGAGCCCCCTCGCTTGGCTGGGTTCTGGAGCTCCGTCCGGGGCCCCTGAGGGCCCCGGGAGGGCGGCCTCCCACCCCGGGCTCCGTCCTCAGTCCTGCCGCGTGGCAGGGTGCCCGGGACGGAGTCCCGTGGTCCCGGGAGGCTTCCCCTGCGCCTCTGGGCCCGGGAGCCCCGGCTGGGTCCAGGGGCCCCTCCGAGCCCCGGGTCAGGTGCTCCAGGCCTGGGCCCTGTCCCCCGGCATGACGCTATGCCAAAGGTCCGAGACGGGGTTCCGTTGTGCCCGGGGAGCCCCCTCGCTTGGCTGGGTTCAGGAGCTCCGTCCGGGGCCCCTGAGGGCCCCGGGAGGGCGGCCTCCCCACCCTGGGCTCCGTCCTCAGTCCTGCCGCGTGGCAGGGTGCCCGGGACGGGGGTCCCGTGGTCCCAGGGAGGCTTCCCCTGCGCCTCTGGGCCCGGGGGCCCCGGCTGTGTCCAGGGGCCCCGGCTGGGTCCAGGAGCCCCTCCGGGCCCCGGGTCGTGTGCTCCAGGCCCGGGCCCTTGCCTCTATGCCAGGGGCCTGGGCCGGGAGGTCCGTCGGTCCCGTGCAGACCTCCCCGCTTCGCATGCTTGTCGAGGTGTCTGCGGGCCCCGGGTCGGAGGGCCCGTCAGCTCCCCCTCGCAGCCCCCATGGCTGGGGCCCAGCTGGGGCCCTGGGCCTCCGGTCCCCCATGCCCCGGAGCCCACTCACTCTTTCGTTGGGGCACA